>JAWZYU010000023.1:32598610-32937018 GCA_038380435.1 Ryuthela nishihirai
CATCAACCCCGGTTTCCATTCATGCAACTCAGCCTTCCACCTCCACTGGAAGGCCTCCTCCTCCACGTCCTCAAACAACTAGACCTTCCAAACCAAAGGGGCCCCCCGCCGTGGCCAAAAAAGAAAATAATTATTACACCTCCACAGCTTGCGGTCACCAATCCGCAGGTTGGTATCCGAGGACATGGATACTAACCGCCCCCTATTCACTAAACCGTCCTCTGCAGCAGTTAAGCTGAATAGGAATTCATCGTCCGCCCACTCTTCTAAGTCCTGAGGTGGCCACACTCCTACAATGGAATTGTCGTGGATTCCAGAGGAATATTGACATCAAGGTACTCTTTCAGGCACACCAGCCCATCTGTGTGTGCCTGCAGGAGACATACTTGTAGCCAGTCACAGATTCCATGATCCAGAACTTTTCACTAGTTCACCAGGACTGGGATGGAGATGGTCCAGCTCGTGGGGGTTTCAACCATCCTTGTGAGCAACCATTCTCCATTCCAGGTTGTACCCCTCACCACCAACTTAGAGGCAGTTGCCATCCGACTCTTCGTGGGGTTCTCGCTGACTGTCTGCTCTGTATATCTTCCCCCTGGGAGCATCATCTTCCAGGAAGACCTTGATGATCTCATCTCTCAGCTGCTGGCCCCCTTCCTCATAATGGAGGACCTCAATGGACACAGTCCACTTTGGGGCAGTGCTGACACCAATGGGAGGGGTGGGGTCCTGGAACAGTGGCTCCTGGATCCTTCTCTCTCCCTGTTCAACACTGGTGTCAGTACTTACTTTCACTCCCCAACCCACACTTTCACTGCCATTGACCTTACTATCTGCTCCTCCTCGATCCTTCCACTCTTTACATGGGAGGTTGAGGACAACCCTTAAGGAAGCAATCACCTCCCCATGGTGTGCACCATCTCCTGTGTGTGTGTGTGGGGGGCCTTGCAGCCCTTCATGCGTCTCACGGTGAAGGTTCGATCGGTCTGACTGGGGTGGGTTTGAGCTGCTCTCTAAGCTCGATGACCACTCAGTCAGCCAGGAGCTAATCAATGTGGCAGTAGCGGAGATAACGGACTGTATTGTAGATGCAGCTGCATCAACAATTCCTCAAACTTCGACACGGTTTCCTCGTTTTTCGAAACCGTGGTGGAATCCAGATTGCACTGCAGCTCATAAGGCTCAAAACAAGGCTTGGGGGGGGGGGGGGTTGGAGATATCCGAAGTCCCCCAACCTCGAAAATTTCAAACGCGCCAGGGCGAAAGCTCATTTCGTCCAACACCAGAGTCGGAAGGAATCTTGGATCAAATATACATCTTCTATCACCCACACAACCAGTTCTAAGGTCATGTGGGATAAAGTCCGGAAGATAGGTGGGAACTACACGTCCCACTCGTTATTGATCCTGGAGCACAATGGACAGGCAATTGCTGATCCCAAAGCAATTGCCAACACTCTGGGGGAGTCTTTCTCCTCCATCTCATCATCGTCTTCTTACTCCCCCGAGGTTTCTGGCCCAGAAGGGCAGGGCAGAATGCTCTCCGCTGTCCTTCCACTTGAATGGCCTGGAGCCTTACAACAGGCCATTCACAGCGGAGGAGCTTCGCCTTGCTCTGCACTCCTCTCGTGCATTTGTTGTCGGGCCAGACAATGTCCATTATGCCATGCTCCAACATCTCTCACCATCAAGTGAGGATCGCTGCTCCAACTCTTCAATCATATTTTTCTCAATGAGCAGTTTCCGGACTCCTGGCGGGAGGCCATTGTCTTGGCCTTTCCGAAGCCAGGAAAGGATTCCAAGATTCCTTCGAATTATCGTCCCATTGTGTTGACGAGCAGCGTGTGCAAGGTGTTGGAAAGAATGGTAAATGCCAGACTCATCAGGTATTTCGAACACCACAACCTTCTTTCCAACACCCAGTGTGGCTTTCGCAGGCAATGGTCAACTCTTGACCATCTGATATGCCTTTAATCGGCTATCAAACTAATTTTTATGAAGAGAGCACCTGGTGTCAATTTTCTTCGACATCGAAAAAGTGTACGACACGGCTTGGAGATTCGGCATTCTTCGTGACCTCCATAGCTTCGGCTTGAGAGGTCACATGCCGATCTTCCTCTCCAACTTCTTATCGACACGTTCTTTTCATGTCCGTGTCGGTAACACTTTGTCGTGGCCATACCTCCAAGAACAGGGGGTGCCACAAGGCTGCATTCCGAGCGTTAAGCCCTTTGCTATCAAGATTAATTCTATTACTAGACAACTTCCTCCATCAGTAGGAAATGCCCTCTATGTTGATGACTTTAGCATCTTTTGCTCTTCGTCCAGCATGAGGGTCATTGAAAGACAACTGCAAATTGCCCTGAACAATCTTTCTGTTTGGGCAACAGCAAACGGGTTTCGGTTCTCCCCACAGAATACCGCTTGTGTGCACTTTTGCCGCAAGCGTAATCTTCACCTGGATCCCGAGCTACAGCTCAGTGGTAACATCATTCCAGTTGTGGTGGAGACCAAGTTTCTCTGTCTCATATTCGATCAGAAATTGACCTTTTTACCACACATACGTCATCTCAGGTCCAAGTGCACAAATGGGCATTGAACATCGTCAAGGTTCTCTCCTTCCTTTCTTGGAGGATGGACCAATGTTCTTTGCTCTGCCTCTACCGTGCACTTGTCCGGTCGAAACTGGAATCCGGATCGCAGGTGCACGACTCCGCCCGGGATTCGGTGGTGAAGGTGCTGGATCCCCTCCATCATCAGGCTCTGCGTGTTTCCATGGGAGCCTTCTGCACTTCACTGGTCCAAAGTCTATACGTCGAGACCGACGAACCCTCTTTATCTCTTCGCCGTCAGCAGTTGTCCCTACAATATGCATCTAAATTGCGATCCCTGCCTAGCCATCCCACTTAGGACTGTGTTTTCAGTCCAAAGTAGGAAATGCTTTACACAAATTGGTTGACTGCCATTCGTCCTTTTGGTTTGCAAGTCCGAAGCTACCTTAGAGACATCAATACCAGTCTTGATAGTGTCGCACAGTCAACAGCCGAGCCACTTCCACCATGGCTTGCTGTTTTCCCTTCTTGTGATTTTTCCCTGTCCAGGATGGGGAAGGCTTTTACACTCAACTGTGTGTACCGGCAATTCTTTGCCAGCCATCGTGCTGAGTACCCGGACTTCTTGCCTGTCTTCACCATGGTCTGCTGTGATGTAATCATTGCAGACCAAATTCCACTGCAGTGTTCCATCTTCACTGCAGAGTTGCACACTAACAGTCTCGCCTTGGACCATGTGGTGGCTAAGCATCATCGTCGGTGTGTGCTTTACACCGACTCACTTAGTTCGCTACAGGCTTTGATCTCGGTGAGGCATCGGCCTCACCCTTTTCTTACAAAGATCCGCCAGCAGCTACATTGTCTGGCAGCCACAACCACCATCCATTTCTGTTGGGTGCCCGGTCACGTCGGAATCAGGGGCAACGATTTGGCAGATGCTGCTGCCAGGTCAGCCACGCCCCTGTCTGGCTCTCCATTGCCGGTTCCATATCTGGATTTCCGGCAACATTTTACTATCAAGCTCCGGGCACAGTGGCAGAAATCTTGGTCAGAACAGCTTGCAAATAAGCTTTTTGAGATCAAACCTATTATCAAACCATGGCAGTCATGTTACCGCAGGAATCGCAAGGAGGAAGTTGTACTTGCTTGGCTCTGCTTAGGTTATTCGTTTCTTACTCATTCGCTTTTTTTACGGATGGATGACATACCTAAGTGCGAGTTTTGTGACACCATTTTAACTGTTAAACATATTTTAATTGAATGTCAAGCTATTAACTTTGAACGTAAGATGTATTTTAACTTTCATGATTTTACATCCGAGCTCCTTACACTCGGACATTTGTTATCAGATTATTGTTGTTTTATTGCTGTTTTTCAATTTTTACGGTATGCAAGATATTTTATTGGCTATAGTTTTATTTGAATTTTTAACCCAGGTTGCTTACACCTGGGTTACTTTTATATTTCTTCGATATTTATACATTTATTTCTTGTTAACTATGTTTCTTTTTATTGTTTTACATTTTTTGTATCTGTATGTAGTTTATTTTTAAATTTGGTTGTGGATCTTATGACTTTTAGCTTTTATTTGGATTTGTTTGGCACATTATAGCCTGAGATGCTAATGCACTATTAAACCCAAAACAACCAGCCAGAGCACCTGACATGTTATCAGGAGTTTGTGGGTTCGTGTCCCACCTGGCTCAAGACAATTTTTCCTCTAAAATTTAAATTGACTTTAAAGTGGTACCACCATCCATTTCTGTTGGGTGCCCGGTCACATTGGCCAACAGAAATGGATGGAAAAGGTTAATACCAAATATGTCGAGTTTATTTATTACTTATCAACTGTATTACTAGTAAGGAAATACTTCCATCTATATGGCATGTTTCTGCCACTTGTGGCAAAAATTTCTGGAACACTCCCTACATATGATGTAACATAGGTTGAAAAGGTTTATATCATCAATTAGAGGAGATCTTGATCGGCAGCTGGTAACTCTGTGGTCCAGAGCACCTGACATGTTATCAGGAGATCGTCGGTTCATATCCCACCTGGCTCAAGACAATTTCCTCTAAACTTTAAAAATTAAAAAGTTAACAATTCAGTATGTTGGGTTGTTTTACCTCTGAGTGGCACTTTCTTGCACACAATGGGCTAAATGGCCAGGTCACAAGGAACCTGAAGTCTCAGAAAAGGTTGTGGGTAGGGACCCACTGGACAGCTGTTGGGAGACATGGTAGCCTCCCATCAAGGCCATGCACTGGGTATGTCTGTTCTGCACATGGATGGACACAGTCTTTCCAAGCCCATCAGTGTCTCCTACTGACCATGGACAGGGCAAGGAATTTTGCAGAGATAAATCTCAGTGCTGGCCGAGCTGGGAGTCGAACTTGGGAACTGCAGATTACAATCTTGGCATGCTCCCCACAAATTGTGTGGTTCACATGAGGCAAAATAAAAGAATTGCCTTTCATCCATATATATGGGAGTGGCTTCTAATTTAAATTCTTTGGTTGAGCCATACTAGGAAACAAAAGAAAAATACCTGTAGCCTGTTTGTTGTCACCTTAAAACACATACATGAAAGGTCATTGGGGCAAGGGGGAACACAGCTCCTGGTTCAGACAGGACTTACTTACCAATATTTGATGATACATATAATTGTCACACAACATCTAGAGTACAAGAAGCATGACACATGTGTGCATAAAGCTGCAGTGAATATGTTAACCTGAGAGTAAGCGTATTGAAACTACATATTCTCATGCCTGGGGGCAGAAATTCTAAATCACACTCCCCCTCACACACACACGCACATATTTCCCTGAGTCAGTCATGGATTTTATTGATTAAAATCAGTATTGTAGTGTTACACATATTTACCATAGAGATAATGCAACCGTGAGGAATATAATATAGAAGAAAAAAATTAGTTTAGGGTAAAATAAATATATCAAAAAAGATAACTATAAATTAGTAAAAACAGGACATAAAAAGATTGAAAAAAATATTATAAATTTCTATATGAAAAGTACATTATTTATCTTTATGAATTAAGCTAATGTGCCATAAAATGGCAATCAGCTAACCAACTGTATGAATTAAACATGGAATCTAAGTAACATATGCTGTAATTACATAGAACGTAAACTGCCAATAAATTCTTAAAATATATAATTCTAAAATATATGTACCTCATAGAATTTTGTGCCTTGCTTTCCCCACCCTAGTACTAGCACTAGGATTAGGCAAGCATCTCTTTGCCATGTTAATTGATGTGTTTGGTCTATTAGCTGTTTCTGACTGATTGTTGTTGCACTTTAAAATATTTCATTGTAAATATTAATTTTTTTACTACGCTTAGTTTTTTTAAAGAAATACACAGATGTATACTTCATATTTTGATGGAAGTAGAAAGAAAAAGCATTAAGAAACTTTTGTCAAAATTTTATACATGTTTGCAATACTAAACATGGCTTGAAAAGAAATTTTTAATCTTCCTCAATGTTATATATACATTTTAGCATATTGGAAATTAAAATTATCTTTGAGCTGGAGGGGCATTTCGAACCTTATCACACAGTTTATTTAGTTTTTAGCAACTTTCCCATGAAATTCCTAGAAGTGGGCCCTAGAAGGGCAAAATAAAACTGGTTTTAATTGGGTTCTGTCACGAGACTCGTTTTTTTTTTAATGTAATGTGGGATGAACAGGGTGAATCCTTTAGGAGAATTTGTGACCAAATAGTAATTTCAGTTTTTGATGTTTTAAATTTATAGATTACATTAGGAATATTTAAAACTGCTTTTTAGTACTGCGATTCTTGTATTAACTTAATATGGCTTGTGCATCTGTAAATTATCAAAACATACTTCAAAACATTCATATGCAAAAATATCTATAGATGCAACAGGAAAAAGCTGAAATATTAGATAAAAATTACTTATTAACCCATTTCTTCCCAGTGTTGCATACACGCAACACTGGGAAGAAATGGGTTAATAAGTGTCTAAAGGACAAAGCATGATTTTTCTACACCACCAGAGCAAAATGCATTGTTCAAAGGGCAAAGACTTTTTGTTTCTCTATATGAAGAACCTGCAAGTGCTGTATAATTAATGGCCACCAAAAAAAACCCAAAAGACCAGTGCATCTACTCTCCAGTTAGAACTCCATGCAGCAAATGTTTAGAACTGTTGTAAATTAAAAATTTTCACTTTGTACAGATATTACTACAGTAGAAGGATGTTGCCGACTTGATTTCTACAAATTGTTCTGCAATATAGTGTTTTCAAAGCAAAAGATTTCAATGGAATTGGAAACATATAGACTGATAATTGAAACACACTCAAAACAAATAGCTCTTTTCATGTCTTTCCATTAGATTTCAGTGAAATTTGGCAAAATGTAAGCTATATGGAAGAAAAATATCTTAAATAGCAATGTACTATAAACGTTCCAGATCTATCCCAGACTATTCCAAATTAGACATAATTTCAAAGTGACATGTATCAAAACATATTGTGTAAATGAAACAACTTAATTCTTAGTAAATAGAAATTCTTGATTGGTTTTATGAATAAGTCACAGTTTGCAATTCTAATCTGACTCCAGAAAAGTATTAGAAAATATTAGTCTCACCAGCTTTTACAGTGCCTGTCCATATCCACTGATATAATAAACTCTGAAAAGTAGCTTTTCAGAGTTTTCTGCTTTTTTATTTTAGCTGTCGCTTGGAGGCCTGGACAAAATGAAATTAGTCAAAATCCAGCTAATAGCCCTGTGCAGCAAAGGTGGTAAGCATCAAATCCAGAATGAAAAAGTAGTGTTTATATTGTTTTTCAACAAAAAGTCATGGAGTGAGATAAAATTCCCCTAAACGCATGCTGCACATCAGTGTTGTCTGTTAGAAACAGATTAATTTTACTAAAAAACAAAATTAAAAATTAAGAAAAAAATGTATTCAAGTTTCAGGAAATGTTAATTAAAAATTTGAAAGTATGAAAATTTACACAGAAATTTATATTAACCCTGTATATATATATTTAGCATTTGCTATTTTCCACTTTCTGTATTCAACAGATGTTAAATAAAATTAGGCTAAGTTATGCATGAAACATGACCAGTTTAGCACAGCAAGGAAACAGCTCTTTTTATCAGTGTCAATCAGTCCATAGGAGCTTTGAAAGCACTGCTTTCTATCCCTAACACTAAAAACTAACTCTTAAAAATTGTAAACCATTATAAAAATTAAAAATATTAATATATTTAAATACATTTGGACAGCCTCAGTTGCACGTTATTTATATTATTCGTTGCTATTCTGCCGTTAGAAGAACAACTTTCAGAAAAACTGCCTTCTGAAAGTTGTTCTTCAGAAAGAGTTGCTTCTCGTAACTCCAACCATATAAGAGCTTCAAACCTACTTCTGAAGCTCTTATATGGCTGGTTATGAAAGTAAGGCAAAGAGGAGAAGGTAAATGTTTGCCCAGTAGTGCCAATGTAAATAAAATTTTAGCTGCCTCTGGTTGCTGCAGAATATTTTGGCCATTGGAAGAACAGAATGATGACAGTTCAACTGATCATTCTTGGCTGATGATGCTACAATGATATGCATTTTTGATAATTAAAAAGTATTGAAGCCATAAATTTAATGGCAAAAATTAAAAATAGTATTAAAGGCAAAATCATCCTCCCCTTCCAATTTTTAATATGCTCTAAAACTCAATTTTAAACTTTTTTTTTTTTATAATTCTGCACTTTATTTCTTGAAAGAGTACACAATGTATTTTTCTTAAAGTGTAAATGTAAAAACTTTAAGAAATTCTTATTTTTATAATACATTTTTAATATTAAATATGGATTTGTAACCACAATTGATCAAAGCATGAATCTCCATCTTCAAAAATATATTTAAGATACAACATAAAAAGTAAGAGAACATAAGGTGTAAACATGGTCACATAGTAGGCATTAGAGACAAGTTCGGGCTCAGAATAATTTAAATTATAATTTCAACCTTTTAATCGGTTTTTAATAATT
This sequence comes from Ryuthela nishihirai, assembly GCA_038380435.1. Classification (NCBI taxonomy): domain Eukaryota; kingdom Metazoa; phylum Arthropoda; class Arachnida; order Araneae; family Heptathelidae; genus Ryuthela; species Ryuthela nishihirai. Next base: position 32,607,208 of record JAWZYU010000023.1, read on the forward strand.
AAAAACAAGCACCATATGGTATTTATTTTTTTTACAAGTACAAGAAGTGTAAAAAAAATAAATGAATAAATGAGAATGTGTAAAAAAAATAAATACCATATGGTGCTTGTTTTTAATAATTAAAAACAAGCACCATATGGTATTTATTTTTTTTACACATTCTCTCTCTTTATAAATGAATGGCTCCTTGCATTTATAATGATGCTACCCATGAACTTTGTCTCTAGTAGTAGTTATAATATTTTTCATTTCAAATAGTATTAACATTTTAAAATAACTTAAAGTTATCTGTCATTGATCAATAAAATTTTGAAATTTATCCTTCAAACTATATGCATATTAAAAAGTTTTTAGGAGCAAACTCTGAAGCTTTTCAGAGCAAAGACTGCTCCTTCTTCAGTGAAGTGACACTAGGGATGCTAAGAACTTCTTTCCACATGTCATGAGGGGTGATTCCAGTATCTCGTTGCAGGTGGGGATGGACGAGGTCACTATTTCAATAGCCTCAAGGATGATGTTTCTGCAGTTAAGTGGATGTACATGCTAGCAGTGGGGTGCACAGTCTATGGTAGCTGCATATTGTTTTCCAGCTTCATGTTCAATAGTGGCAGTCATTAATTTGTTTTGGTTAGCATCTATCTGATGCTCTGTGAACCTCTCCTGTAGAGAATGTAAGGTTTTTCTTATATAATAAACAGAATTCTCCAGTAAATGTAGGGGAGATCTATATGTCCAGTTTTTGAATGAGGCTAAATTTATCTCTGCCCTTTATATATATATATATTTTTTCAATTTGGAGCTGGGTTGAAAGGAATACTGATTTTTTTGGGGGGGGCTCCAAGTAATTTGCAGACTGATTCACACAGGACAGGAATGTAAGATATGGATCTGGCAAAGGTTGCCCTTTCGAAGTCTGTGATTGGGAGGAGAGCCAAACCTGTTATGTTGCCATTTCTATACCTATTGATTAGCCTTTGTATTATATTTGGGTGGAAGCCATGGGATGCAACAATGGAAATTATAAAAAGGGACAGACAAATTTAGCCTCCTTCAGAAATCTGCTACATATAGATTTCCCCTACATTTGCTAGAAAAACAGACAGATGTCAGCCAAAAAAAAATGGCTGCTGCTGTGCTAGCATGTGCATCCACTTACTACAGAACTCTTGTTTGTGAGGCTACTGAAATAATGACATGGTCCACCCCTACCTGCAACCAAGACACTGGAATCGCCCATCACAACATTTGTAAAGAAGTTCTTAACAGCCCTATTGTCACAATCAGTGTGCCACTGAAGATTCACTGCAGATGGAGCACTATCCTTGCTCTGAAAAGCTTCTGAGTTTGCTCCTAAAATTTTTAATATGCAAAACAGTTTTAATGATGAGCTTTCAAATTTATTGCTTAACAACAGAAATTTTCTTTTTAATTTTGTCATAAGTGATTATAATTAATAACATAAGAATAAAATTAATGATTAGCAGCATGCATTTCTATATATATATATGGCTTATAATGCATCAGAGAACTTTTCCCCCCAAATTGGGCTCAGTAATTGTCAAAATGGTTCAGACTAAATAAATTGAGCCCAAACTCATCTTTAATAGATAGATAGTATAATGGACAGCATGATTTTGCTTCTCCACCAGAACAAAATGCAGTGACCAAAGGGAAAATCAAATATTTTTATATCTGATGTAGTAGGAACATTCAAAGTTAACCAAATGAGTGGACTTGTGCAGATGGTGAAGAATTAATTTGTTCCAATCTGAAAAATGCACTTGAATTGTATAAGACCAATGCACACCATCTCACAGGTTAAACATAAACTAAAATGTAGGGTTTTATATACGTTATATGGCAGGGATGGTCAAACCATACTTGTGAGCCACATAGATAGTAAGTTTGCTTGTGTTCACAAAAGATATTTACTAAGAAGAGAAAATCAAATTTTTGATAAATTTTGTTTTAACTCTTATTACATTTTATATCCACAACTGTTGCCTATACTTGATAGCATAGAACATATGTTGAAGTGCTTGAAAACATTTCAGTGTCATAAGAGAATTAAAGACTTCAATTTAATTTTTACTGTTGCATATTGTTTTGTGTTTTAAACAATAAGTTTACTGCATTATATATTTTGTCATATAATTTCATGTTTTCTACTTTTTTTTTTAATAGGGGCGGGGGTGGCTCAGTCGGTAGCACGCCAGGCTTGTAATCTGTAGTTCCCGGGTTCGAGTCCCAGCTGGGTCAGCGTTGAGATTTATCTCCACAAAATTTCCCCGCCCTGCCCACGGTCAGTAGGGGACACCGATGGACAGACACCGACGGACAGCAGCCTTTCCAAGCGATGGGCTTGGAAAGGCTGCTGTCCGTCGGATGGGACATTAAGCCATGGCCCCATGTGCAGGAGAGCCATACCCTGTGCACATTAAAGAACACGCTGGATGGCCTTGACGGGAGGCTACCATCTGTCTCCCAACAGCTGTTCCAGTGGGTCCCCTCCCCCAACCTTCTCTGAGCCTTTGGGGTCCATGTGACCTGGCCATTTAGCCCATGGTGTGCAAAAAAGTGCTGCTCAGAGGTAAAACAACCTAACCCACTTTTTTATTCCATCTGTCAGTTGAGATATGAAGCTCTGGCCTTCTGTACAAAAGAGCCATACCCTATGCATATTAAAGAACATTCTGGATGGCATTGACAAGAGGCTTCTATCTGTGTCCTAATGGCCATCCAATGGATCCCCTTTCTCCAGCCTTCTCTGAGCCCTTGTGATCTGGCCATTTAGCCCAGTATGCACAAAAAGCAATGTTCAGAGAGTTAAAACAACCCACCCCCTTTTGCACTTCAAAATTTAATTTCAAACCTTCACTTTAAAAGTTTAATTGAGTATCATTTTTATTGAGTTTTCTTGCAACCTCAATGAAAAATGGAAAAATATTTACAAAAACATTTAAAATGAAAGTAACAATAAACTAGAAGTATGATCATAAATAATTATGATAATGCCTCTTAAAGATTTGATGGGTGGCACTTTACAGAATTTTGAATATATATCTCTTGCTTCAAGAATCTTGTATATGACTCTGTTAGGATGCTGTGTTAGGCTGTTATACAGAATAAAAAAATTGCAGATTAAAAATAGAAACTGGTGTGGGAGAAAACTTTGAAATGAATCCATCAGTTAGATAAAATGTAGACTACTTAGAAGCAAATAGAATAAAATGAAATTGGCATCTTCATCAGATTTTTATTTTACTGTTGCATAAACCTAAAAGGGAAATAACATTGCAGGGAATAAACATGAATAAGCTTACAACTTAATACATCACACAAAAAAGGAATACTGATACATCCAACCATGATGAAAGCTTGTTATTCATTCACAACAGTACTGCATATTTGTTAGCTAATAAAATTGCATTGGTATTACAAATCCTCAGTTCCTTGGAAAGTAATCTTTCTTTCTCGTGTCCGGGCATCATAATCGTTTTGTCCAGAAATGGACAAAATCATCCATGTCTCTCCCCATCCATAGGTCGTCTAGAGTAGTTAAAAATTGATATTGGGTGCAAGCATAGATGTGGTCCATAGTCTGTCGTTCTCCACACTCGCATCGGTCGTCCGTTGTCAAACCCCATTTGTGCATGTTAGCCTTTACAGGGGCCACCCCATTCTTATACGGTTTAGGGTTCTCCAGGTCACCCAGTCCATCCCCACGCCAGAGGGTTCTTCCTCAGAGATTGGATACCAGTCTGGCAGATCGACACTTGTGCGAGATAGAAAGGAGGACCTAGAGATCAGTCTACTAGGTGGGGAGTCTGGCACTCCAAACATAACGTGTCTCTCATCGAAGGTTTGCTTAAAACGTTCTGTGTACTCATGTGAGGCACGGCGGGTTTTCGTTTCTGCAAAACCAGCAGCTCTTTACAGTAGTTTTAATGGCGTTGGTTTCATGCAGCCAGTCACTATCCGGCAAGTCTCATTCAAGGCTACGTCCACTTTCTTTGAGTGTACGGATTGATTCCAAACAGGGCTTGCATACTCTGCATTGGAAAAGTAGAGTGCTTTGGCAGATATACGTAGAACCGCCAGGTTTGCTCCTCATTTGCTGCAATATAGCTTTTTTAGTATATTGTTCCTCGTATGAACTTTAGCTGCAGTTGTATGGCAGTGCTTCTTGTAGGTAAGGCTTCTATTTAAGATAACTCCTAGATATTTTGGATGGTCTGTATGCTCCAGTATATGGCCTTCCCATTTAACCTTTAGTTTCCGTTTTGCCTCTCTTGAACGTAGATGGAAAGCACAGATTTGTGTTTTAGAGGGATTGGGTTTTAAAAAGTTATCTTTGTAGTATGTGGACATGGTTGACAGCACTTGTTCTAACAGTTCTTCGACCCTTTGAAACATAGTGTCTTGTACAGCGATGGCCAGATCATCGGCGTACAGAAAGTGTTTGGCATTGGGATGTAAAGGTTGATCATTTGTATAGATATTAAATAGAATAGGGGATAGCACACTACCCTGGGGTAATCCATTCTTTTGAATTCTCCACTTACTCTTTTTGTTATTCAAAATAACATAGAAACGTCTGTTGGTGAGGAGAGATTCAATGATTTTTACTAAGTTAAAATCTCTGTACAAGTCATAGATCTTTAAAAGTAATAAGCGATGATTGATGGTGTCATATGCCGCAGACAGATCAACCAATGCTACTCCTGTCACTAGTTTCCTCTGAAATCCCTCTTCTATATGCTCAGTCAGGTTTAGCACCTGACTCATACAACACTTTCCCAGGAGGAAACTCGCTTGTTGTGGGATAAGTTTTGGCTCTATCTTGGGTCCGATTTGGGATAGTATTAAGCGTTCGTAAAGCTTAAAAAGATGGCAGAGTAATGAAACAGGTCAGTAGCTGGTTGGACTATCTGGGTCTTTACCCGGCTTCAGAAGAGCAATAACTTTTGATTTCCTCCAGAGTTTAGGTAGGGAGTAGGTTTCATGGCAATGGTTAAACATATTCAAGATCCATAGCTTTGTCTTGTGTCCAAAATTTTTTATCTGTTCTGTGCACAGATCATCTATCCCTGCAGCTTTACCGTTTTTCATACCTTTTAAAGCATTTTCGAGTTCTTCCATTTTAAAAGGCGTGCCCAACAGATTCTCTTCGTCTGGCAGTCTTTGGATTTTTTGGCATTTGATACTCCTATCAGGTTTGCTATTAAGCAATAACTGGTTAGCTATTTGATTAGCTGTGACATTTCCCTTTACTGCTCTAACTTTGGGTTCACTGTTAAGTTTTTTTTTATAAGATTCCAGGCCATCTTGCTGCTGTGGGTCATGTCCATTCTCTCCAGAGTTTCTACCCATTTTTTCTGTCTGGTTTCACTTAGGGCTCTCATGAGGTTGTCTCCCAGCTCAATCGTGTTCTGGCTGAAAGGATTTGTGCTGTATAGTTGATGGTATCTCTGTCATATCCTTCAGTTCATTTGTTAGTCCGGGGATATAAAAACTCCTACATCCTCTGGGTATGTTTCTTCTGGACCATTCAATGAACAGCTCATATATAATGAACACCTCATATCTTCTTCACCATTTCAATGAACAGCTCATATTTCTGAGAAATAGCTGGACGTCCCTTAATAGTTAAGTCTAAGTCATCTCTAAATGCTTTCCAGTTTGCTTTTTTAAAATTGAAACATCTTCTAAATAGGATCTGCGTTTTTATGGCGGCGTAGACTTTCAGTCCAATAGGTCGGGTGTTGAGTTTTCGGTATAGGCTGCAATACCATTTTAACACAACACAAAGAGTAATGAACTAGCAAAACAGATGTCAGGGTTGTACCCCTTCTGCCAAGCTCGGCTCTTAAAAGAATGGGGGAGTTTTGCATCATGGACCAGGGATAGTCTGCTGCGTTCCGTCCAGTCCTCAACTCCCTGGCCGTCCTCGTTTGTTGTTTCATAACCCATGAGGTGGAATGGCTGTTACCTAACACAAATTGTATTTTCTGTAACGCTTTATAATGGTTTTCAGTTGTAGTGTAATTTCTGCTATAGTCTTATTAAAGTCAGATATGTGTTGTATCATATTAGGCAATAGCTACCAGCATTTCATTTATTGCCATTTTACTAATTGTTTCTCTATTGACTTTTTTTTTTCAGTTCTTTCATAGAAACTGACATTTGTAGCTAATACATTTGAAAGTTCTAATTCTTTTTATTAGTTACTATCTTTGAAAACAATGAACATTAAATATTTAAAAACATTGAACATTAAATATATTATCAATACTATTACTGTAAAAGCTTATTTTTAGTTTGAAAACTTTATATTTACTGATGTTTGAATATTTTAAAGTAATTGAACAGTTATATGCATGTAAATGTTTTTCTTTTTCCTTTTATAGTAATCCGTGTGCAAAGTTAGCAGAACTAATGGCTGCCAAACAATTCATCTTGAAATGTAAGACAAAATATGGTCAACATACCTTGGAAATGTTAAGTGGAGAAAGTACAGTAGGTGATTTAAAAGCTTGTCTGTTCAGCATCACCAGTGTGGATCCAGAACGTTTGAAGGTTCTTACTGGTTTTCCACCTAAGCCTCTGAATTTAGAAAATGATAATTGCAAGCTAGACACACTCTCATTACATTCTGGTGAGACATTAATAGTAGAAGAAAATAATAGAATTTCACATGAAATGAAGCATTCCAATCAAGCTTTTAGAATAGGTGAGTTACCAAAGTCTGCTAAAAGCCCTCCTGGTGTTCTCATTCGTCGTGTGGTTCCAGCAAATAACTCTTGCCTTTTCACTAGTATACATTTTGCTGTATCATGTGGTGATTATGATCCTTCCTATGGTTCTTCTTTGAGGCAAATTATTGCCGATACTGTTGCTGATGATCCAACAACTTACAATGAAGGATTTCTTGGTAAACCCAATAAACAATATTGTACTTGGATACTGAATGAAGATCACTGGGGAGGAGCAATAGAAATATCAATTTTGAGTAAACATTATAGATTGGAAATTGTTGCTGTTGATACACAGAATGCCCAGTTAATTCGCTTTGGCGAAGATTATAACTATGAGTATCGAATTCTTTTGATTTATGATGGTATTCATTACGATCCTTTGATTCTGGAACCATTAGATTCTTCTGAACAGATACAAACAATTTTTCCTACATCAAATGAGACAATTCTCCAAATGGCTTTGGAAATTGCACGAGAAGCAAAATCAAGCCGCCAATTCACAGATGTTAAAAATTTTACTCTAAGATGTTTAGTGTGCAATGCCGGATTGCGTGGCCAAAAAGAAGCTCAAGAGCATGCCATAAGTACAGGGCATATAAATTTTGGTGAGACTTAAGAAACTAGTTTTTCCAATAAATGCAATATTTTCTTCCACTACATATATCAACAGCTTTTATTTATAGGTAATATATATGTTGTTGATAGCAGTATAGTTACAGCTTGGTTCTTTATGAAAATTTCTGATGCTTTAACTCTTCATCTTTTGAAAAATATAAAAGGTATGTGCTTTAATGTATGTAATGTTTTTCTATATAAATATATGCTTTTAAAGCAATTAGGCATTAAAGACTTTGAAGTAATTTGCTTTAATACTTTAAAATAGTGCTTTCATTATCTATTCCATAGTTCTAAAATATCTGAAGTATACATTTTATATTAAACTGTATTATAGGCTATATATATAATGTAAGTACAAATATTAGAAATGTCTTAGAGTATCATAGTTTTAGTAATATTTAGGAAATGCATTTATTTTAAAGGCCAATCATGTGTACAAAATTTTATATGAGAATAGTAACGTATCATTTTTGCTCCATCAGTGTTTAATATTCTGATCTATTAATTTTAAGCAATTTCAGTTATACAATGTAAAAATAATATAGAGAATAATGTTTCTAAATAGTGCATATATGGTTTTATTTAAAAAAATATATAGTAGACTGCTATAATGTAGGCTCCTAGAATGCAAATTTGCTAATATATTGCTTATTAAATTGATCAAATGTCATTTATAGCACAGAAATGAGAGTGAGATTCCTTCATGCATGGTTGATGCTTGAATTTAGTACAAGACAAGAAATTCTGGTGCTCTCAGTATGTGCATCACTACTATGAAAAGGACAAATATTCATTTATATCATTTTCTTATTAAAATATAATTCACTTATTGCTATCTCTGTTACTTATATGCAAGAAAATATTGTGATGGGCATTTTATGGAAAACATAGTGTGTGATTAAAAGTATAAGATTAAAAGCACAGTGACAAGTTATTACAATTGGCTTTGCCACATAATCACTATTCATATCATGACAATCAAGTGAGCCACCTTAAACTGTTTTCTACCACTATCTTACGTGCTACAAGACTGGTAATAATTGGTCTGTATTAGTTTATACACTTTTAAGTTACTTGAAAGTTATAAGAGAGTAAAACAGATTTTTTATTTACCTCTATATATCCAAGTTGATGCAAGTCATTAGTATTTTTGGCTGACACACTCAATTTCAAGGGTTTATAGACACACTGCTATTGGTATCTTGTGGTCTTTTTACCATTGAGATGCCAGTTCATTTACGAACAGGATACTTCTTGACCTCTTCACGAGGATGGCACTATTGCTTTTGATACAGTGTTGTATATCCTGTGGTACTTATTACTCTTTTCATAATACAATTTGCGGTTCACTTCAGTCATAATATACTATTTACATTTCAATTTAAGACATAAAAAAATCAGTTAAAATACACTGCTATGCATATTTCATTTGCCTCCATCAGATAGTATGCACAATGAAACATGCATAGCAGTGTATTTTAACTGGGGATATTTTTATGCCTTAAGTTGGAATGTAAAATAGTATATCAACTTTGTGGTTCACTTCAGTCATAGTATGACTGAAGTGAACCACAAAGTTGTATTATGAGATGATAACAAGCACCATGGGATATGCAACACTGTATCAACAGCAATAGTGTCAACCTCACGAAGAATTCAAGAAGTAACCTGTTTATAAATGAACTGGCATCTCATTGGTACAAGGAGAGTATATTAAAGACCACAAGAAGATACCAACAGCGGTGTGTCTATAAATCTTTGAAATTGAGTGTGTCAGCCAAAAATACTAAAGACATACATCAACTTGGATAAATAGCAAGTAACTTAAAGTGCATAAACTATACAGACCGATTATCACTTGCCTTGTAGAAAATAAGATAATGGTAGATAATAATTTAAGGTGGTTCACTTGATTGTCATGATATATATATATACAGTGATTATGTGGTAAAGCCAATTATAATAGTGTGTGATTTCTTGAAATATCACATTTCCCATTTAAAATTATTAGCTTATATGTGAATTCCTTTTGCACATGGTTTTCAATGATTCACCTCCCCCACTCACACACACATTATAGGAAAGTTTATTGGGTCTTTGAAATAATTCATCATAAATATAGGAATTTTTTGTTTTACATGCTTTAAAACTATACATAAGCTTATAAATATATTTATTATCATTGTAATATATTTTGCTGCTGTGTTGTCCATATCTTTTTGTAAAGTGAACCTTTTGCCAAATTTTGGAATACAGTTAGCAGTGACCAAACTCATGTATATTAATCTGGAACAGTGGTCTTCACATCTGTAATCTTTGTGAATAAATCTAATTCATTGCAGAACCCATATACAGTAAAAGTGTACTTTTCAGGGGCAGAAATGAAACAAAATTTTTTCAAAACATAAACTTTTATTTGTAAACATACAACATTTACATCAATTTGTGCCTGATTTTATTTGTTATTACAAGTTATTGCCTGATTTCTTGGTTTGAGAATCCCACAGTTCCAGTGAACATAGTTTGAATACCACTGATGTGGAAAAATCAAGTAACTGAGCAAATGTTATTAGTTAATCTTCTACGCAAACTGGCGAATTTGCCATATATTTCTTGTTCCCATTATTTTATTGTTTTTTCTCTTATAAACTCTATGCCTCTGAAGTGTAAGTTATCATCATGTTGGGAAACCCTGTGTAAATTTGTAAAAAATATTATGGCTAATGTCTGCAAAATATTTTAAAAATGAAGAAAGCAGTTGATATCATTGTAAAAATCAAGAGAAATTAATCTTGTATGCTTTATGGTATTGTTGCAAAGTGAATTGCTGTATATATATACTCAATATAAAATGCACTTAAATTTTATTAAAAAAAATACCCCCTCAAGCAGCTGCTTGCCACTGAGGTCTGACAGGAACCTGTCAGTTTATATGCCACAGCAGGTCTGTGAGGATGGTGGGACCTCAACAAGAAAACATCACAAATGTATTTTATAAGGCTCTCATAAAAAATACTTAAAGGCTGTATGTAGATCTGTTTAAAATATAAATATGTATATATGCCAACTGTTCTCTATTTGCTAAGATAGTACTCTTTTTCAATATTTTTGTCCTTCCATAGATAATAAATCCAGCATAAAAAATTTTCTATTGAATAAACCGAATTTTAAAAATCTATAACATTTCCTAATTTTAATATGCATTTTTATATTCATAGATTTGACAGATCATCAAAATATAGTAGGAATAATAACAAAATAGCCTGATTCCATTTGGAAAGCATTATAGCATGAAACAACCCCTAATTTTTGGAATCTGCAGATCAGTATTCAATCAAAGTGTACACTGCATTTGCTTGCTGCTATTTTTTTTTTGCCTTGGAGTGCTACTAGGAGATTTTTCAGGAGCATGTCAGTATAGTACACATAGAGATCTATAAAGGAGGTGAAACCTCGGCAGAAAAACGACACAAAAAAGAAGCATCAAACCTTCCCTGGGGCTCAAATCCAGATTCTTTTGATCAGTAGTGGAGCATGCTAACCACTTGGCCACCTATCTCAAGATTTTAGATACAGAAGTCACAAGGAGTAGATATAATTACTGCTGTGAGCTAGGGTTGGTTGGGTATGCAGTCTTTGAAATGTATGTATGTCAATAACATATGTTTAAAGTTTCATAATTTTTTTTCTCATTATCTAGAAAATTATTGTACTTAACATTTTGCACAAAGGTTAGAATATAATGTACAATAGAGATGATTTTAATTCCTTATCTATAGAACTAATATTTTTTCAGAATTAAAATTTTTTGAATTTTTGAAATAATTTAAAAATTAATATAAAAATAAAAAAATTATCTGTACCACAATTTTAATATTCTTATCTACTATAAAAGTAAATATATATATATATGTATATTAAAGCACAGTTTATATATTTTCCCTTATTTTAAATGGCTGTAACTCCTTTAAATATTTTTTAATGCATTGGGACAATTGCGCAAAACTTTAGAAAATATTCGATTCCTCTAATGCCTGAACTCATGCTTCAGAACAAGGTTTCTCAAGTCGAAAAGTGAGAATCAAGCTTGGTAAAATGCACACCCAAGAGCTTTACGGAAGCTTCCGTGGTGATGACAGCAAGGTGAGGTGGAAGATTCCATTCACCCTATGTCACAATCCTATACTTTATCAAAGTTGAACCTTGATCCCATAATTTTGCAGTACAAATCAAAGTGCCCAGTACATACAGTGACAGATTCCTTGCCCCTGAAGAAAAAGCCAAATGTCATATGCTGTGTACTCAAACTGCTCATGCCCATGGCCAGGAAACAATTCCCCAAACCTCTGGATGGGTTTGAATTTAATGAAGCAAGGTCTTGATACCAAGAATAAGTAATGCTAGAGACAAGGGACATCCTTGACAAACACTCCTAATCGTGGGTGTTAAAAAAAAGAAGTCAATTCATTGTTGACTGTAACTGCACCTAAAATATTAGTACACTGGTTTCCATAAATTGAGGAAAATCCCTATGTTAAGTCAATGGGAAGCTAATGTCAAAGCTCTATAAGTTCTAAAATAAGTTTTTGTTTTGAAAAATGTGATTGCAGATAAAGATCTCAAACAAATAAATCAATATCTCGATTTTCAACAATATTCATTCAGTATTTAATGAGTTGTGGAAGTTTTAATATTTAACAACAGCATTGCCAGTCTTAAGAAACTTATACAAAACTGAAGAATAGTGAAAGAATTCTTTACACAAATTTCTAAAATACAAACTTATTTTATTAAACATGTTGATACAATACTTATTACTAAGTTTTAATTAACTTCTGAAGTCAATTTTTGTGACTGGCATTGTTATCACTAAATATTAAAACTTCCATAACTCGTTAAATACTGAGCGAATATTGTTGAAAATCGAGATATTAATTTATTTCATCGAGATCTTTATCTGTAGTCACATTTTTCAAAACCAAAAAACTTATTTTAGGAGTTATAGAGCTTTAACGTTAGCTTCCCATTGACTTAACAAAGGGATTTTCCTTAATATATGGAAACCAGTATATCCAACGACTGCCATGGACAAGAAAACAAGGCCAAAGTCGCAATCCTTCAATAGGTCCCATGAAAAGGCATGCGAGATATGACCTTACTGTGATCCAAATCTAAAGGCAACATTTTGTAACCTTCAGCTAGATGTGATGAAAAAATGTTCATAAAAAAGACAAATTTTGTGTAATTTTCACCCACCCACACTAGTCTTCTCAGTGTTTTTCTTTTATGGACCCATGTGCTCATTATTATTCGATCTTCAATACTGTAATTTGATCGTTGTAATCTTCAGTGCTAGAATTGAAATGCTACAATCTTCAATTCAAGTATTTTGGTTAGATTTATATTTTCCTAAATAGAAAATACACCATTAGAAAATGTGATACAATAATATAATAGTAATATAACATTTGGCAAATATTAACCCAATATTTGCCAAATTGCAGTTTTGTATATAAGCAACATGGACAAACAATTAAATTTCTTCCTAAGATTCTGATTAAAGCCAGTTGTAACTCATTGTTTGCATAATCAAACCATCTAATACCACAAATGGTTGCAAACTTCTGGAATCATAAACATCAAGCATCTTATTTAATCTTGCATACAAAGAGCACAATTTTTGCTCCATGAACTTCAGAGAGAACCAAACTATAACATAGTTTAAATTTAATCTTTAAGTGCATCTGCCTGTTTTTTCATACTCTGTCAGTTTGGGAAACATAGACGGACAAAAGTCAGTATTTTCCAAACTATGTTTCAAGTATGTTCCACAAAAAAAGTTGCAATAACATTTTTCTAAAATTAATGTTAAAAAAGTAGGTAAAAAATGCTAATTTTTATAATGCCTTCATAGTAATATGATATATTTTATGGTTGTTCTTGTTATTATGCAATAACATCAGTTTACTGCAGCAAAGATGCACATTGATTATGTGCCAGCAGTATTAGGTGTACTTTTAGCATTGCTGAAGTACCACTTGACTGTTAGTGGAAGGCAGGTTGTCAGAATGTATCTTTCAAGGAGGGGACCTCAAACTCTCACTGCCTGTCTCCCCTGGAATCATGCTCTATCAATACATGGTTCATGTTCTCTCAGTTATGTTCTGTCAGTGTATTTCAAGCAAAAAAATATTCCATAGTTAAGTAAATTGGGAAAGGCTGCTTTTTATAGATTCTTGAAAGCTCCAGTAGCAATGTATCTATTCTCCTGTTTTCCTTGTGCCGTACATTGCCAGTATCTCACACAACTAATGATAAGCTGCGAAATTCATTTTTCAGCACAACTGTTCCAAAGAACTTCATGTCACCTACATGACTCGTTTTCATCTCATTGATTTTCACTGGGTTCAGCAACCAAACCTGTTACCATCCTTTGATCATATATTATTGTCTTTAAAGGTCTAATGAGGTGGTTCATCTTGTGAGCATGATGTTTCATAAGGGCCAAATCATCATAATTAAAATCAAATATTTTCAAATGTCTAGATCATTTAAGGCTTTAGTCTTGCCCTCATTGCAGGGGCGGGAGTGATTCAGTCGGTAGCACACCAGTCTTGTAATCTGCAGTTCCCAGATTCAAGTCCCAGCCGGGTCAGCATTGAGATTTATCTCTGCAAAACTCCCCGTCCTGCCCATGGTCAATAGGGGACGCCGATGGGCTTGGAAAGGTCGTCGTCCGTCAGATGGGACATTAAGCCATGGCTCCTTATGCAGGAGAGCTATACTCTGTGCACATTAAAGAATACACTGGATGACCTTGACAGGAGGCTACCATCTCTCCCAAATCCCAAAATTTGCAACCTTGACAGGAGGCTACCATCTCTCCCAGCTGTTCCAGTGGGTCCCCAACCTTCTCTGAGCTTTCGGGATCCTTGTGACCTGACCATTTAACCCATTGTGTGCAAAAAAGTTCCGCTCAGAGGTAAAATAACCAATGATCAACATAATTAAAATCAAATATTTTCAAATCTCTAGATCACTTAAGGCTTCAGTCTTCCCCTTGCAAAGCTTTCCTCATAATCTATTGCCAAACTAAGGAGAAAAGGGGATAAAATGCAACCTTAAGTCCATGCAATACTAAACCAATCACTGCAAGTTGTGCCAATTCTCACACAATTTGGTGTTATTTTAAAGAACCATCACAGACCTCACCATCAACTACGGGTGCTTAAAACTAGAGTTTTTTTTTAGCATTCTGCCAGAGTAAAAATTTTATTTACCCAGTCCTTATCACTTCTGAAACCACATTGTTCAAATCAAATTAGTCCATTAACAAAATATTTATTCTATTAAGCACAATTATGGGAATAAGTGTATGAAAAAAGGTATTGCTTATGTACTATCACAAGGGTAATGATTGTTTTAAATGGGAATAATTATACCTTTAGTAAAATCCTTGGTAATAACTCCTCTGTGAGAGAAACTGTACCTTAGTAAATGATGTGATAATAGAATTCTCATCATTTCAGTAGTAATTTTAAGCAATTTTAATAGAATTAATTCCATTATTTAAAATATATTTAAAATATTCAGCCCACCTTGCCATGAACTAGGGTTGCCTAGTTGGTAGTGTGCCAGGCTTGTAATCTGCAGTTCCCAAGCTTGTCTCATCTGTACCACATTTAGATTTATCTCTGCTAAAGTCCCACTCTGCCCATGGTCAGAAAGAAGACATTGATGAACTTGGATGATTGCTGTCCATCGGATGAGACTTAAGCTCTGGTCCCATGTACAGGAGATGGCACATTAAACAAAGAGCACCCTGGATGCCCTTGATGGCAGATTTCCATGTCTCCTAACAGCTTTCTCTGAGCCCTTGGGAACCTTTTCATTTTGCCCATTGTGGGGAAAAAACTGCTCAATGGTAAAGCAACCCAACTTGCCATGGCAGAATTCTCACCTTCAGTAACCTAGTCATCTCCAATGTTATTCTCTGTACACCATTGTTTTTTCTCACGCACAAAGTATTTACTAACAGTTGCAACTTTTATTTTGCTGTTCAAAGAACTTTTTTTGTTCTGTCAGTTAGTTATCAAGCCAAAAATTCTTAGTATTCAAGTGACTACTTTTACCAGCCATTAAGCTCTTTGTAATGCTGTCTGTTCAAACTAGAAGGGAGTGATTCATTTTATCCTTGCACTTCTTTCTACCAGAAATAAACCCATTGCCTTATCACTCAAATGACTTGGATAAGCTCATTTTGTTTTAAACCATCAGTCTTAATAGTAATTCTTTTAAACTTTGCTCAATATTGAGCTTTATTGTAAGGCACTTTTAACAAGACATTGATCAACCGTATGTCTAATAATACTAACCTATTTACTAACCCACTAAGTGAAACATATATTTATAAATGTATTTGAAATGCTTTCACACTATCGAATTTTCTTACCTGTTGTAGCTGTTCTCTGTTGTACTATAATTACCAATACCAAATGGGGCTATAAAGTCCAAAAGTCAGTCAGTACCAACTTTTTCAATGAAGTCATCTAGCACAAGGTAATCTACCGATATTCACATGCAGGAAACCAGCCACCAGTGTGTCATGTACACATTGCATATATGCAGTGACCCTGTATTGAATAAATTGAAATAAGTGTTAAACAGTGTAGTTTAAATGGTCATCATTAAAACTTAAAATTGACCAATCCTCAGCAGCTTGGTGAAAGATTAGAAATGGCCGTAGAGAACCAGAATAACTAGTGAAACTGATCTTAGACACCTGTTCCTCCTCAGGTTGGGTTGGGTTACCTCTGAGCGGCACTTTTTTGCACACAGTGGGCTAAATGGCCAGGTCACATGGACCCCGAAGGCTCAGGGAAGGTTGGGGGAGGGGACCCACTGGAACAGCTGTTGGGAGACAGATGGTAGCCTCCCGTCAAGGCCATCCAGCATGTTCTTTAACGTGCACAGGATATGGCTCTCCCGCACACGGGGCCACAGCTTAACGTCCCATCCAACGGATGGCGGCCTTTCCAAGCCCATCGGTGTCCCCTACTGACCGTGGGCAAGGCGGGGAATTTTGCGGAGATTCCTCCTCAGGGGACAGAATGTACTGACTGCACTTTGAGGAGAAATGGTAGGACTTTAATTGATAACCTAATGATTTCTGTGTGACATTATATGGAATACTGCACAGATCTTTCAGTACATGACTAGTTACATTTTTAGGCCTTTATAGACTTCATGGCTTAAATATTTAAAGCACTATATCTTGTTATATGCTGATTACTTTAACTATTAATTTGCTAAATTTCATTCACACCATCTTTAGTATCAAAATTTTTGTAAAATATATATGTATTTTTTTCTTAAATATTCTCTGTTTATTCATGTTCATTGATATATTAAGGCATTTTGAATTAAATATCAATTTATACAGTTTTTATTGCCTCAAATCCAATAATTCTAAAACATTCTGCCCTGTATAACCTATTCTCACCATGTAGTATGAGCATATTTTTTTTTCTTCTACCACCAAACCATCTAAATTTTGTAGTGTTATTTTAATTTTATCTCCATCCACGAGATTTTGTAAATCCCTACTCCATGCTCCATGAATATTATCATCCTAATAATGATCTGTAATCCCTCAGTGTGGCTAATGTGAAATGCTTAAAATCCCATCTATAAGAACTACTAAGAATACTATGACATTGCTTATACTATGATATTCATTTTGATGGGATGGCAATATTAATATATAATACAAATTTAGAAAAGGCACTGTAATAGTTCATTTCTTACATAGAAGTATTTTTTGACCAAAAGGCGCAATACTTTTGCACTGGACTCCGATTAATCCAGGTGTAAGCAAACCTATTTTGGGCACATTAATGGGTACATTTGTTCTGTTAGCCAGCCACCTTCAACATAATGTTAATCTTTTTTAAAAGGTTTTCCTCTAAACAACCATTTACATGGGTATGGAAATTCGGAAAAATCTGGCCAGCTAGCACTTTTTATCCAACCTAGCCCTAAGACATATAGTTGAACTTGGTTATAACGAGCACCAGGGGGCCGAAAAAATTTCCTTGTTATAATCATTGCTCACTATATCAGTGATGAATTAAATCTACCTCCTATTTTATTAATTCTCAATATCTTGATAAAAAGATAAAAAAACAAAGGAAATTTTAGATTTTTTTAGGATAAAAAAAGGGTAAAATATTTTTTAGAGGATAAAATTGTTTAATATTTATTGTAGTTTATAAACTATAATAAATATTAAACACAATTTTATTTCTCCATAATTAAAATTAAATTAATTAATAATTGAACACAATACTAATTAATAAACAATATTTATTAATCTTTATATTTATGAATATTAAAATTGATGTTTTAAAGATTTATCAAGAAAGAATAATTTGATATTTCTTAAATTTCCCCTTAAAGCACTCGATGTGTTAAGTCTCATTTTTCATTTCTAACTGATTTTACAGTCGTGGCAGTGTTTGGGTAAAGTGGGGAGCATGACCAGAGGCTAGACATTGGAGAGGTAGGTAGATTGGGGACGGTCCCCAATGGGAAGGTTAGGTCATATACCGGCCTGTAATCTAATGCGGGTGGTTTTATTTCATTTTTGTCTATTCCCAAAATTAATTACTATTTCCGACTACCCAAGAAATTAAGAATGTTTGCATGTTTCCATAGTGACCAAAATTTCAACGGTATATCCGTGTAGTAGTACATCGTTATAAAAGTGAGTAATTGTATGGGAATATGCGTAAATTAAAATCATCTTGGCTTTTTGCTCATTACAGCCTGATATTATTTCTGTGCTCGTTACAACCAAGTTCGAATGTAAAATGAAATGTCAGTATAATGAAATCAAGCAGGTGACCAAAATATATATTTGTTATACTGAAATGCAATGAAAAATGTACGACAGTTACATACTGCAAAATAATCATTATGAAAAATTTACGGTGTATTAGAGTTTACTTCTTAAGAAGTCTGTAATTATTTTAACTCTCTGTTCCAATAAGCATCTCTCCGTGAATTCTTAAACGTTTTAGCAACTCTCCAACACATTGCCCTGAATATCTTTCCAGGTCATTATGAAACAGCAAAGATTTTGTGCCATATTAGCTGCTAAATAAATATCCCCTCAAGCAGCTGCTTGAGGGGATATTTATTACTTGCCACAGAGGTCTGACAGGAGCCTGTCAGTTTATATGCCAAAGTAGAAGGTCCGAGAAGATGGCAGGACCTCAGCAGAAAAACGACACATACATCCATGCCTTACCCGTGGCTCGAACCCAGGTCCCTTAGATCAGTAGCCAAGCGTGCAAACCACTCGGCCAGGGACACAAAAGTAAAATAATTAACAAACTTAATTAAAACAATGATAATGAATAAATATATCAGTTTAACAAATGATAATAAAATGTTGATTGGAACTAGCTTAGAACTCTTTGCTGATGCTACTATTACTTGCAATATAATCAATCGCATGGTTTGCAAAGTTTGAAAATTCCTTTTTATGCTAGGAAAATGATAACACTGTTTTAAAGCATTAAGTCCACACGTGCTGAGAGCATCTATGCAACACAGCAAGATTGGCAAAAATGACTTCAGGGCTTATACAATAGCACTTGATTTATAGCAGTAGATATTTCAGTGTTTAAATCATTACAGTGCTGCCAGATGTTAGCATTGAACATATTGTTTAAGGATTTTCTCTTTAAAAATTCCATTATACTGGATTATACTGGACATTTTATTTGTATCGCCATATATTTTTATTTTATTAAACTGATATTTTATTATCTGGTATTTGTTAAAACAAAGCATTTTTACATAGAGACATCGTAAATTGACCAGGGTTTGGAGAAAAAAAAATATTATACTGAATATGTCATTATTCTGGCATTTGTTATACTGACATTGCATTGTATTCAGGTGGGTGGCTAAAATGGGTGTATTAGTGTAATAATTGGGACTGGAAAAATCCACTCGCAATTGGTGAGTGAATTTTCAGGCATGGCTTCTTATTTTTAAAGTTATTTAAAATTACAGCAGTTAAAATATTTTTAAGGTGAAAAGCATAAGCTGTCACTTGTGAGTGCAGTATCTTGTATTCATTGCTTTTCCTGCACATAAAAGCAGGAAAAGTTTGTCATCTACTTATTAATATTAATATATTATGAGCAGAAGATTTGTCCTCTGTCGTAAAAACTGCTGATTGTCAAGGCTGCTGACTGGTTAAATCTTTCCTAATTTTCCAACCCTTGATGATAATAAGTTTCTTTTCCTGGAAATATTATTGTAATTTTTCCTAGCTTTTAAAGTAATAAGTCGCCTGAAAATTTTCTTGCCACTGACAAGCAGATTTCCCCAGCCCTGGGGCGGGGGTGGCTCAGTCAGGTGCACGCCAGGCTCGTAATCGTTCCCAGGTTCGAGTCCCAGCTGGGTCAGCGTTGAGATTTATCTCCGCAAAATTCCCCGCCTTGCCCACGGTCAGTAGGGGACACCGATGGGCTTGGAAAGGCCGCCGTCCATCGGATGGGACGTTAAGCCGTGGCCCCGTGTGCGGGAGAGCCATACCCTGTGCATGTTAAAGAACACGCTGGATGGCCTTGACGGGAGACTACCATCTGTCTCCCAACAGCTGTTCCAGTGGGTCCCCTCCCCCAACCTTTTCTGAGCCTTCGGGGTCCTTGTGACCTGGCCATTTAGCCCATTGTGTGCAAAAAAGCGCCGCTCAGAGGTAAAACAACCCAACCCAAATCCCCAGCCCTGATAATTTATAAACTCCTTTCATTTTTCATAATTTATGATTATTTTTAAATGAATGCTTAAATTTAATATTACATGATGTATACTTTGTCAAAAGTGTAAGAAATTATCACTCTTTTAAATTTAAGATGGATTTACAATATTTCATATGGCTTTTGCATCCATAATTTACCAAAATATATTTTTAATGTTAATGTGCAAATATTTATAAAGGATGTAATGAGAAAAAAAAGTGAAGGGGGAAAAATGACTGACCACTGAAAGTGTTAGGGTCCTTTGGACTGACCTTCCAATACTGCCACAGTGAAATATGTTATTCAAATGAGAAAATCTTTTCATGTGTATATAGCCAGAACATTCAAGGCCAGGTAGATGAGCAGGCAGATGCTAGCTAATTTATGTCCACCTAAAAATGCATGAGAGATGGCCTAAAAGACTGATGCACACCTACCCCCGATTACAAACAAAAAATTCCAGTGAATCTGCTAGTACACTGTTGAATTGCTAATTCAGTGTTTTTCGCATCCTCTTTACCAATCAGTGTATTTTAGTGTCTCCTAATAGTAATTTTTTAAAATCTTGTATGGTATTTCTTTAATTAATTCTAATAATGGCTTCTAACAATTGTGTTTCACAACCCATGAGACTTTTTCAAAGTATTTGGCAAGGAAAATTGTCTTTCACTTCCGAGAATCTTTATGTTCAGAGTTTTAGGTATCAAGGTCACAAATAAAATAGGGCTATAATTGTAATGAACTGTTAAAAAAAAATTAGTATTTTTATATCTGAAATTTAGCAAGAAAGTTCATTGAGAGCACTGTTGCAGATTTCTGGTAAAATAAAGTTGAAAAAAATAAAACATCATGCTTATATCCATATTGCTATAGCATTTCGCTTTGTGAGTTCAGATTAATAAATGTGCTTCATATCATTAAGCCAGTTGATATCTCATCAAAAATAATGTAAAATAGGTTGTTGTTTTGTGTAATACTATGCTGTATAATGTGTTTACTTGCATAATAGCACATTTTACACCAATTTCCAGTCTAAAACATGCAATCATTATACTAGGTTTTTTTTTCTATGAGAATTGGGTAGAAATATTTATATATTATCACATTAATACTGTAAATAAGTGTGGTATCTTGCAACCATTTGTGTTTCAGCCAATATACTTGTTTGCTAATTTATTTGATTATTTTAGTAGAGAAGTAAGATTTTTTTTAATATCTAAAATCTGAACAAAAATAGGGGAGACGTTTCAGGAGTTCTTGTGCTGCTTTGCTTGTACACATCCTATGTACAAAAGGCACGATTGTTCAAACACCAAAAGAAGGTATAAGGAATGCAAAAACTGCTGGAGAGAGTTTTTTAAACTGTCATTCAGTAATTGTTTTTATCCCTGATTGTAATTGTAAAAAAAATTTAACGTTGGCTCTTAATTTTTGGAAATGATCCAAGATATATTTTTCTTAAGAAAAACTGTTAGGCATATGCTAACTATAGTTTGGAGATACCTAGTCCAGGAGTCGGGAACCTTTTATTAGTCAAAAGCCAAAACCGAATACAAAAACGGTAAATCAACGAAGTTTGAGAGCCGCAAATTTTAATCTTTATTGGGTCAATAGCCATACAGGGAAAAATAAACCCCAGATTATTTTATTAATGAGAATGAAGCCATAACGTATAATTTTAAGATAGGTGTATTCAAGTATATACAATAAAACTGTTGAGTGTCAGATTTTTTAATAATTTTTTTTCATCAGTGTGACTTTGGAGTTTGTCTCCTCAAACCATCTTAACCAAATTTGGAGTGTATTTAGAGCATTTGAATTGCATCAGTGCTTTTAAACTATCGTCTACTAGCTTTATCTCACCGATGGGCTTGGAAAGGCCGCCGTCCGTCGGATGGATCGTTAAGCCGTGGCTCAGTGTGCGGGAGAGCCATACCCTACGCACTGGATAGCCTTGACGGGAGGCTACCATCTGTCTCCTAACAGCTGTTCCAGTGGGTCCCCTCCCCTAACAGCCTTCGAGGTCCTTGTGATCTGGCCATTTAGACCATTGCGTGCAAAAAAAGTGCCGCTCAGAGGTAAAACAACCCAACTAGCCTTATCTAGAGTTTTTTTAATGAAAAATTATTAAATATTTTTGATGGTTGAATGTCGAGCCAAAAAGTATCAAGGGCCACTTTTTTTGAGTGCTCAGAGCCGACAGTTCCCGACCCCTTACCTAGTCCTTGGTAGCTTGCCAGTCTCATATTCTGCAGTTCCATGTTCGTGTCCCAACTGTACCTACTCGAACAATTTCTCTGCTAACTTCCATCTGTCCTCATTGAGGTTGGAAACTGATGGACCTTGAAAGTCTGCTGCCCGTCAAATGGGATGCTTTAAATAGTGGTTTTGATCAGTTTTAATAGCTATGCAGTGGGTCCTTTTCCTCTAGACTTCTCTGAGCCATTATGCGCTGAAAAATGCCATTGAGAGGTAAAACAGCCCAGCCCTTGTGTTCAAGTAGAAAGCTGTTTTTGACCTGCAGAAGGGGCGAGGGTGGCTCAGTCGGTAGCGCGCCAGGCTCGTAATCTGTAGTTCCCAGGTTCGAGTCCCAGCTGGGTCAGCGTTGAGATTTATCTCCGCAAAATTCCCCGCCCTGCCCACGGTCAGTAGGGGACACCGATGGGCTTGGAAGGAAGTGTGCGGGAGAGCCATACCCTGTGCACGTTAAAGAACACGCTGGATGGCCTTGACGGGAGGCTACCATCTGTCTCCCAACAACTGTTCCAATGGGTCCCCTCCCCCAACCTTCTCTGAGCCTTCGGGGTCCATGTGACCTGGCCATTTAGCCCATGGTGTGCAAAAAAGTGCCGCTCAGAGGTAAAACAACCAACCAATTGACCTGCAGAACTTTTCATCATTCTTCTTGAACTAGCATTAGACAGAAAATGAGCAATTTACAGTGTAAGTAAATGTATGTTACTGAAAATAAGAATTTACAGTGCTTTCTTACACATACAACAATTTATATAGACTGAATGGAACTGCAAAATTTAAATGCTTGACTTAATCCATGTTTTCGGAGTTAATATCAAATTAATATTACAATTGTGCTTCAATTTGAGTGTTCAGTCAATAAAAAATATGTATAGTGCAAGGGTTAAGCAAGTATTCATGAGATTTAAAAGTAAATGTTGCTACAATTTTTTTAAGCAGAATTCTAAAGAATAATGTAAATTTAATAAAAAAAAATATTAGAAAAACTATGCTTCCTGTGAAACCTCTGGGGCAAGCAGTTGCTTCTGGGTTAATTTATAAAAGTCTTGACTAAACATACCATATTTTTGTGTTTCATAAATTTCAGTTTGCATCATTAACTGGACACTGCACTAAAAATGCTTTTATTTTCCAACATTGTATTAAATTTGCTTTTCATTCAAATTCAGAACTGAAGGACATCATGCAGTTACCTTTGAAATGAAAATCGCATTTGATAAGATCAGTAGCGAAAGATTTTACTTCTTACTGGTACGCTTCGAAGCTTAGCAATATATAGAAAATCGCGCACAGGCGGTCACTCCACGGAAGTCATCGTACAGGGGAAACTAAAGTCGAAGTGACTGTGATGAAAGTACACCGCCCAAGTATTTTGTATTTCTCCCCGTGTTTTCCGTAAATAGTGACTGATTTAGGAGATTTTAATGTGCAATAAATAATATACTTAACTACTTGCTGATTCCGTTGTATTTGCAGATTACGGGCTTATTGGGGAAAAAAAATGATGTATTAAGAAAAAGGTTATCCTGTATAATATTTGTAAATTGATTTTAGTTCTTAATATTAAAAGCAGATCATTTTAGAAGTAAAAATAAATTCTTCACCAATATTTTAATTTTTATTACTCAACATGCATATTCTAAACCTTGATGCCAAATTTAAGTAATGCTTTTGTAGAATATCCGTGAGAAAAGAGGCAAAAATTGCATCGTTCCCGCATCCAAAAGGTGGGATAGGAAAAGTGACTTTTTGCCAGTCAAGAAATGAAAAATTTTTTCTCCTGCAAGTCACGTTGTTTTAACAGGCATTGTTTTTCCCTCTGTCAAAAGTTGGCCTTATCATGTAAAGAGTGTGTTGCAAAACGCTGCCATTTAAATATAAGGATATTTTTTTCAAGTCGTTTTGGTCATCCAATTAGCCAATTTTTTCAGGTAATTGATGCTCTAGTGTGAAGGTATCGTTATTTATTCTTTCTGCTGCCCAGATAACACTATTACATCATTTATTCAATAGCATATTTTTTTTCCCAGTGTTCTAACAATTTACAAGCGTTGCTTCACGGAGATACTATAGCAAGTAGGGCCCGGGTTCGAATCCTGGTGGTGGCATGTCTGTTCTTGTATGAGAAAACTTGTACAGGCTAGGAATAGCTTCTAGGACTATCATTCAAATACGTTATGACAAAAAAAAATAACGTAGCAACAGAAATGCGAGCTTTTGAGACTTCTGGGACGATAAAATAAAAGAAACTTATTAGATTTTGTATTATGCTATTCCAGTAGCGTAATGTAAAGTGATAAAATTCGTAAAAAAAAAAAATTTTATTTCAAACCCCCCCCTCCCCTCCAAAAAAAACCCTTCAAACTCGTTGCTTAAATTCGTGGCGCCCAGTCCTAATGGTCTCATTTAATTGCCTTCTGTGATTTTCAGATACTCTAGAATTTCAGTTCAGCAGAATATGAAATTGTTTACAAAAATATATTTAGAAGATGAAACAGAAAACGTGAATATATACCCATTTCACAACAGATCAAATAAGAGTTAATTTGAAGACCACAGATCGTTTTCCCAGTTTTGCCTTTGCTGGCAATTAAGAGTGAACCCAGACAGCTATGGCAGATGTGAACATGGATTGTCCGTAAACACTTACGACTCCCCGAGCAAAGACGTTTTCCCTAGACACGGCTTTAGTTAGAATCACCTTTCTGTCTAGTTCTCAGTGTCCTTGCTAATTGTTCAAAACGAGAATGCAACCTAGACCAGTAACAGGTAGACGGAGCTTCAATAGAACGCCACGCAAGTCACTGAAGACAACATTTGTCACTGAGGGGGGGGGGGGGGGGGGGAATCAGTCCGTAGCGCGCCAGGCTAGTAATATGCAGTTCCTAGGTTCGAGTCCCAACTGGGTCAGCGTTGAGATTTATCTCCGCAAAATTCCCTGCGCTGCCCACGATCAGTAGGGACACCGATGGGCTTGGAAAGTCCGTTGAATGGGACGTTAAGCCGTAGCCCCTGTTTGGGAGAGCCATACCCTGTGCACATTAAAAAAACACGCTGGATGGGCTTGACGGGAGGCTACCATCTGTCTCCCAAAAGTTGTTCCACTGGGTCCCTTCCTCCAACCATCTCGGAGTCCTCATGATCTGACCATTTAGCCCATTGGATGCAAAAAAATGCTCGGATGTAAAACAATCCTGGGTGCATGCTTATCAACAGTAATACAATTGATTCCCTTCCCAGCTCTAAGCCATTGTTACCTAGCCATATAGCCCACTGCGCATTCAAAAGTGTTACTCAGAAATAAAATCGGCCCATCCCCTATACCTAATGTATATATGAAATCTTTCGACAGGATCATTGAAATGGTCACATCTGGTCTGCAGATAAAGATCTATTAAAAACAAGTGAAAAACGTAAAAAAAAAAGACTATTTCGAACTAATACAGAAGTGTTATTCCTAATTTTGGTTTCTGCTTTGAAATTATACCTTTTTAAGTTTAATTGTATTAAGTTCATATAATTTGTCAGAAAATGCTTCTAACATTGCTAGATAATTGGATGGCTGTAGTGGGAAATCCCGGAAACTTCTTAAGAAAGAAAAAAGCTGCGCGATGCCTTTTCCAGAAGTAAGATATTTGCGAATAATTTCGCTACATCACGGAATTTAAAGGCAGTCGTTTTGACCAGTAACGTTTAACTGAGAGTATTCCGAAAGACTGGTAGAATATAAAGTGCGAGTTTTCTTTCTATTGGGTTTAGGCTAATGTGAAATATACTCTCGACCTCCTGGACTCGAACTATGAACCTCCTGATTATGAACCAGTTGTTCATATGGATAGTCTGGAAATCGGAAAATACCAGGTTCTATTTTGAAAATGATTCATTAATTGTGAAATCGGCATTTTTTTCTACCTTTAGTCTGCAAAAAGACTCCAAATAAAAAAAAAAGTCAACTGAAAAAATTTAATGGAATATCCCAGCTCTTGGATAATAGAGAAAAGGAACTTTTACCTTTATTCAAGATAGTTGTAAAGTTCATATGTCTCTGAATGTGTACAAACGGAATAGCACAATCTACTTTTTGCAAATAAATTCATGTCTAATTGCTTCCATATTAAGTGACTACTACAGATATATGTACAATTGTAACGTTTATATAAAAAATAAGATTAATGATATTGATAATGCTATTCAAGAAGAAAATGTGTAACTAAAAAATCAGGTACACGTAGTGGCATAGCCAAAAAAAAAAGGATTGAAGAGGTTTAATTCCCCATTCCTAGGAATTTTTTTCTCAAAGCTTTTCATCAATTTACATTAACAACTTGAAAAAAGCTTTGCAGCTTCCCTCCCAGAAAAAAAAAAAAACTATTTTATGTAAGTCTAAGGGCTTCTGTGTTTTTATCCATTTTGCAGCTCCATATTTCTAATTCAGTTTTAATTGCGATTTCAGTTTATGAATGAAGCTGCGAGATCGCAAAGTATAGAGAGAAGAAAAGATAATATATATATTGAAAAGTATTACAAATGAAGTCTGTTAGATATATGAATGTTATGTAAAGAGATAATATCGAGTATAAAATTTTATTTTTTTATAATATTGGGTATGTGTATCCTTTGAACATCAATCAGTGAATATCTGTACAATTATTTGATTATGGTCTAAAGCAAGTCTGTGCAATCCATGGCTGATGAAAAAAAAATATTCCCTCATGCAAATTACAATATATAATTAAACAAAGAACACTGTTAAGAATATTTGCATGTTCTCTTTTAAATTAGTTACACGTTTTTGTAAACCAGAAAGTTGTTAGTAAGCTGAATATGAGAGAAAATATGGAGTAGAATTATGTATTTAGCTAAATTTTTGGTTAAGTATAACATAAAATTATATATATATATTTTTAGTGTAATTAATTTATATATAGTCATCTTGATATCAGTGTATAAATAAGTTCTTTTGTGATATACAACTAAATTTTGTTCACATAAAATGAAGTTGCTTTCTTCGTAGAAATAAGAAATTTATTACTTAATGTTATGCGTAAACAATGTTCTAAATCAGGCCTGGGTAAACTTTTTAGTTGAAAGGCCACAGAGGAAAGTGAAATGGAAGAGCGGGTTGCCAAAGAAATATAAACAATAACGTATGTATATTTAGACAAATGGATTCACAGTTTTATCATTGATAAACTGATTACTATTAAGATGTTTTAAATAATAGGATGTAGAGGAAAAATTGTCTTGAGCCGAATGGCATCTGAACCTTTAATCAATCCTTTAGAGCCTTCCCAAATACCTGAGAAGGATCTGAAGACTAGAGTCCTCAAATGCACTCAAAAGACAGTGATTGACCAGATGGTGTATAACATAGCATCAATAGTAGAAGATTGATCAGTCGCCAGTAGCTCAGTGGTCAGAGCATCTGACGTCATCAGAAAATCGTGGATTCAGATCTCACCCGGCTCAAGACAATATTTCCTGTAAACCCATCTACATCCTGTTGCTTAAAACAGCTTCATAGTGGTTGCTCAGTAAAGCGTATTTTTCAATGAGAATTCACATTGCCGAATTTGGATTTCATATCCTCTATAAGCTTTCTTTATTTTTTTTTACAAATTTGTCATCAGTAGCTCGCTGGCCATAGTTTGCCCAGGCCTGTTCTAAAGAGCATTCAATTAAAACTGCAAGAATGGCGATTCACATCTGTTTAAAATAAGGTTGTTTGATATAAAGTGTTAAACAGTTGAGAGGAAGGTGCCGGATAAAGAGTTTAATTTCCATACAAAGTGAGATGTTACTTCAGTTTATAACGAAAAGCAAATGTGAAGTTATTTTCATAGATATCTATGTGATGCCTCTAGCCATAGTCTTTTGTCTCCTTGATACATTAACCTTCCTCTCCTAGATGAATAAACTACCACTAGGCCATCCTAAAAAATAAAAGTATAATTACAGCCTATTGATGCGTGACAGATTAAGTCAAAGTATGCTTTTTACATTATAATAAGAAGTACTGATGTCAGGATCTTTGTTATAATCAAAAAAATAAAATACAACTAGTTGGTCGAAAGGTGTGTGTGGAATTTTCAAAGCCACACACCTTCATGGTTGCTACATCGATGGGGCTCCAGGGACGAAAAAATATTAGAGCATCGCTCAAATATTTTCTCTTTCATAACATAAAAAAAAATGTATTGTTGGGTGTAATTGCTCATGCGCCATATTTGTCCCTGTCTATTAGATGACTTGGTACTAATTGTGGAGGGGGGGGAGGAATAATTCTTAAACCGGCCCTGTTTTTGTGGTTGTCAAAATTTAGTTGATTTTTTTTTTCAAGAGGAGATATTTGTAGATGTCCTAAATTAGGATACCAGAATTAAATCGACTAAAAAACATGCTGAATAGACTTGATAGTATTTATTGTGAGTAAAATGGAAAATTAACAGTTCTGCCACCTATAATGCATGCCTGTCTAACCGTGATTCGTTGCAAAAGAGCTTGTACCCCTAGAACTAGAGCCGACATTAGCTATTTTGCTGCCTGGAGTGAACTTGGATATCTGCCGCCCCTTTCTCCAAATCTGATCTCAGATATTAATGATTATTTTAGCTAAATTTAATGTCATTTTTAAAATTAATTGAAAATCATCTTTTTAAAAATAGGTTATACCTACTCGAATCAACTCTACTGCAAGTATGCTGGTTAGTTTGTTTTAAAATTTGCCTCCCCTAAAATAATACCTAACTAAACGTTTTTTTCCAATTCATAGTACTTATTAAAAATGCATATTTTTGTTTTTTAATAGTAATATTTTCTTGATTCCCTAAAAAAATATTTTTTTCTTCAATTTTTAAGTAGAATTTTTTTTGGTGGCTCTTCACTACGTTTGTGCTGGACGGGCCTGCCCTAATGGCTATCCAGCGGTTTTCTCTTGCAGCTCGTCTAATTGAATCCTCTTCCACAATTAGGTCTGGGTTTGGTAAGCTGGCCATTTAGCCCATTGTGCATCTGAAAGAATGCCGCTTAAAATAATACAGGTATATATAAATTTATTGTCATGGATTATTAAAGTGACTGACCTTTTAAGTATTGAAGAAGGCTTCACCAAGTTGGTAGTTAAAGTCGCACAATGAAAAGAATTTGCATTAAATTCGAATGGCCCAAATGAAAAAATACAGTAAGAGTTCAAACATTGATTTTCAATTAACCAATGAATATTTTAGCGAATAAATTGTGAGTAAAGCATGTTGTTTCATGAATAGTACAAATCACGAAATAGTTTAGTTTTAAATTATTCTTATTTGGTGTAAGAAATCGATGTAAAATATTTCATCAAAGCTTAAAATATTTCTTGCCCACTTTCAATCGTATGTATGATTATTATTCTCGACACTGTAAATTGCTTTAACTGTGACTAAAATGTACTTAAGTTATTCAGTATGTTCTTAAAATACATTGTTTTTGTGTTTTAAAAATTATATGATTTGAATAAAGCGAAACTATTATATCTTGTCTTTAGCAGTTGTCAGAGATATTTATTATAACATTGCATGTCGTGAAAGTGAATTAAGTTAATGATGAGCGCTATATCAAGTTCAGTTACATATTGCGAATTTCGTTAGGAACAGAATACGAACAAAAGCAGCAATTATTGAATTAAAGATATACATTTCTGTACTGAAATTAATGCAGTAAAATCTGGTTAATTCGAAATTCAAAGGAACAAAAAAAAAATGTATTATCGAAAACCTGGTTAATTCGATATTTATGAAACCTATACAACTATGGAATAAATAAAAATATAAAATCAAAAACAAAAAACTGCTTACTATATAATGACGTATTTTATCCAATTCCAAAAGTTTTATTTTCGTAATAAAAAAAAAATATTATTACTGTTACTAAGTGTGCTCTTAATGCTACCTTGTCTAAAATAGTCGGAACACTAACCGAATATTATTAAACTCGTCTAAAATGGTTACTGATTTTGCCCTGTTTAATTTTATGGGGATTTTCTTGTGCGATGTGTTTTATGATGTAATCATATTGTCACTGGCATATCTTTTGTCCCTGACAAGATAGCGATCCATACAAAGTGATAGTTTGCAATAAATTCCCTTTCAGGGCGTATTTTTTTTATCTCTCTTTTAATGTTTTCACTTTTCGATGTCTACAGACAGACGACACTCTTTTTGCTTTTAGGGATAAAAATTCTTTTTGTGTTTGATAGCTATCTATGAAATATTGCGATTCACACTTTCTGAATCTCCCAAAACCTATAGTTGCACCACCTAACAGTGGAAAAAGTTGAAATTTTGAACGATGTATATATGCTACAAATTTGATGATAGAATGTGAAGTTTTTAAGAACAGCTTGTGCAACAGTAAATTCCTTCTATAAAATACCCTGGAGGATGGGGAATGCAACTGTTATTAGTAGGCTTGCCATAATTTCATGAGCTAATCCTAGATGCTTGAGGGGGGCTTTTTTGAGGGAC
This sequence comes from Ryuthela nishihirai, assembly GCA_038380435.1. Taxonomy (NCBI): domain Eukaryota; kingdom Metazoa; phylum Arthropoda; class Arachnida; order Araneae; family Heptathelidae; genus Ryuthela; species Ryuthela nishihirai. Next base: position 32,638,159 of record JAWZYU010000023.1, read on the forward strand.
GCTTGAGGCACGATTTTTAAATGCCAAATGTGAAAAGCAAAACGTTATGTACATAAAAGTATAAATAAAATTATGCTCTATTTACTCGGGTGTGTTATAAAGTGACCAAAAAAGTAGTATAAAAAAATAACTACTAAGAAATTAATATGTTTATAAGCATTAATTTTAACAAAAATATATGGTAATATTAATGGTAGGAAAATTATGATACCCAGTGGTACATCAATTGCAAAACTAGTTAGGAACACTGTCACAGGTTCAAAGAAACAAATTCGACAGTATTATATAATTATTTATGGCTGGGTCCAGGTTAAGGATCATTGTCAGCCATCTGTTTCATTAATTTAACATCTTACTTGTCCTACTGATAATTTTGTGATGACAAAACTTTGTTTACAATATTAATTTGATATTATTTATATCCTCAAAAAAATTGGGTACAACTGTAAACTGAATTTTTATCTCGTTTATAAAAAAAAAACGAGATAATAGCTTTACGTTGTTGCCTGTCTGTCTTGTCCGTTTGTAGACATTGAACTTTTTTGTTTATAGAGATATTCATTTTTATGTTAGGTATTGATGAAATATTACGATTTGCAGTTTCCGAAACTCACTAAACCTATAATTCGACTATTTAGAAGCCATTCAGTGTAAATCACTGATTTGCTATTCTGAGATATTGAAAGGTTTACTAAAATTCTGAAAGAACTACAAAATTGGTGATGCCACCCACAGGAAACTAATTTAAATACTGACTTGATTGTGCATCTGTAAATATAGCCCATACAAATGCAGTTGCCATACAAAATAAGAAATCCACCTTTTACTAACTTACATTGATTGGCTTCTGAACAGCCCATTTGTGCCCTCTAACAGCGGAAAAAGTTGAAAATTGCAAACGATGTATTTATGCTAGAAATTTGGAATTTTCGTGCTGGAATGTGAAGGTCGCAAAGTTTTCATTGCAACAATGAGTTGGTTTCTTAGATCCAAGGGTGGGTGGGAAAGAAATTTTTTTGTTTTAGCAAATAATTCTGTTTGGGTCACATAGGAATTGACGAAATATTATGATTCGCAATTTCGGAATCTTCTAAAACTAATTGCATCCTCTAACGGTGGAAAATTTGAAACTATATTAGAGACTATTATAGTTAAGCTAACAATGAATTAACTCTGGCCCTGAGTAAGAGTTCCTGTATAGTTAAATGGGGCGGGGGTGGCTTAGTCGGTAGCGCGCCAGGTTCGAGTCCCAGCTGGGTCAGCATTGAGATTTATCTCTGCAAATTTCCCCGCCCTGCCCACGGTCAGTAGGGGACACCGATGGGCTTGGAAAGGCCGCCGTCCGTCGGATGGGACGTTAAGCCGTGGCCCGTGTACGGGAGTGCCATACCCTATGCACGTTAAAGAACATGCTGGATGGCCTTGACTGGAGGCTACCATCTGTCTCCCAACAGCTGTTCCAGTGGGTCCCCTCCCCCAACCTTCTCTGAGCCTTCGGGTCCTTGTGGCCTGGCCATTTAGCCCATGGTGTGCAAAAAAGTGCCGCTCGGAGGTAAAACAACCCAGCTGGGTCAGCGTTGAGATTTATCTCTGCAAATTTCCCCGCCCTGCCCGCGGTCAATAGGGGACACCGATGGGCTTGGAAAGGCCGCCGCCCGTCGGATGGGACGTTAAGCCATGGCCCCGTGTGCGGGAGAGCCATACCCTGTGCACGTTAAAGAACACGCTGGATGGCCTTAACGGGAGGCTACCATCTGTCTCCCAACAGCTGTTCCAGTGGGTCCCCTCCCCCAACCTTCTCTGAGCCTTCGGGGTCCATGTGACCTGGCCATTTAGCCCATGGTGTGCAAAAAACTGCCGCTCAGAGGTAAAACAACCCAACCTGTATAGTTAAGAGGCTGGCCATATCGGTGATTGGCTGATTGAATCACATGTGTTATGGGCACCATGTTTTGTCGTCCCGTGAGACTAAAACCTATGAGTTATTGTGAGTACCTTAGCAAATAATTCTGTTTGGGTCACATAGGAATTGACGAAATATTATGATTCGCAATTTCGGAATCTTCTAAAACGAATTGCGTCCTCTAACGGTGGAAAATTTGAAACTATATTAGAGACTATTATAGTTAACAATGAATTAACTCCTTTGTCCCTGAGTAAGAGGTCCTATATAGTTAAGAGGCTGGCCATCTCGGTGATTGACTGTCATTGGTTGATTGAATCACGTGTTATGGGCGCCATGTTCTGTCGTCCCGTGAGACTAAAACCTATGAGTTAGTGTGAGTACCTAATTCTCAGTTTTTACAATTTTATACATTACTACCACTTTTTTTTTTTGCTTATAAAAGCTTCCATATTTTATCAATTCCTTACTGAGCTGCAGTTGGGTGTAAAAATTCCACTCGTAGAAATAAATTAATGAATGTTTTTTTCCAAGAAACTCTGCTCCTTTCACTTTTGCAGCCGATTGCTGTCTTCTGGCTAACTGAAAACCAACAAATAATTTCTTTTAAGATTCGTTTGGAAAACGAGCTAATGTTTCCACTTTGTTGTCAGCTTATGCCAATATTTGTCCGTCTGTCTTTCCACCTGTCTGTCCGTCTATAGACAATCAACTTTTTACTTTTAGAGATAAATGAAAATTCTTTTTGGGTTGGGTAGATTTCGAAGAAATATTGCGATTTGCAATTTTAAAATCATATCAGAGCTTTGATAGCGCCCTCTAGCGGTGGAAAATGCTAAAATTTCAAAAGAATATTGCAAACAAACTATTAACACTAGAAATGCAAAATTTTGGTGGTAGTGTTATGGTCAGAATATTTACAACTGCAACAAGGCTTTACCCGCTTAGCCAAAACGTGCGAAAATGAAACTTATTTTAAGAGATAAACGAAACATTTTTTTTTTGGAGGGGGGAAGGGGATTTAGAGATACTAACAAAATATTAATATTTACATTTTTCGAATCCCCATCAGTTGGAATTTACACTGTTAGAAAATACTAAAGGTGGTAAATAAAAACTCGAAAGGCGGCCTCTAGCGGTTGAAAAAAGCTGGAAATACCAGATCTTTAAACGAATATTACAAACGATCTATTTATGATAGAAATTTAAATTTTTGTTCATACAGTGTAATGGTCAAGTGATTTACACTAACAGTAATAATTTGTCCCGTTATAGCAAGGTGTTGGTAAAATGCAACTTTTCTGCTTTAAGAGATAAATGAAAAGCATTTTGTGTGTTTATAGGTACTAATAAAATAATAGTTTATTTTACCAATTATGCAGTAGTTCGAATTTCCACTGCCAGAGGGTACTGAATGTGTAAAATAACTAGAACGCATATCGCCTCTGGAAATCTCGTTTTCAAAGAGAATGAAGTTCTTCCTTCGCCTACTTTTTCATTCCTTAAAAGTTTTAATTATGGGTGTTCATGTTATTTTTCTGCTGAAGTCCTGCCATCCTCATGGACCTTCAACTATGGTGTATAAACATTAGCGCCCCTAGGCAAGCTTGCCTTATGGGAAATCCATCCCTGTGTAGAACTTATTCCTACGAGCCGAATTGCCCTTTCCCAGGAAAATCCAACTTGTTTTTCAAAATTGTCACTCAAAACTAAAATTTACGATAATTTTGGTATTAACGCCTGAAATATGCATCAGCATATATAATGATGCATATATATATGCATCATGTTCCATATTAGTAGGAGTAAACATTAAATGCTTAAATATATTCAAAAGCTTTTTCCCTAAATATCCCTTGCTGAAATAGAGGTGCATCTTATATTTCATAAAATTTGGTAGTGTGATTTAAGCTATTTTTTGGGGGTGGGAACCCAACAACCCCCTTGGTTGTTCCCCTGCACCAAGGTCATCCAGTATGCTCATTAACGTGCACAAGATATGGTTCTCCTATACACAGCCATGGCTTAATGCTTCATACGATATCAGCCTTTGCAAGCCCTTCGGTGTCCCCTTTCTGACCAAGGGCAGAGGATTTCTGTATGTAAATCTCACTGCTGGCACATGTGGGACTCGAACCTGAGATTTGGGTTAACTTCTGAACAGCACTTTTTCTTCACACAATGGTCGAAATAGTCAGGTCACAAGGACTTCTGAGGGCTGAGAAGATTGGGGGTAGAGGAGGGGACACATTGAACAGTTGTTAGGAGACAGACCCAAGCTTCACATCATGGCCATACCGCTGTTTCTTTAGCATTGAACCTGGAAATTATATATTACAAGCCTGGCACATCATAAACTTAGCTACCGTACCCCCTTATTATTGCATTATTAAAATAATATAACTCTATTTCAAAGTCGGTAAAAAAAATTAATGTTTCCATTTTGATAGAGAGTTATTTTAAAACTGAAGATATTCCCCTGCACAAAAGATGCAGTCTAAACTCTACTAGAGGTCCTGTATAGTTAGAGGCTGGCCATCTCTGTGATTCACTGCATTGGTTGATCGAGTCAAGTTTATGGGCGCCATGTTTTGTCGTAGCGTGAGACGTTGGGTTGTGTTGTTTTACCTCTGAGCGACACTTTTTTGCACACCATGGGCTAAATGGCCAGGTCACATGGACCCCGAAGGCTCAGAGAAGGTTGGGGGAGGGGACCCACTGGAACAGCTGTTGGGAGACAGATGGTAGCCTCCCGTCAAGGCCATCCAGCGTGTTCTTTAACGTGCACAGGGTATGGCTCTCCCGCGCACGGGGCCACGGCTTAACATCCCATCCGTCGGACGGCGGCCTTTCCAAGCCCATCCGTGTCCCTACTGACCATGGGCAGGGTGGGGAATTTTGCGGAGATAAATCTCAATGCTGACCCAGCTGGGACTCGAACCTGGGAACTACAGATTACGAGCCTGGCGCGCTACCGACTGAGCCATCCCCGCCCCAGCGTGAGACGATAGTTTTATATATTTTTACCACTTTTTTTTTGTCTATGAAAGCTGTCATATTTCATGAATACCTCATTGCGCTGCAATTGGGTGGAAAAATTGCACTCAAAGAAATAAATTAATGAATATTTTTTTCCGAGGAATTCCATCAGAAGACGCGATCATTGTCCCATTTTGTTTTTAAAAAAAAGGTGATCGCAGTTCTTGTGATAATTATAGGGGAATTAGTTTACTTTCTTTTCCAGGTAAAGTTCTTTGCATGATTTTACTTAATAGAATTTGGTTTGATTGGTCATGCAGGAACTGCCTGATGGACAGTGCGATTCAGAAGTGGTAGATTATTGATCAAATATTTTCACTTGGGCAGATTCTTGAGAAATGTTTCGAGTTTCAGAAACTCTGGTTACTAGCTTTATAGGTTTCAAAAAGGCTTTCGACTGTTGATCGACGTAATTTGTGGTTGTTAGATCATATGGAATACCTGATAAGTTAGTTAGTGTAATGAAAGATCTTTATAATAATACTGAGTCGTGTGCGAGCCAGCGATTGGTTTAGCGTTGCTAGTGGATTAGACAAGGATGCATTTTCTTTTCTCTTTAATTAGTTTTGCAAAATTCTTTCCAGGGGAAATATTTTGGCCTTAAATGGTATACAAGAGATTTCAAAATTTCTGACTTAGATTATACAGATGATTTAGCCCTGTTGGTTAATGATGTTGATGAGATGAATTCATTAGGGCTGTTGATGAGACTGGTGACAGTAGGTTTTTATGATAAACAGAGAAAAAAACTAAAGTGGTGAAAATTGGTCAGGCAGATGGTGCTTCAGTTGCTTTCAATGGCTGCGCTCTTGAGCAAGTGTCTCAGTTTATCTTGGGAGCTATGTGATAGATACTGGTGATGTGCGGCATGAAATAAATAGGGATTACCGCTGGAACTTTTAAGAACCTATGGAGAGTATGGAAAAATAGGCGTATACATCTAAAGACTAAAATTAGGCTGTGTAATAGTTTTCTTCTTTTTAAGGTTAGTTATGGTAACGAAACACAGACCCTTTGCAAGCAGGATAACAAGAAATTTGATGCCTTTGATTCTAAATGCTTACGCACAGTATCTTCGCATTAGGTAGTTTGACTTTGTAAGTAATGATGAGGTTAGGAGTCATCAACCTCTGTTGAGCAACATATTGTGCAGAATTTGCGGCAAAATTAATACTTAGTTGAGAACATTTAACGAGCCGTCAGGGTGTACCGTTCGTTTAGGTTCAGTTAGAAGTATTGAAATGTTAATCTAAATACAGCAACCGCATTAAATCCACGTTTGCGCAGGAAAATTTTTGGGGACGGAAACCAGTTACTTAGGACCACCACTGGTTCATCCTTGGGTAAATTAGTTTTATCAGCATTTACTAATTATGATTAAATTCCAATATTAGCAAAAGGGGAACGAAATATTGAGGTGCCCCAGAATTTTATTTGGCCGATTGCATACAGCACTTGGATCAACGCCAAAATATACATAACGCACCCCATTAACTCCAGTTTAAAACTACTCCATTTGATATTTTTAAGGCAATAGGTGTTGTTTTCCTCTTTTCGCATTATTGAAATAATGGAAATCTATTTCAGAGTCAGTAAAAAAAAAATTAACAATTCAGATTTCAGTCCCTCCCATTATATTTCATGTACCTCTTTTAATGTTTCCATTTTGATACAGAACATTTACTAATGTTATCCCAACTAACTTTTAAATATAATTTTAATGTGAGGGAAAAGTGCCACTATTTGGGCAGATATATATATATAAGGTATATTAACAAGAGGGTGGTAATTATGAAAACAAACAATAGTAAAATTCGAAAATAAAGTGATTTTATTTTAAGATTTAATACAAAAATAGCATTTAACATTATGAATTTACTTATGAATACTTAATTAACAACACTACACTCGTGCTAAAATGGAAGAGATACAAAATTTTAAATCTGCCAGATTACAAACATTAGTTGTAGCCACCAAAAAGTATGTCATCTGGGAATATGTTTACATACTTTAAAATTTTAGGACTGTAGCAAATATCACAAGTGCAGTTTAGCACTTTAACAATTTATATTGTTTCTTCTGATAATCATCAGAAATGAAAGATTTACAATACATACATTTTAATATTACAAAACAATGATCTTTATTTATACTGTTAATAATAATTACTACCAAATTGTGAAAGGCTTTAAAGATCAAATTTGTATCCTTTTCGTTTAATTCTGATGCATATTTTTCAATTACAGCAATTTACAATTTGGTAGCAAAATATAGATCTGTAAAGCGAATCCATTGCTAGCACAGAACAGACTCTGTTAGAATATATAGCGGATGCTGGATACCAAAAAATCTTTCATAAGAAATAGTATAAAATTTCAAATTTAGGCAACAAAGCCTATCAAAGGCATTTTACGATAATTTACATATTCAAAACATGGCTGTAATCAGTGGCGTAATTTGAAAACATGTTTGGGGGGATTTTTCCAAAACATTAAAATATAGGTAATCAATACGTACGTTAAAAAAGGCAATAAGTAAATAAAAACCAGTTGCTAAATGTTTCAAATGTATAAAAATGCAAAATAATTTTTTGAGATGTATATATTTGGGGGGGATTTCAACCCCTCCAAATCTTTCCCTTAAATATGCCACTAGCTGCAACTGAAATACATACATCAGAATGAAACGAAAATGATTCAAATTTGATCTTTAAAGCCTGTCAAAACTAACCCTTTAGGAATTTATATATACAGTACTCTCTCTCTTATCCGGTCTCGGATCAACCGGCCTCCGCTTTAACCAGTCATTCCAAGAAGCAAGTCGCCGCTTGTTTTATTTGCTTCAGTTCCAAGAAGCGGAAGCAAGTCGCTGCGTATTTTGTTTATAGTACAGTACATATTTGCTTCAGTTCCTCTTTGTGAATATTACAGTGTACTGTGCACATACAGGAGTGTATGTTATCTATTAATTATTGTGTGGTACAAAATGAGTGGTGCAAACGTATGCGTAATGTCGTTATGGAGATGAAAAGCGTTAGAACATATTGACAAAGGTGATCCAGTAAAGCATATTTGTGATGAACTAGGTATTGGTAAAAGCATGGTAAATGACTGGAGAAGGAATAGAAAATCTTTACAAGATTTTTGCACTTATATTGAGTTTGAAAAAACGCTTTCTTCTGGGGCGGGGGTGGCTCAGTCGGTAGCGCGCCAGGCTCGTAATCTGTAGTTCCCAGGTTCGAGTCCCAGCTGGGTCAGCGTTGAGATTTATCTCCGCAAAATTTCCCCGCCCTGCCCACGGTCAGTAGGGGACACCGATGGGCTTGGTAAAGGCCGCCGTCCGTCGGATGGGACGTTAAGCCGTGGCCCCGTGTGTGGGGAGCCATACCCTGTGCACGTTAAAGAACACGCTGGATGGCCTTGACGGGAGGCTACCATCTGTCTCCCAACAGCTGTTCCAGTGGGTCCCCTCCCCTAACCTTCGGGGTCCTTGTGACCTGGCCATTTAGCCCATGGTGTGCAAAAAAGTGCCGCTCAGAGGTAAAACAACCCAATAAACAACCCAACGCTTTCTTCTTGGTGCACTCTTAAAAAGCCGAAAAATTAAATTGCCAATGATGCACTATGGTTCATGCAAGAGCATCAAAAGGGAATGCCAATCAGTGGGGCAATTTTGAAAGAAAAGGCATTAATCCTTCATTCTAAAATCGATAATGGAGATTTTTCAGCAAGCGAGGGATGGCGTTCTCGCTGGAAAAAACGGCATGGTGTTCATTACCTTGGTGTTTGTGGTGAGAAATTGTCAGCTGATCCTTTAGCATCAGAGGAATTTTCAGAAAAACTTTTAGTGCTTATTGAAGAAGGTCTATGCAAAGAACAAATCCACAATGTAGATGAGAGTGGATTAAATTTTAAACTTTTTCCAATGAAAATGTTTGTGACAGCACAAGAAACCTCAGCATCAGGATTTCAAACAAAGAATCACTGTGGCTGTGTGTACAAATGCTGCAGGTACGCACAAACTTCCTCTTTTTGTAATTGGAAAATGAGCAAAATCCAGCGCATTCAAATTTAGCTGCTCTGCCAGTTTACTATAAAGCTCAAAAGTCTGCTTGGATAGATTCGTATTTGTTTAAAGAGTGATTCTTTACAGAATTTGTTCCAAAAGTAAAAAACCATTTGACGTCTAAAAATGCCTGTAAAGGCTCTACTCATTCTTGACAATGCCCCAACACACCCAGGCCTGACAAAACCAGGTCACTCCTGACAAAAGCCATGTTTTTGCCACCTAATGTAACATTTTTTAGTGCAACCAATGGATCAAGGTGTACTTGTAAGCTTAAAAAGGCGATACAGGAGAAAGTTTCTTTCAGAAATTCTACAGTGAACCGAAAATTATGGAATAGGACTTTTAAATGCTTTGAAAACAATAAATATCAAGGATATAATCTACATGTTGGCAGAGCTTTCGAAGAAATGCCTTGTACAAAGTTTGTGAAGTCATGGAGAAAACTTTGGTCCAAAGTTGACAACTGTGTAGAAAGTACCAAAGATGACAACATGAAAGTATCGAATGAGCCTGCCGAAGATATGACGGATAATTACAATATTTCGCTGCTTAATGACTTTAAACTGCTGCCTGGATGGGTTGTTTTACCTCTGAGCGGCACTTTTTTGCACACCATGGGCTAAATGGCCAAGTTACATGGACCCCCGAAGGCACAGAGATGGTTGGGGGAGGGGACTCACTGGAACAGCTGTTGGGAGACAGATGGTAGCCTCCCGTCAAGGCCATCCAGCGTGTTCTTTAACGTGCACAGGGTATCGCTCTCCCGCACACGGGGCCACGGCTTAACGCCCCATCCGACGGACGGCAGCCTTTCCAAGCCCATCGGTGTTCCCCTACTAACCGTGGGCAGGGTGGGGAAATTTTGCGGAGATAAATCTCAACGCTGACCCAGATGGGACTCGAACCTGGGAACGACAGATTACGAGCCTGGCGCGCTACCGACTGAGCCACCTCCGCCCCACTGCCTGGGTGTGACACACTTGAAGATGACATTGAAAAATGGTTAAAAGGTGATGAACAGTTGGAAAATGAAACACTGAATGATGACGAAATTATCAATGCAATCTGCCAAGGGAACAGAGAAGAAGCGGAGAATGATGAAGAGGAGAAAGTTAGCCATATTGAAGAAAAGAAGCTTTTGATGTTGCAGTAAGACACATTGAACAATAGGCCTCATCTGCGATTGATGTGATGTTTATTAAAAAATGGCAAGACTTTGCAGGTAAAAAAGTGTTAAGTTCAAAGAAACAAAAGAAAATCATGGACTTTTTCAAGTGAGTGTGAGTAAATTGTTAATTATTGTACAACAAATTATTAATTAAAATAGAGTACAGTTAGTATTTTTGTCATTTGTCATTTTTATTTTCTGACACAATTTTCGCATTAACCGGCCTTTCGTTCATCTGGCCAGGGTTCTGGTCCCGTAAGGGCCGGATAAGAGGGAGTCTACTGTATATATATATGGGTTATTTCACCTCTGTGCAAGATTTGTGCACATAATGGGTAAATCGCCAGTTCACAAGGACCCCAAGATTGGAGACCCACTGAACAGCTGTTAGGAGACAGGTGGTAACCTCCTATCAAGGCCATCCAGCGTGTTCTTTAAAGTGTACAGGGTATGGCATACTGTACAAGGGCACAGTTTTATGCCCCATCCAACAGATGGTGGCCTTTCCAATTCCATCGGTGTCCCCCTACTGACCAAGGAGGCAAGGTTGGAGTTTAGAAGAGATAAATCTGAATTCTGGAACAGATGAGACTCGAACCTGGGAGCTACAGATTATGAGCCTAGCGTACTACCAATTATTGTATACTGTATTTGTCCACAGGAATCCCAGTATACAATAAAGTTATAATTTATACAAAAATAAACTCAATATATTATTTAAAAGATACCACAGAGTAAACAGTGTTTTAAAGATTTTCCAGAAGCCACGTCTTGAAAAAAAAAAAAACTTTAACGTCTCCAATTTTTTAAATTAAACAACTCCTCAGGGATACTGTTGAACACAGAGGGAATTTCATAATTTCTACAACTTTTCCCACTATTGTTTTTAAAATGGGGTAATTTGCATTTACTTTTAGATTTATATCTAGTATTTTTATTATGATTAATCTTGAATTCACAAGTATTATCAAATACCCAAGTATTAATTTATATAGTTGACTGATAGGTAATATATTCATAATAGTATAGCCCTTATTAATATTAAGGGACTTTGTGTTGGTTGATGCAATGTGTAACAATTTGATGCAATGTGTAACAATTGTATTTTGAATGTTTCTTATTTTAGCTCTATGTGAACAACGTAATGAATACGCGACATTCCCGGTGCACCACAACTCAAGGCTGTATATCACCATAAGGGAGATGTCACTGAAACCACTATAAACTAGAAAGCTCCTGTCAATTAAACTTGCCTTACAATATTCCTGCCTACAGCGAGAGAAGACCTGTATGTGAAGAGAGTAGCACTGCTTGTAATATTGCCTGCTCGAAGATATAATCATTGAGGTGCAGTGAGAGTGGGATCTTTTGAATTTAGAGCGATGCCTAGGAATATGCCCATCACTCACTGAATTTTGCCAAGAAACTTGCCAATAAATAAATAAAAAGATCTTAGTCTTTTGAATTTTGAGCCAGAAAAATAAAGGAAGTCCTAACTTTTAGGGTCCTCCGCAGCAGAGGCCCAAGGTACTTCCATCAGAGGCCACACCTCGAGGGACTCCAATCCTCTCGGCACGACCCCCAACTTCGTCCACTCCATAGAGCCGGGCAACCATGGCCCGCTCACCGTCACGGCACATTTAAGTCGAGGCTGCTTCGGGGACACCTGGCCAGCCAACAGCCAAAAACCGACCGGCACCCTCCCACAACCGCAACAGCCGACATATCACCGGGTATTGCAACACCACAGCACCCGGACCCCACTTCACAGAGGAACCAAGTTCCTCCACTGCAAAAGCCATAAGTCCAAATCTCATTCATGTGGGACTCTTAGTTTGGCTGGTCCATCGACAAGTCCGCTGGCCACCGTCTGAGTAACAGGGCCGCGAGCCTCCAACTTCGTCCTCTCCATTGTGAACGGGCCGAAGCACCCCAAGAGCTTCCGTCCATCTACTTATCATCGGGACCGCCTCAGTGCGCTCACGAACGAGTGTGCTGGAGACACACACATCTCAGTCCGCAAATCACCCCGAGAGACCCCAGAGCGGGGATGCCCAGGCCACGTCCGGGGCCCAACAAACGGCCCCTCAATCTCGGCTGTAACCCACCCAGCTTCGCAGGGGGAGTGATCAAGCAGACAGGACCGCTCCCTTCCAAAACAGTCCGCCTACCCTCTACAACCCCCTCCACCGAGGGGCCACAGGACATCAACACCAGAGCACCAGCGATCCGAGCCCAACTTCTCGGAGGCACCGTAAGCCCCCCCCCCTCGTATGCTCCAGTTGCATGGTAAACCATTTGATAGAATATCATCCACTTGAAATATTTACTATACCTTGGTCAAAATTACCTATACCTTGGCTTTACTGTAACCTCCTGCATGAAATAAATTATTATTATTACATAGCAATGTAAACAAAAATGTGTTGTATCAAAATCTGAAAAGCCAACAATAGTTTACTTTGAAATTTAAGAGAAATAAATTCACTTACTTGTAAGTAAATATCCTAATATTTAGTTCCCTGACTGGGGTCATCATCCCAGTAGGTTGCAGCTTTGTTGGAACTTTCTGTTAAAATATTTTCTGTCCTAATATTTTTGACTCCAGCCAGGGGTCGAAATATTAGGATATTTACTCACGTAAGTGAATCTATTTGTCTTAAGTTTCATGTATATAATCCACCTATTCTAAGACAATCATGAATACAATTATTACCATAGTTTACTTGTAAAAACAATCCAAACTCTCACATAATAATCAATATAATAACATAATAGCAAAACATTAAAAAAGTTAAAATGACACAAACTCTTAGACAGTGTTATGAAAAAATAATCCTATTTTCAAAACACTGGCCAAGAGGAATAGCTTTCAAACTGTGATATGTGTATTATTAGGGTATGCAAGAAAAATTTTGCACTTCAATACATAATAAAATTTATTTACTTAGAACTTTATCCAGCAATTCATTCAACTTTTTCAAAATATTACTTCCTGTGAAATTAAAAATTATACTGATAAAAGACTAAGAGGTTTCAAGAAAGTATTTCTACACGATCTAAATTTTTTGGCGAACTCTGAAAAGTTAATAAAATGAAAGTAATAACCATTATACTAAACTTTAATAGCAAATGTAGTGTATTTTTAGCAGTTCCTATACTAATTATGTTAATTTTCACCAATTTTGAAATTTTTTGCAGAACAAGCTAACTTGCTAAATGATTCACCTTCCAGAACCCTTTAAATACTGAAAGCATATCGTTGGGAATCACCGAGTTACTATTGACATAACATGGAACTGTCAAATAAAGCAACTGCTGAGTGTATGTGTGTATATATATATAACTATACAAGTGTAGCTACTGTCCAAGATGATGTGATTGGGAGAACACATTTCAGCCATGTGGAGGGTTAATATAAAAATTTAAATAAAAATGATCAATAAACCATTATAAAAGGAGTATTAATTGCAAACACTGTCAACTGAATATGGATGCTATGTACCATTAAACATCCCCTGTAGGACAGAAAAATTCATTTGAAGTGGTAATTATTGAAACAAAGGACCCAAATAAAATTTTTAATGGATATAAAAGTATATTGGAAAAAAACTTCCGTGAATTCAGCAATGGTAAAATGAATACTCACTTTACATATCAGATACAGAAAACAGCTCTAACTCAAACTGCTCAATATAATCTCACATCTAATCTTGATATGACTAAGCAACCCGGCTCAGCCAATTTCATTTAAATCATGCAAAAATATACCCCAGTTTATGTATGTCTAAATACTCTATGTAATAGTAATATTACCCTCCATCCCCCTTTACTTGAAAACTGTTAAGATAAATAAAAAAATAAAATACCCCCTCAAGCAGCTGCTTGCCACAGAGGTCTGACAGGAGCCTGTCAGTTTATATGCCACAGTAGAAGATCTGAGAGGATGGCAGGACCTCAGCAGAAAAACAACACATACATACTGTCCACAAAACTAATTTATTAGACTAGGAACAAATCTAAGAATGAACAGTTATTCATTTAGTTTAACATGCAAATAATACTTTTTAAGATTTTGAATAGTCTCGAAATTTAGCTTTCTCTGCTAGTTTGAAACATTTTGGCTCAGCCTCCAATGATTTTATTTTCATTTCAGTGGCAAGGTTTTCATATGGAAACACTTAATACTTATTTAACTATTGCATAAATTTATTCTTATTCAACATAGATAAATATTTCAATTTAAATTCAGATTTACTATGAACTAACAGAAATGGCTTAAACATTAGAAATTAGGGTGAGTCAAACCATAAATTTATACTTTTTATTTCTCACAATCTTTTCAGAGTTTTGCCTGAACATTTGGATCATCTGAGTCACTGACATTGGGTGGTGGAAGTTTGTTATGTTCTGTAAAGAAAATACAAAAGATTATAAAGTAAAACTAAATTTGGACTAAAATACAATTGCTATAATTGCTTTGAACCTATCCAACTTTTTGTTTTTAGCAACTTTATTAAAAACACTACTTTGTAAAAGCATAGTCAACTGTCAAGATTCAATAGGTTGAAAGGCAAATTGCATATAATAGACATATTTAGCTACAAATATCATTAGTTAAAGAATGTCACGATGAGTAAGGAACAAGAACCTTAAGAATTCTAAAAGAATTATTGTAGTAAATGCTTCAAATACTGAAACAACTATATTGATGAACTATATTTGTGCAACAATATCACAGTGTGCAGAAAATAATGATAAACAGTGCGGACCGTTAGTAACTTTCAAAAGAGATACTCTCTTGTGGAAGTGAACGGAAGGGGAGGGCTGCCAGATTAGTGTGGCCTACTGATCTGGACAACTATGGCTACTTTTCTTTTTTTTTTCTACCCTGCTGAAGAGTGGTCAACCACACAGGGTCCTGGTGCTGACCATATAAACCTACTGGACAGATATATGGCTCTGAGCTTGATTATGGATCCTGA
This sequence comes from Ryuthela nishihirai, assembly GCA_038380435.1. Classification (NCBI taxonomy): domain Eukaryota; kingdom Metazoa; phylum Arthropoda; class Arachnida; order Araneae; family Heptathelidae; genus Ryuthela; species Ryuthela nishihirai. Next base: position 32,653,322 of record JAWZYU010000023.1, read on the forward strand.
TTTTGCTGCACTGGTGGGCTTCTGTGGAGGGAAAATCTTCCGCTGTGTTTTCTGTTTGTTTGTGGGTTGACAGCCCCAAGTGAATAGATTCACAGGATATGTTTATCAGCTGGTGGATAATCCTGAGCAGAAGTCATCGCAGGCACCTGAACTCTTTGCTTCTATTGGCATTGTCAAATTCTACATTGGAGGAAGTCTTCCAGTGTAGATGGCTTCAGCCTTTAGTAGTGGGGGACAGGTCTTTGCCCCATGTCTGCGATTAGGGGGCTGTTTGATATTGTCAGCAATCCCTCTCTCAATAAACATCCCACTAACCATTTTCTCTCCTTAGGTAGTTGGAATGTGAGGACTCTGCACAGAGCTTTTTCTCTTGATGTCCTCACACAAGAATTCCACCGTTATAATTTATATATTCTCGGCTTGCAAGAGACCAGATGGACAGATAAAGGTCAGATTCTTAAAAATAATCTTAAATTTCTCTTTTCAGGGAGGGACGACAATAAGCATCACCAAGGCGTGGGTCTGCTTCTCAGCAGACACGCTAGTGATGCTCTTCTAGGATATGAGTGCATTAATGAAAGGTTTCTTACAGAAAAATTTCAGACAAGCATTAAAGACTTGAATGTTATCTGCTGTTATACCCCACTGAGGATGCTGATGAGGATGAGAAGGATAGGTTTTATGAACAACTTCAGGATATTTTGAATTCTGTCAAGAAAGGAGATATTACCCTTGTTCTTGGTGACTTCAATGCCAAAGTTGGTACTGACTCTGACCTTTGGGGAGGAGTAATAGGCCCTTTTGGTATTGGTAGCTGCAATGGCAATGGGCAACGTCTCCTACAGGTAAGTAAACTCAATGGATTCAGAATAACTAACACTTATTACAAACACCGCGACATACATAAGTACACATGGGTTTCACCTGATGGGCTGCATAAGAATATGATTGATTACATATTAATTAACAGCAAATGGGCTAGTTCTGTTAGGAATACCAGGGCATATAGGGGAGCTGAAATTGGATCTGACCATTACCTTGTTAAAAGTGTGTTGCAACTTAAACTTAAAAAGTGTTGTGCTAGGGTTAAAAAATTTACTTTTAATACTGAAGCTCTGAAAGATCCAGTTATAGCCAAAGCTTACCATGATAGGTTACTTAGTCATTATGACAGTCATGGTTTGCTTACTACTGAAATTGAGGAAGAATGGGATCATTTTAAACAGGCGTTTTTGGACACTAACAGTACTCTTTTAGGAAAAAAGGAGCAGAAGAGGCAAAATTATCTGAGTGATAAGGCACTTGAGCTTATTTCGGAAAGAAAGAACTGCAGGAATGCCCTTAATCAATACCCTACTAGTCCTAATAGAAAGCATTACAGAGATCTTAATAAACTTGTAAAGGATCAGTTAGCTGCTGATAAGAATCTTTGGCTTGATGGTTTGGCTGACAAAGCTGAGGAAGCAGTTAGACAGCACAACAGCAGAGAGCTGTACCAGATAGTTAATGTTTTGTGTGGTAGAAAACGGACAGGCATACAAGGATCGAAGGATAAACAAGGTAAGGTTATAGAAGGGGAGGATTCTGTCATGGCTAGGTGGGCTGAGCATTTCAGTGATGTTCTAAACAATGTAGTTAGTTCTACTCCCATTGTTTGCAATGATGATAGATGCATTGGTGGCTTTAATGTTGGCCCTATAACACAATCTGAAGTTATTTTGGCTGTTTCTAAACTTAAACTTCATAAATCCCCAGGGGTAGATGAAATTACTACAGAAATGCTTAGAGCTGGGAATGTTTCGGTTACCACTTGGTTGACTGAAATTCTGAATATCTTTTATGATAAAGGCATGGTTCCTAAGGATTTTACCAGAGCTATTGTTATCCCTATTTTCAAAAAAGGTGATCGCAGTTCTTGTGATAACTATAGGGGTATCAGCCTACTCTCTGTTCCAGGTAAAGTTCTTTCCATGATTGTGCTTAATAGAATTAAGAATCTGGTTGACAGTCAATTGCGTGATGAGCAATGTGGATTCAGAAGTGGTAGGGGATGTGTGGATCAGATATTTTCACTTAGGCAGATTCTTGAGAAATGTTTAGAGTTTCAGAAACCTTTGGTTGCTAGCTTTGTTGATTTCAAAAAGGCTTTCGACTCTGTTCATCGTCATAATTTGTGGTTGATTGTGAGATCATATGGTATACCAGACAAGTTAGTTAACATTATGAAAGCTCTCTATAATAACACTGAGTCTTGTGTGAGAGTTGGTAAGGCTTGTAGCAATTGGTTTAGCATTACTTCTGGTGTTCGACAAGGGTGCATTTTGTCTCCTTTTCTCTTTAGCTTGGTTATTGATTATGTTATGCGAAATTCACTTCAAGGGAAAGATTTTGGCCTTAAATGGGCTGGAGATACGAAAATTTCTGATTTAGATTATGCTGATGATTTAGCCCTTTTGGCAAATGATGTTGATGAGATGAACTCTTTCATTCGAGCTGTTGATGAGACTGGTAGTAGAGTAGGTTTGGTTATAAACAGAGAGAAAACTAAAGTGATGAAAATTGGTCAGGCAGGCTGTGATTCAGTTAATCTGAATGGTTGCAGTCTTGAGCAGGTGTCACAGTTTAATTATCTTGGGAGCTATGTAACAGATAATGGTGATGTGCGGCATGAGATTAACAGACGAATAGGGATTGCTGCCGGGACTTTTAAGAACCTATGGAGAGTGTGGAGAAATAGGCGTATACACCTAAAGACTAAAATTAGACTGTATAATAGTTTGGTTCTTTCTAGGGTTAGTTATGGCAGTGTAACTTGGACACTTTGTAAACAAGATAACAGGAAACTAGATGCTTTTGATTCCAGATGCTTACGCAGTATCTTGGGCATTAGGTGGTTCAACTTTGTAACTAATGATGAGATTAGGCAAAGGAGTTTGCAACCTCCTTTAAGCAGCATATTGTGCAGAGAGAGACTCCGTTGGTTTGGCCATGTTGCCCGTATGAATAATTATAGATTGGCGAATAGGGTTATGAACAGTGCGCCTAAAGGCCTCAGAAAGAAGGGGAGACCTAGGATGCGGTGGGCAGACAATGTCAAACAGGACCTTGTTAGAATTGGTGTGCAGTGGCCAGATGCAGTAGATGTAGCTCAGGATAGACTTGCTTGGAGAACTAAATTGCATGGTCTGGTTGGACCTCCGTAGCCCATGGCTGCTTGAGGATGATGATGATGATGATGAAGTTCAATTGTTTTCATTAAAATTATGTTTTGCTAACCATAGGAATCTTGAAGTATTTATTACTAAGAATATATACATTAACAAGGATATAAGTATGATTTTTTTAAAGTTTGATTTGATGACCATGTTGTGTCCTCATATTTGTTTCGAAAAAAAAAAATTAGAGAAAGTCAATATTTTCAACAATTCAAAGGGAAAAAAAACTAAAATTCAATTTTTGCAATGGGTTGAAAAAGGGGGAAATATTTGCCTCAGCAAAAGGAAATTATGCCCAGCCTATGTACCATCACCGATGTGAAGGAACATTCAGCCATTTCTATTTCTAGAAAATAATATACACACACAAAAAATATTACAGTTATGCAGCATTTCAGGTGTGGCCACTTCAGTAATAAGCATGCACTGATAAGCAACTAATTTCAGCCCAATTTAAAACATCCCACTTACAATTGAACATTTATTTGACAGTAGAAATGCTTTCAAATAAATTTTTTATAATTTTTTAACACTATTGCTGATAAAAAGAGTAAAATATATTACAATATGTAAACATCATGAGAAATCTGTAAAACATTATAAAACTCCTGAACTCAACAGAAGGCAAAAATTATGGACATCAATCATTAGCAAATCAACATATCAAACCACTACAATCTTAATTTTTTTTTTACAGTAGAATATAGCAATTAATATCTGAAACATCTGCCTAAGTGTAGTAGCAGATTTTGTACATGCCAGAGTTGATGCAGTAAACTGCAAATAAGGGATCTGGGTTTGGCAAATACATAGAGGGTTGGGTTGTTTTACCTCTGAGCGGCACTTTTTTGCACACCATGGGCTAAATGGCCAGGTCACAAGGACCCCGAAGGCTCAGAGAAGGTTGGGGGAGGGGACCCACTGGAACAGCTGTTGGGAGACAGATGGTAGTCTCCCGTCAAGGCCATCCAGCATGTTCTTTAACGTGCACAGGGTATGGCTCTCTCCCGCACACGGGGCCACGGCTTAACATCCCATCCGATGGACGGCGGCCTTTCCAAGCCCATTGGTGTCCCCTACTGACTGTGGGCAGGGTGGGGAGTTTTGCGGAGATAAATCTCAACGCTGACCCAGCTGGGACTCGAACCTGGGAACTACAGATCACAAGCCTAGTGTGCTACCGACTGAGCCACCCCCGCCCCAATGCATAGAGGAAACATAAGACATATCAAAAATATTAATTGCTCATATTTGCCCTTCTCATATTCCTTTGTGCTTGCTATACATTTTTGAGTTTAGTGAAAAATTTTAAAGATGTACAAATATTTTAGAAACAAAGAAATTAATGATTACGATGATAGAATAATTTTTAGTGTTGTCATTAACAATGAATAGTGTATATAAATTAATTTTAATTATCACGATTATGCTGTAGTTTAATATTGGCCATTGAGCAAGCTATATACTCTGTCGTTAAACTATCCACTGCCTTTAGGCAACCATAGAAAACTCACCAGTGAGTTTTTACAAATTATACTCTATATCTCTTGCATTACATAGGTTGCTAAGCATTAACCCATTTCTTCCCAGTGTTGCGTGTACGCAACACTGGGAAGAAATAGGTTAAGCAAAGTTCTTATTAATATATCATATTAGTGGCATTTTTACCACTCTTAACTCATGATAGCAATAAGTATAGGTAATATCCTATAGTTCTTACCTCCTCAAGCAGCTGCTTGCCACAGAGGTCTGACAGGAGCCTGTTAGTTAAATATGCCATAGTAGAAGGTCTGTGAGGATGGTGGGACCTCAGCAGAAACAATGCTTCCAATTAAATTTAAATTTATTTTGCCACATCGGCATTTACTTTTAATTCAGATGTGAGTTTCAAACATAGCCGAATTCTTCCAGAATATGAGTTTTGGAGTGATGGATGAAAACATTTTTAGATTGTTGACCATAATAGAGGTGGTGTTCATTTTCGTTCATACAACTTGGAGTCACCAATGGCAGGTAGGTGCAGTTAGTCAAATCATTCACAAATGAAGAGTAGATGAAACAAGCCGTATCATTCTTAAAGATGGATTTGTTTGCTAGGACACATTTTTGAAGTCTTGTTGCTTACTTTCGGGGTACCAGTCCAATTTGTTCTTACACTTGAATGTTGACTTGAGTATGACTTATTGTATGTTGTACTTCAGTTACAATATATTAGTTCTTTGATTATGCAGCATGCTCAACTGGCTCATATTCAACCCCCTTCTATTCCAACATTCTCATTAAATAGATAAAACTTATTCAACATTTAAAACAAACTTAAAACGCTAAAACTGAGTAGGCAATATGTTTCGCTTCTCACATGAGGCTTCTTCTGGCAATGGATGCTGTTGCAAATGCATTGGTAGGACTGTCCCCCTAGCAGTGTTACTTACTGTTGTGGTAATGCTTTTTGAGCAGAAGGTTCCATGCAGCCAGTAGGGGTATAATGCCAGTATTACAAATGTGTTCTTGTTGCATATTAATGTGAATATTATCGTGTAGTTCAGTTGATATTTAGTGGGGTGTGTGGCTATTAATGTTGTCGATTAATTCTTTTATATTTAACAAATTTAACGAGAACAATGGAATGGAAGTGGGTCAAATATAAACCAATTGAACATGCTGCATAATTAAAGAACTAATGTATTGTAGCTGAAAGTACAATGTAGGATGTCATACTCAAGTCAACATTAAAGTGTAAGAACTGTCCCCCTTAGCAGACAGTTCTTAAAATTTGATTGCACAACATATCAGACTTTAAGAATGATACTTGTTTAATCTACTCTTCATTTATGTGTGATATGACTAACTGCACTTGCCTGACATCAGTGACACCATGTTGCATGAATGAAAATGGACACCACCTCCATTAGTGTGGTCAACAATCTTAAAACGCTACCATCAATCACTTCGGAACTCTTATATTGTGGAAAAATTTGGGCGTGTTTGAAACTCACATGCAAGTTAAAAGCAGAGCCGATGTCGCAAAACATAACTTAATACCAAGTATTGTAATAACTATATGATATTACCTACACTTATTTTTATCACAAGAGTGGTAACTAACACCACTAATAAGGTACACTATATGATCAAAAGTATCTGGACACTCGCTCATCCACAATCTCCTGGTAATAGGAAAGGAATTAATATTGCATTGGTCCACCCTTTGCTGCTAATCAGAGCCTCCGCTCTGCAGGGAGGCTTTCCACTAGATTTTGGTATGTTGCTGCGGGAATTGTCTGCCATTCTGCCACAAGAGCATTAGTGAGGCAGGTTACTGATGTCGGGCAGTTCAGCCTGCCTTACAGTCGGCATTCCAATTCATCTCAAAGGTGTTCAAAGAACTAATATATTGTAACTGAAGTTGGATTGGATTGTTTTACCTCTGAGTGGCACTTTTTTGCACACCATGGGCTAAATGGCCAGGCCACAAGGACCCGAAGGCTCAGAGAAGGTTGGGGGAGGGGACCCACTGGAACAGCTATTGGGAGACAGATGGTAGCCTCCCGTCAAGGCCATCCAGCGTGTTCTTTAACGTTCACAGGGTATGGCTCTCCCGCACACGGGGCCACAGCTTAATGTCCCATCTGCTGGATGGCGGCCTTTTCAAGCCCATCGGTGTACCCTACTGACCGTGGACAGGGCAGGGAAATTTTGCGGAGATAAATCTCAACGCTGACCCAGCTGGGACTCGAACCTGGGAACTACAGATTACGAGCCTGGCGCGCTACTGACTGAGCCACCCCCACCCCAAATGTAACTGAAGTACAACGTAGGACAAGTCATACTCAAGTCAACATTCAAGTGTAAGAACAAATTGGACTGGTACCCTGAAGGTAAGCAACAAGACTTCAAAATGTGTCCTAGCAAACAAATCCATCTTTAAGAATGATATGGCTTGTTTCATCTACTCTTCATTTGTGAGTGATTTGACTAATTGCACCTACTTGGCCACATTTGGTTGAAATCAGGGCTCTTCCACACCCATCTCATCAAACCATTCCTGTATGGTCCTTGCTTTGTGGATGGGGACATTGTCATGTAGGTACAGGAAAGGGTCTTCACCGAACTGTTGCCATAGAACTGTTGAGAATGACATTATAGGCCATGGCATTCAGAGTCCTGTTCAGTGGAACTAGGGGGCCCAGCACAAACCATGAAAAACAGCCCTAAAGCATGATGCCTCCTCTACCAAGCTTCACAGTTGGCCCAACACAGTCAAGCAGGCAGCATTCACCTGGCATTCTCTACACCGACTCGTCCATCGGACTGCCAGATGGTGAAGTGTGATTCATCACTCTGCAGAATGCACTTCCACTGCTCAAGAGTCCACTGGCACCATGCTTTATACCACTCCAACCGATGTTTGGCATTGATCTTGTTGATGTTAGGCTTGTGTGTGGGTGCTTGCCCATGGAAACCCATTTCCTGCAGCTCGTGATGAACTGTTATGGTGCTGGTGTTGCTTCCAGAGGCATTTTGGAACCCAGTGTGAATGTTGCAACCGAGGACAGATGATTTTGCCTCACCACCTGCTTCAGCACTTGGTGATCCCTCACTGCCATTTTATGTGGCCTACCGGGTCATGATTGCACTGTTGTTCCTAGGCATTTCCACTTTCCAATAACATCATTTACAGTTCATTGGGGCAGCTGCAGCAGGGCTGAAATGTCCCAAACTGACTTGTTGCCAAGATGACATCCCATGATGAAAGCCACTGAGCTCTGGCATACGACCCATTCTCCTGTTCATGCATGTCTATGAGATTTACCAGGCCACGTGCGTCTACTTATACCTGTTTGGGATCTGGCTGTGGCATATATGGGCAAATCCACTACTCAGAATGGGTGTCCAGATACTTTTGATCAGATAGTGTATATTTTCTTAATAAGAACTTAACCTAATACTCAGCAACCTCTGTAAGAGATATGAGTTGGGTTGTTTTACCTCTGAGCGGCACTTTTTTCCACACCATGGGTTAAATTGCCAGGTCACAAGGATCCCGAAGACTCAGAGAAGGTTGGGGGAGGGGACCTACTGGAACAGCTGTTGGGAGACAGATGGTAGCCTCCCGTCAAGGCCATCCAGTGTGTTCTTTAACGTGCACAGGGGTATGGCTCTTTCACACATGGGGGCATGGCTTAACATCCCATCCGACGGACGGCAGCCTTTCAAAGCTTATCGGTGTCCCCTACTGACCGTGGGCAGGACGGAGAATTTTGCGGAGATGAATCTCAACACTGACCCAACTGGGACTCGAATCTGGGAATTATAGATTACGAGCCTGGCACGCTACCAACTGAGCCACCCCGCCCCAAGAGATATGAGTATAATTTGAAAAAAATTCACTGGTGAGTTTTCTATGGTTGCCTAATGGTTGGTTAAATTACAGAATATATAGCTTGCTCAATGGCAATATTAAACTACAGCATAATCATGAAAATTAATTTAATCTATTGCTGTGTTGGAAATCTTACTGAATAGAACAGTGAGGATAATTAGCAAATGTCAAAATTATGATGAAAATCATAATAGAATTACATTGTTTTAAAGTGACGATATGGTCTATAAAAGGATTATATTCTTACAACAAAAATATTTATTTCTTCTATGTTTTTGTAAATGTAAAAATAATTTGGAGGAGAAATTCTAATTGAATATCGATTTCATAAAATGTTGCAACTAATTTACCAACACATCAGTATGAGTAATACTTCAACATAAGATGCCTCGGTGGCATCACATTTGCTCACAATGACACGAGCTGCAGGGGGACAAGTTTGAGTCCATGCTTGTATGAGAAACCAGGACAAGTCTGATTAAGCTTCTTTGTCTTTTTTGAAAAATAAAAAAAATTCACATCCTCTCTTCAAAAAGTGTCAAAAACTTTAAAAAGTGTGTCTGATTTAGCAAAATTTTCATTTTGAACATACCTGCAATATTCCAATTTAACGGACTGTAGAATCTCCCACCTCCATCCACACACAAAGTTTCTCCTGTAATGAATGATGCTCCAGGAGACAACAGGAAACAAACAGCAGAAGAAATCTACAATCAAATTTTTAACAACAAATTCTTTACATGATATAAATAATCAAATATAGTAGATGTCAAAATGTTATGCTACATACTGGTCAGCAAAATTAAATCACTGGTATGAAATGTAAGAAGGCAAATTGAAAACTGGAAAATTTTCTGAACGATAGCCTATTTTAAAGGTGCATTCTTGAAAAATTTGTGGCTGGAGTCCAGGTGAAATTTTGGCATGGATGTTGTGTATTACATATGAGGAAATCTGTGAAACTTATAAACAAATATTTTAATTTTCCTCATCATTAGTGTAAACATAAAAAAATTATTTGTTAAAACTATGCTCTAATGACAGTTGTTGCATCAGCTTCGTAGTTGCATCTGCATAAGTTTTGTGCAAACTCAATCTACCAATGTTACACTGCATCATCTCAAATGTCTTCTTTCATATGTTTTGTATTAACTGCAGTGATTCATGCATCATAGAAAAAGAAAAAAACTGTGGCCCAAACAATAACATAACTTAAAATTAAGGGGACCATAAAAAGAATCAAAATTTACACTTCCTTCTTTGGGCCTTATACAAGAGTCTACTATTAGATACATGATTTGTAAAAACATCCTCTACCTACACTGTTTATATTAAATTATAATAACTTAAAGGCTAAGGGACAGTAAGATAATTTCACAATGAACATAATGCCTGATTAGCGAGTTGGGCTGTTTTACTTCTGAGGGCATTTTTAGCACATAGTGGGAACAATTGCCAGATCATAAGGAAAGGCTCAGAGAAGGATGGGGGAAGGTTGGGGTTGAGTTTACCTCTGAGCAGCATTTGTGTTACACATAAAAGGTCAAATGGCCAGATCACAAGGACAATAAGGACTTAGAGAAGGTGGGAAGAAGGGGACTCACGGGACAGTTGTTTAGGAGACAGATGGTAGGCTTCTGTCAAGGCCATCCAGCATGTTCTTTAACATGCACAGGGTATGGCTTTCCTATGCATGGCTACAATGTTATGTCACATCTAATGGATGGCAGCCTTTTGAGATCCATCAGTGTCCCCTTTAACCCTTCCAGTGTCCATGTCGTCTGTATATGTTTGGAGAATCTAAATTGAGAGGCAAAGGACGTATGTATCCGTTTTTAATTTAAAAAAAAAATTGCTGTTGAAATTTATATATTATATCTTATAAAAAATATAATTCTGGCATGAAAAATAATATTTTGTTTTTTAATTTGATACCTATTTTATTAAACTACAATAAAAATAATTTTATAAAGCATCTAATTGCCATTTCTTAGAAGCACTAAATGGTATTGCCGATTTACTTGTTAATGTTCCTATTTGCTGAAGCAAGCTTCTGATTTAAGCTCATAAGTTTGATTTGAACTATTATTAACAAATTTTTCCTTAAATTTTCGAAAATCTCCTAAAAATTTTAAAAAAATGCTATTTTTAAAAACGATAGATTTTGGAAGTAATTACAAAGTACGTACCACCATTTTTTTCCCCGTTTCATGCTCTTTTCTGTCATAAACCTATTTCAGTATTCCCAAATTATTTTTACCATCTTTCCCACTCTTAAAATCAAAACTGAAGCAAACACATCCTTCTTTGAAATTCTGGTTGCAGCTGCATTTAATTAGTTATGCTTCACTGAGGCAAACAAGACACAGATGGCCGACACATGCTATCTCCGTTCTTGTGCTGTATAGTATTTTGGTCCTGCATATTGGATACCCTTTGTAAAGTTAGTATTTGCTTTTTTATATTTAAACCTCAGTTTTCATTTTAGTAGATTTATTTTCAGAAATTAGCGATATTGGCTAATTTAATATCATGATAAGTATCAAATTTTTCATAGTTATGCTACATCATATGGCTGGCCTACAACTTGTTGCTGTGGATATTTTAACGTCACATTAGGCTATATGTTAATTTTTATTTTATTATTTATTACTTTTACAGTAAAACTTTGATCTGCTACCATTTTCTGAAAATAAATGAGATCTTGGATATGGAATAAAATTTATTTCTGTAGATTTATTTCCATTAGTTAGCGATCTTTCAATCGGCTGATTTATTGATCTTTACGAGTCATGCTAGATCAGAGGCCGGTTAAAAGTTGTTGTCGATATTTTATTTAACATCCCATTAGGTTATATGCAATTTTTCTTTCATTATTTCTTGTTTTTTGTAAAAAAAAATTTGAGCTTGTACCATTTTCTGAAAATGAATGTCTTGGATATGGAAGCAAAATCGACTTTCTTCTTACAGAAATCAGCTGTTATTTGGGAGGGCAATTTTGGAAAGGCGTCCCCTCCACTAAACTCATAGTGAAAGTTTCACCCCCCACCCTCTCAGTACCTTGGCTGTGCCACACACGTTTTTTTTTTTGCTTTGGTGCACAAATCTTTCTACACTTAACCAAGATCACCAAACTTCAACACCCTAAAGAAAAAATTCATAATGTTTAGCAAAAAAGCAGTCAAGGAACTTTTTTCCTATTTCATAACCAGTTCAGAAAATCCCATGAATGTGAGAAGTCCACATCACTTTGTATAAAAAAAAAAACAATTATAAGTTCACAGCATTACAGTTAAAACAAAATTTAATACGTGATTTATGCTGTTTTAAGGAAGTGAGCCTAGGAGCAATCACATTTACACACTGACTATCTCATGAATAGTCATGGTAAGAGTTGTTACATTTGCATGACAGAACTTAAAGCAATCTTTAAAATGATAAAGGTTCAAAGTAATAGTCATAACATTACCATATTTCGTGGAAAGTCTGGCTGGCTGCAGCTGGTTAAGTGACATGATATAATCCCTTTGGTGCTGCCTTCGTTATGGATGTAAGCACACACAGATGTGATCGTAGAGAGTAGCACATATGCTGTCAGTTCACAAGTATTAACCTTTGATATTTACGTATAATACTCCAGATACCAGTCCAGGACTACATTGATCTTAAAGATGACATATTTCAATGGTATTGATGCTTGGAATTTTCAACAAACTCTTTGATGTGATACAACTTAAGCTCAGGAAGCAGCTCCATTTGTCAATGTTAAACATACGACGATACCTATACTTGATACGGATAAATATAGATTTAAGATATATCATTCCATTAAACATCAAGAAGAATTCCAAAATAGAGAAAAACCTAATATAATGAAAGAAACTAAAAAATTTTAAATGAATTAAAAACTAATCCTGATTTAAAAATCTTATTTGCTGATAAAACTGAACAAATAATAATTTTAAATAAATCTAAGTATGATATCAAAATATCCCAATTGTTACAAGAACTTGGATGTAAACCACTAACTAAAGATCCTATTCCAGGAACATTAAAACGTTTGGCAGACTTACATAATGATCCCCACTTTCCTGAAAGCATTGCTCGAGCATGTAGACCACCTATTTATCCTGACATCCCGCAACTGTTTGTAAAAATCAAAATGCATAAAGATAATAAACCCCTTAGGCCCTATATTAATAAATGCAAGTCTCCAACATATATGCTGGAACGTGCATTATTTGACTTTTTCAGTCCATTCTTTCCACCAACTGAGCACATATTAACCTCATGTCATGATGTTATAGATCATATCTGGAATGCTCCCATCACCAACACAACAACCATCCACTCACTAAATGTCATATCGCTGTATCCGAGCACACCAGTGCTGGATGCGGCGATGCGACTGAAAGCCAAGTGGTTGGAGGTCGCCAGGCCCACAGCCAAACAGTACTTTAGTGTGCATGAGGCCCTGGATCTGGCTACCTCCTCTAATTGGTTTGTTGTAGGAGGGCGGGCATGGGTTCAGATCGAGGGCGTCCCAATGGGATCCTCTCTGTCTGGACTCATGGCAGACGTCGTGATGAGACACATTCAAGAAATGGCCCTTAAAAAACTTCAAGTAAAACCATTATTATATCTTCGTTATATCGATGGCACCTTAATTTTTTGGCAACATCCGGTAATAGAATTTGAAAAATTGTTAGAAACATTTAACAGAGTTTTACCCTCCATTAAATTTACCCATGAAATTGAACAGAACGGTGAATTACCGTATCTGGACATTTTGATTAAACGTGAACAATTAAAATGTAGTACTGCCGTCTATAGACAACCAACTTGTTGTTGGTTTTCTATTCAGTTGTATCTGTCTTGTATTCTTTCTATTTCAGTTGTATCACATCAAAGAGTTTGTTGAAAATTCCAAGCATCAATACCATTGAAATATGTCATCTTTAAGATCAATGTAGTCCTGGACTGGTATCTGGAGTATATACGTAAATATCAAAGGCTAATACTTGTGAACTGACAGCATATGTGCTACTCTCTATGATCACATCTATGTGTGCTTACATCCATAACGAAAGCACCAAAGGGATCATATCATGTCACTTAACCAGCTGCAGCCAGCAGGACTTTCCACGAAATATGGTAATGTTATGACTATTACTTTGAACCTTTATCGTTTTAAAGATTGCTTTAAGTTCTGTCATACAAATGTAACAACTCTTACTATTCATGAGATAATCAGTGTGTAAATGTGATTGCTATTAGGCTCATTCCCTTAAAACAGCATAAATCGTGTATTAAATTTTGTTTTCACTTTGTGTAACACTGGCCATGTTTAAAATATACGATAGTGAAAAGAACCATTAAAAGAAATGAGAATCGTATTTCAGGTTGAATATTATATTATTCTGGAGGAAATTTCTTTTCAATAAATACATAATTTAACTATTTTTATTCATCAGGTTTTACAAAATGAAGCCTTAATTGTACAGTGCGATCTTTTTTTTTCACGATATCACATTGGAAAAGGCTTATTAAAATCAATATGCTTGCAAATTTGTTTATATTATTTATTTTCATAAAATTCGTATGCCGAGTGGTTAGCACGCTTGGCTACTGATCTAAGGGACCTGGGTTCGAGCCCCGGAATTAGGCATGGATGTGTGTGTCGTTTTTCTGCTGAGGTCCTGCCATCCTCTCAGATCTCCTACTGTGGCATATAAACTGACAGGCTCCTGCCAGACCTCTGTGGCAAGCAGCTGCTTGAGGGGGTATTTTTTTTTTTAATTTGATATATAACATGGCCTATTTCCGTTAGGAAATACTATATATCAAATTTAATTATTATACTTATATTAATTATTATAAATTATTATATATTACATTTGGAATTTAATTACTTTTTAAAAAAAAATTCTAAAGTTGACCTTTTTATTTGACTCAACACAATTGGCTAAAAGCTTGGAATTTTCTCAAAGTACGGTACTGAGAAAAAAATTACAAAACAAGAGAAATATTTATTTAAAACCCAAAAAATATATATTTTTTGTTATTCACAAATATATAGCTATTCTATTAATGTGCATTATAATCATTTCTGTCTATTAATTTTTTAAATAAATTTTTATTTGCATTGCCAGATGATTTTTTTTACTACATGACTAAAAATGTTCTATTAAAATAAAACATATTGTCTTTTTTTGCTAAATACTTTACTTTCAGAAAAATCCTGAATTAAAATGCTGATTAATTTGGCATATAACATGCCATAATTCCTTTCATTAGGCAAAAAAAGTTCTAAAGTTAAAGTTTTTTTTTTGGCTGAACATAGGGAGGAAATAGCTTGGCCTCTGGATGGAAACCTGTTTTTCAGGCTGGACACTGGAAGGGTTAAGAGCCTGGTGACTGCCAACTGAACCAATCCCTATTTTGGGGGGAATCCATTATGGAGGGAATATCGTATGTGAAATTTTGGACTGAACTGGTGCCAGATAGTTGTAAATTTATGAGGGATATAAAAATGTTAAATTTGAAATCGAAATATTAAAATATAGAAATGGAAAATAAGAATAGTGTTATGCTTAAACTCAACTTCTAATGCAGGGGGGCTTGAGCTTTTATTACAATATAGGGGTGACTCAGGAAAAACTTGTAAGGTAAATTTGGAATCAAGGCAGTCAAATATTTCAGAAGTTATTAGGGGTGAAAAATTATTAAAACGATAGCAATCTTTCAACAGTTGATCAAGTGGCATGTAACCAATGAGCATGTCCTGTGTGTAAATGGCCAAAATGCTATCATGCTTTAGAAAAAATCCTACAAGAGTAAATAACAAGTATTGTTTATATATGGATAAGAATTTGCTATGCTCAGCAATATACAAGTTTTCATTTTTTTTCTCTTTTTTTGTGAGGAGGAGAATGAAAAAAATGGGAGGCCAAACTTGTTTGCTACTTTAATTAAAAGAGGAAGCTGCATACCAAATTTGGCAATTCTAGCTCCTACCATTTAAGAGGCTTTCTTGATCAATTAAACTCTAAAATATAAAGGTAAGTCAGAAAGTAAGGTTCTCTATTTAATTTCTGCGGAAGGCAGTTAATTATATTGAAGACAATATAAGGAAATGTTCCCACATATGTGCATTATTTTCTATGTAGTCACCAGACTTGTTGAAACCCTTGTTGCAATGGTTGATCAGCTTATTGAAACCCAGCAAATAGTATATGTCCTCCTCCTGAAACTACCTTGTAACTTCCTGCTTGATGGCATCATCCAGTAGAAAGCATCATCCTCAGAGATACTTCAGCTTCCTAGAGAAGTGAAAATTTTATGGGTTCTTAGTTTGAACTGTGTGGTGGGTGGTAAACAATTCTCATCGCCAGGTGCAGAGATACTCATCCACTAGTCACATGGGCATTTTCTAACTCACGGCAACATTTTTTTATGTTGCACTAATAGGACACCTGAGCCATACACAGCCACAAACTGTTGATGGATTTCCACTGTTTGGGTCTTCTCTGTCCAGAGAAACTGAATTACTGATCAATCTCCAGCTTTGTATAAATGTGCAGTACCTCCGATTATGTGCCTTACAGTTTGGGTGTGTAGCAGTGATGACTGCTGCCATTGACACTAATTGGTATTAACATGTGGTGGTGGTATAGCTCCAGAAGTTTGGTTGGTGGAGAAAAAATTGGGAACCTTACTTTCTCACTTACTCTCAACATATAGTAGATATCAGAAATATATCTCTTTATAGCTAGATATCAGTTATGCTTAATATGGAATTAAAATTTTCATTCCTTTGCTCTGCAGGGAAACATGCTAATCACCCAGTTGCTGGAACAGGTATTTAAACATGAAAATACAAACAAAAAAGTACTAAACCTGTAAATGATTGTAAATGTAAATATACTGATAAACTGATTAGAAAAAAAATCTTCTTTTAAATTCCTGAAAGTAAGAGTGGAAAATGGTAACATTACTCAATTGGTAAAGGCAATTGAACCAGAGATAAGTAATTTTAATTCAGTGAAGTTAGTTTTTCACAATTAATGACTGGTTGTATATTGCAAATTATCAGTTTTACCTCTTCTGGAGTTCCTAATCGTTTAGTTGGTAGATTTGGCCTAACAATTTCAAATACATCAACTGGATAATTCTTCTTAGCAGTCTCTGAATATATGGAATGACCCTGAAAGTATGTTTGCACTGTTAAAAGTACACAGAATTCAAATATATTCAACTGAAAACATAAATTTTTATACTTTATCAAGAACCTAAAATCATAAGTGTAATACAATTATATTTCTACACTATAAAAATAAGAGGTGGCAAAAGTTAGTCCTATTGCTAGTAAGGCCACTAATGTTAGTATCATCAGCTGTAAAATATGTTGATTTATTAGAGTTTACAGTGCTGTTTGGCATGCAGATTTAACTGTTATAATCTGGGGATCTCCCCAGCAAAATGCTTGCAAGTTGAATGTACTGAGGTTTCAAAAAAAAAAAAAAATTTTTTTTCTTCACAATGGCATAGTTAAAACCTTTAGAGGGGGAAGAGATAATTTTTTTTGTGATTAAGGTATATGCATGAACTAAAGATATCTTTAAACTACAATTTCAGGGGGCACAATACCCCCTTAGTGTAGCTGAGGAATTAGTATCCCTGCCAGCATATTTGTATCTCTCTTGTCCTCTCTCCACCACTACTGATTTGCAAGTTAAAGAAACCTTGTTCAGTTGTAGAATTTGATAAAAGATTGACAGGTCATAATAAAATATCAGGCAAACAAGAAATTCTCAAAATACAATATCTAAAAGTTAAACAGATAACATCAGTTTTTGAAGAGCAACAGGTGAAATACTTCTTCATCTTAAAGTATTTGGCTAAGATATAGAGAGTACTCAAAAAATGTTTATATAACAGTCACACAATTTAATGAAAGATAAAGTAGTACTAACTGATTAATGCATGAACACTAAAATTAATTTGTTTATTCCAACTTCTATTGCAAGTGTTACCCATTAGTCTGCATCTGCAGCCTGTTTCTTGGAGGCAATGCTTGTGGTTGAAATTTGGTAACATTTTAAAAATCAGTTTTATTCTTCAGTTAAATTAGTACTATTATCTTCTAGTGATTACATTAAAAAAATATTTTATAAACCAAAAATATGTATCATGAATAAAAAAAATTAGACAAAAACACATAATAAATGCAAAGGTAAACATCAAACTACTTACAGTAGCAAAAAAAAGAGGGGTTTCCAAAAAAATGTGGAGTTCTTTGAATTATGATGATCATTTAAAAGTGACCAAGTCAGAAATGAAGGAAAAAATAATTTAATTGTTGTGTTCCACTACCATACCTGTCCAAAAGGGCCAAGATTTTAAATGGATTTGTCCACTCAATGCCATTCCTTCCCCTTCCTTACTTGCAGTTTGGGCTGTTTTGGTATGGTGGTGAATTTAAATTCACCATGCCTATTGAGATGATGGTCCCTACATGAAATTAGCAACATAAGTAACCTCTTTCCTAGAGTAACTTTGGCTGTTGCATGAGGAAGTCTGTGATAATGCACTGCATCTCTTCGACTTACTTCTGTTCATGGGACAAGGGTGCTCAGTCAATAGAGCACCAGGCTCATAACCTGCTGTTTCCAGGTTCAAATTCTGCCTGGGCCACTGTTGAGATTTATCTCCACAAAACTCCCCAACCTGCACTCAGTCAGTAGGGGACACTGATGGGCTTGGAAAGGCCGCCATCCATCAGATGGGATGTTAAGCTGTGACCTGTGTGTGGGAGAGCCACACCCTGTGCACATTAAAGAACATGCTGGATGGCCTTGACAGGAGGCTACCATCTGTTTCCCAATAGCTGTCCCCTCCCCCAACCTTCTCTGAGCCCTCAGGGTGCTTGTGACCTGCCATTTAAATTACTGTATGGGGAAAAAAAGTGCTGCTCAGAGGTAAAATAACCTAACCCTTCTGTTCATTGTATTTTTACAAGTCTGAAAATATACAAATCTAATGTGGGAGATGTCAGGAATATAGAGACAATGTTCTAGGCATTCCCAACCTATCTGTCCAATGTCATTATTATTACTTGGACAATATGGTAGCTACACTGTCATGCCACTATCATTTTACAAAAAAAGTCTTAGGTTACTTTGACTTTATTAAATGCATATAGTTTCACAATGGTGTCACCACCATTAGCTCAAAAACTCAATCAACAGCAGACCCTGATAGTCAAATTGAAACATCAGCATATGGCATATTGTTCAACTTGGGATGTTTCCATGAGAGGTTTGTATGGAATCTGCAGAGCATCTATCACATTCAAGCTGATACTTGCTACTGATTATGGTGTTGATGAGCTCTTATGTACAGTCATACCTCACTTTAAGACCTTCATTTTAGAGCACTTAGCAAATACTTTTCAATTATATTCGTGTTTAATATTTTTGACGGCTGACTCCAAGCTGAATAGAGTGAGTCGACTGGCGCCATTTTGTTACCAGCGATCAGTCTGTTTACAGCATTTGTGCACTTGTCACCATAAGCAAAGGACGAAAACAATTTAAGGTTAGCAATACAGTACTGTAGCTTTTTTTATTTATTTATTATTTTTACTTTTGTATCTTTTTTTAGGCTTAGCACTATTACATTTAATAAATGATATGTAAATATGTTTTTAGGCTTTTATATGCACTGGCAAGTGAAAAAAGACTGTGCTTCGCTTTACGGTGGTGGTCTGGAACCTTACCTGCCATATTTGTGAGGTATGCCTGTTGTAATGCTCCAAAGATTATTAACTTTCTCAAGTTTGACCTTTTGCCTGATCCAAAATAGATTCCAACTCCAGATAGCTTATCGAGCACCAGGCAATATTATCTTGCCACCTGTCAGACCTCTGTGGCAAGCAGCTGCTTGAGGAGGTATTTATTTATTTAATAAAGTTGAAATAGGGTTCATTAAGTATATAGCATTACTTATCGAGCAAAAATTAAAAAAAGATTGTCAAATTGTTAAAGTTTAAATCTAATCCAAAATCAATGTTGTTCAAAAGAATAATAGAAAAAGTCATATAGTCAATTAAAGTTTATTTCCAAAAAATTCAAAGATTCACCAATTCAGCTGATGAATACAAAAATCAGAATAACTAAAAAACACCATCTCTAAATATGACTCACAAAAACTGACTACTAACGACTTCCTTCACCACCTTCCTACTAACTCCTTACTGATTCTTACCAACTTCTACTACATACTCTAATTCAACTCCGTGACTTCAAGTCACTTACATACGCACAGTGTACAATCTGGCACGTGTCTGTTGCACGCTGGGAAAAACATTTACATAATCTGACGATCGCGCTAGCTATGATGCAAATGTGTGTCTTTAATGAGTGCATTAGTGGCTGAAATCAAAAGTCGGAGTTGCACATGTGCAACTCCTTCTATGGCTTTGAAAAGAGAATTGTGATTAGTCCAACTGAAATAATCCCCAAAATGATAAATATAATGTAAATAAAGTAAAACTACTTAAAGAAAAGTAAAAGGGAATGGGTGGACCATCACACTGTATACCCATTTCCATATGTGAGGATACAAAGATTACTAGGTCTATTTACTCAAATACAGAGACGTCCACTTTTAATCTGAACAACCATATATAACACCCCTCTTAATTAAGGGTTGATTAATTAAACTCTTAACCTTTGAGTGGCACTCTTTGTACACAGTGGGCTAAATGGCCAAGTCACAAGATCCTGAAGGCTCAGAGAAGGTTGGGTGAGGGGACACACAGTGCACAGGGTATGGCTCTCTCGCACACAGAGTCACAGCTTAGCATCCCAACTGATGGATGGTGGTCTTTTCAAGCCCATCAGTGTCCCCTACTGACCAAGAGCAAGGTGGGGAGTTAATAGAGATAAATCTCAATGCTGGTCCAGCTAGGACTCGAACTGGGAACTGCAGATTATGAGCCTGGTGTGCTACTGACTGAGCCATCACTCTCAATTAAGGAACTGCTAATATGTTTGAAAAAATAAATGGCAACAAAAAAGGAGTAGCTACTATGGTTGAGGTGAACCAGGGTGTGGTGCTCAACTTTTTTTGTTTTATTAGTGTTTCTTTACTTATTACCAATGGTTTTTAGTAGCCAGTTAACAAAAATAGGCCTCACAACCTTTTCATTTTTTTTTAAATATGGGAGAGAGCCAGATAAAGAAATTTCACACCACAGCCTGGCGTTACCTTGATACACCACAAATCCCAATTGATTTCTAATTAACCTATTGGCTTATGAATATTTTTACACTAAACATGCCTAGAATTACTATTTGTGAAGTGGAATTTTGCCTAATATTAGTAATATGCAATTTCACCTTTTTTTCATAATATCCAGTTTTACTAAATTTTTATAACAAGCAGTTTTCAACAAATTTTACAATATCTAATTTTAATCAATCAGAGGGAAACTATTGAATAAACAAATAAACAAATGAATAAAAAAAATTGAATTTTTACTTTTAATATATTGAAATGATGAAAAGTTTCTTGTATTTAAAAGTTTTTCGTGAAACACCTTCACACAGAATAGTGGAGGGCAAGAGAACACTTTTTGCCTCACACACTACACAGTCTTGGGAAGTTTTTTTTTTCCTTTTTTCTCTTTTTTTTTGGGGGGGGGGGGGATAAAATTTGTGAAATGGGCCCACAGTAGTCTGGTTGACAATATTCTATATTTTAACAGCCTCTCAGATCTCCTACTGTGGCATATAAACTGACAGGCTCCTGTCAGACCTCTGTGGCAAGCAGCTGCTTGAGGGGGTATTTTAATTTTTTTTTTTATAACACAACTGCATCTGATAATTGCAATTAATTCATAAAAACAATTCCAGTAAGCACTCTGCAACCCCTTATCTATCATCTGCAGAATGATATCTGACACATCACATCTATTGAAAGAGAATATTCGAAGAAATGATTACAGCTACTTGAATGTCTGAAAGCTGTTTGTACATTAATGGGCTTCATTTCCTTGCATGTCTCAGAGATGTCTTTTGCCATCCATAGAAAAAAAAGCAATACTGTTAGCTTATTGCATCAACTTACTGAAATTGTTGCACCTACTTCCTGGTGGTTTATTTCATGAAGATTTCCTGCAGCCATTGTATGTGTGGTAGTATTCCAGTCCTAGAGAAAAATCCTCAACCAGTATATTATGGGTTAAGGATCAATCTTGTATTATTAAGTCAACATACACAAAGCTGCCAATGAAGTAAAAGGATAATTAACTTCTATAAAATATGGAAAATTTTTTTTTTATATAATACTTACTGGAGCCACAGCATTAACTCTAATTCCATTTTGGGCCCACTCAATAGCTAAAGATTTAGTTAAGTTGTCCAATCCACTTCTAGCTGCTCCAGAATGCCTGTAAAGGCGTTTCACAGTCATTATAATATAAATATTTAAAAGTGTTATATTTTACTAAATGATTAAATACAAAAAGTGATTGTGTATCCAGAATGTTAGGAAACTCAAATTTTCCTTGTCATGATAATGAGGAATCAGTATCACATGAAATGTCTTAATTGGCAAATTTCCAAAATCCCTCAATTGGTAGACTGATTTTTTGGCTCCATAAGTCCCAATTTGACATCACTGGACTTTTTTCAGGGGAATACATTAAAAAATAAATACAAAAATCATAATTTACAGCTTTTAAAGGAAAGAATCGCTGCAGCTGTTGCAAGTGTTATACTTGATTGAGCTAAAGTATTGAGCTAAGTACGGATGGAAGTTGATGGCACTGATACTGAAGTCTGCTGAATAAAAAATGAAGCTTTCAGAGTTTCTTGACATTTCATACACACAATTACTTTTATTATTTACTAACCCTTACAGTGTCGTATTTTTTTTTTCTCTAAAAATGCAACTCAATTTCTGACCCTCATAATGAAACAACTGATAAATAAAATAGTTTACATTACACATTAAAAAAAAAAAAGCATTTAATTCTGAACAAAAAATATAAAATTTAAAAGAAAAAAAAGTAGATAAGCATTAAAAAAAATGTTTCAAGTTGATTTGTAGTAATTTTCAAAAAATAATTCATCAGTTTCCAAAAACTTAAAAGGTTAATAAAATAAAGCACTTTAAAATATGTCTATTCCTTTTTTACGGAGGGTGTTAAAAAAAGTTCTTTACATGTCTGTAGATTGCTATTAATTCCTCCAAAGTTAATGAGCTATGACTTCTTTGAAAGCTTTAAAAGTTTTGAAAGTTTACAGGATCAAATCCTGTAAACTTGTCACTACGTATCAAAAACAAATGACATACCATTTCTCTTTTCACTGGTGGCATGCAAAGTTTGGTCTGCAAAATCTGTGCATTGTTGCTATAGAGCCTAAGAAAGATGGGGAAAGATTTTGCATTTTCACAAGGATACAGCTTAGGGACAACACAAATAAAATTCATACTGATTTATCACAAGTATATGGGGGTTATGCCTGTTCATATGGCACTGTTATGGGATGGATGTGTAAATTCAGAGAAGAATGGTAAAGCTTCAAAGACCTCCCTTGTGCAGGAAGACCAAAAGGAGGTTAACAAGAGAACATTGCTGCTGTTCACAAACTCATCAAGGGAAATCAACACATCATCATTCAATGAATAAGTTTAAATGTCAGTGTGGAAACAAGTATTCATCAATATTTAAAGTTCCAAAAGATCTCTGCCAAATGGGTATTCCACAGATAAAATAGCAAAAAAGGGCTAGTCGACTCATGCAAGGAGATGCTGGCAATATTTTGAACCCTAGTGACCCCAAATAGTTAACAGACATTTTCACAAGAGATGTGGTTTTATTACTATATAACTCCCAGAAAGATTAATAACTATGTTTGGGTTACAGAAGATTAACTGCATCCCCAAAACCTCTGACATGACTTTTTAGCTCAAGGAAGAGGATGTTCACAATTTTTGTTCAATTTTCAAAGTTTTAAGGTTTTATTATTTATTACAAGGAGTAGTAGCCATAGACAGCTTACCTGAAAAAACGATTATAAATGACCAATACTACACCAACATTGTTTTGCCCAAAATAGTTAAGGATGTTGGTTGTTTAAGGTTTTATGGTGCATTAGCATCTAAGGCTATAAATGCGCCAAACAAATGATAAAAATCTAAAACTAGAGATGGTTAAAATATCCTGTAAAACATAAAAAAAAAAACAGCAGTTAAAACTGAGTCATTGGCTAAAAGATGTCTGAATGTAAGAGCTCGGATGTAAAATTGTGAAAGCTAAATACAGACTGCAATCAAAGTTAAAACATGGACAAGAAACTAAAATATGCTTGACAGATAAAGTGGTGTCACAAAACTCACATTTAGGTTCATTGTTCACCTATAGAAGAAACGAATGAGTAATGAATTACCTAAGTGGAGCAGAGCAAGCACAACTTCCTCTCAATTTTGCGATTCTTGTGGTAACATGACTGCCAGGTTTGATGATAAGTTTGATCTCAAAGAGCTTATTCGTAAACTGTTCTGGCCAAGATCTCTGCCATTGTGTCCAGAGCTCAATGGCAAAATGCTGCCAGAAATGCAGGAATGGAACAGCCAATGGAGAGTCGAACAGGGATGTGGCCAATTTGGCAGCAGTGTATGCCAAGTCATTGTTCCTGATGCCGACGTGAATGGGTACCCAAGAAAATGGAGAAAATGTAGCTGCTGGGGGATCTTGGAAAGAACACGATGAGACTGATATCTCACTGAGATCAAAGCCTGTAGTGAGCTAAGCAAGTTGGTGTAAAGCATAAACTGAAGGTTATGCTTAGCGTCCATGGTGAGGCTGATAGCAAGCAACTCTGCAGTGTGATCTGGTCTGCAATGATTACATCACAGCAGATCCCACTGACGTGTCGGACTTCGAGTCATCTGTGAAGACAGGCAAGAAGCCCAGGTACTCAGCACAATGGCTGGCAAAGAGTTGCTGGTACACAAAATCAGGTATAAAAGCCTTCTCCGTCCTGAAAAGGGAAAAATCACAGCAAGGGAAGACAGTGAGCCACAGTGGAAGTGATTTTGTTGTTGACTGTGCGATGCTATTGAGACTGATGTTCAGGTCTCTGAAGTAGCCTCAGACTTGCAAACTGAAAGGACCGTATTGCTGCTTTAATTGCCATTCATGGCAGTGCAACCACCTACTGAGACAGTCACATTGTGCTGCATTATCTGATCTTCTAACTGCTGTAAGTGGCTGTAAATTAAATCATGGTATACCAATATGTATTACTATGTGTGTGCTACATTTCACCCCTATGCCCACACTCCTTCTGGGTGGGGCAATTTCAATGTCGTGCAGTGTAGTTGTTTTCGGTGACGAGTTTTAGAGCTTCATGAATGGCATTGATTCTTTCAGGAAGGGAAAATTTTTGCATTTCAATAACTTTTGTCCAAAACAACATGACCGCATCAAAAACTGGAGTGGATGGGAATAAAGAGACTATGTTAAGTGTGACTAATTTGCTGTCGGGAGGAATGGACAGATCCTTGAGTCTGTTGAGAAATTCCGCCATCGACTTTATAGAAAATGGGTGATCGCAAATGAAGTTGGACAAAAATTTCGACAAATTCTTTTCAAGAAAATTGGGGATGTTCTTTTGCACACTAGCGGCTGAATGGGGTAATTATATTTGTGTACTTTGCACTGGACGAACATTTGTGGTACCTAGCAGTTGGAGACTGCGCTCTTCTTAAGGTCTTTGGGAAGCCACCTGTTGTTTTTTAGACTGCAAACCTTGTTTTCGATGCTACTGGTGGAGTCAGAATTTTCTTTTGGTGACTGGTACAGTGGGAGCTATTTATGAAGTCAAAACTCTGCACTGTAGTCATTCTTGCCCATTATGACAAACTGACATGTTTTATTAGCTGAAGTAATAACAATGTCGGGGGTGTTTCGAATGTTTTTTAAGGCCTGTAAATATTCAGATGAAAAATTTCTTTCCGAGTAGGATGAAGACTTGTCAGGAGTTCATGAATTTGAAGACTTTCTGTCTTATACCATTAATTTTATGCTCATCCAGAAGTCTGCGTGCATTGTTAATAATATTTTCGTTTTTGGTGATGATTTCTTTTCTGTCCAATTTTCTAAAGGAAAGGGCTGAATTTAGGGCCATATTCCAGAGCAGCAGTTTGTTAAGGGGAAAATTTTTGTTGGACAGATTAATGACAGGAATTCAAAACATCTATTCCATTGCTGCTTCCCATGACTACAACTCAACAACAATAGACAAATTAATTAGTAAATATAGAAACAAAAACAGAAGAGATTTGGCTCTCCTTCCAATTACCAACCCCTAATGTACAACCTTTGTAGGACCTATTTCTTAAGTTCCTGTTCTATGTGAATCAGTCCGCAAATTACTCAGAGCCCAAAATTGTTTTCAGCCTAGCTCCAAATCTGAAGAAATTAATCAAAAGGGACAGACAAATTTAGCCTATTCAAAAATTGGGCGTATACAGATTTCCTCTACATTTTCGGATAATTCCATTGTTTACTACATCGGCAAAACCATACGTTCTTCACGAGAGGTTTGCAGAGCACCAAACTGATGTCAGCCAAAAGAAGCTAACGATGGCTGATGCCAAACTAGCAGTACAACACATGGCAACAATAGACTGGGAGCATGTGACACTGCTTGCATGTGCGTCCTTTCTACGGAACCATAGTCTGCAAGGCCACTGAAATAATGACCTCGTCCATCCCCACCTGCAACCGAGACACTGGAATCACCCTTCACGACATGTGGAAAGGAGTTCTTTGTCTAACAACCTTAACGCCACCACATAGTGTCACTTCACTGAAGATGGAGTGCTGTCATTGCTCTAAAAAGCTTCCGAGTTTTCTCCTAAAAACTTTTAACATGCAAATAGTTTGAAGGATAAACTTCAAAATTTTATTGCTTAATGACAGAGAATTTAAAGTTATTTTTAATTAATTTCTGAGCAAGGTCCTTTTAATTGTGTACTTAATGGTTCTCTTGTTCAAGCTTCCTTCGGTCTTCCTGCACAAGGGAGGATTTCCGTCCATCCCTGAATTTGCACAGCCATCCCGTAACAGTGTCACACAAACAGGAATGATTCCCATATACATACTTGTGATAAATCGGCATGAATTTTTTTTTTTGCATCGCCCCGAAGTTGCATTTTTGTGAAAATGAAAAATCTTTCATTGTCTTTAGTAGGCTTCACAGCAACAACATACAGATTTCACAGACTGAACTTTACATGCTGCCAGCAAACAGAGAAATGATGATATGGCCTTTGTTTTTAACACATAATGATAAGTTTAGACAAACTTTCAAAAAAGTTGTAGCTTGTTAACTTCAGATGAATGAGTGCAAATCTACCGACACTTGTCAAGAACTTTTTGAATGCCCTCCTTACTATGTCTAATGGTTTGGTAAGCAGTGTACAAAAATCTTCTTTAACACATTATCTGAAACGTTTTGTGAAAAGTTGAACTGTTTATACTTTCTGATTTCTTCTAAAAATGAGCAAACTGATCAGGCTACGAGGATCTCAAAATACAGCATGATTGGGAATGGAAATCTGTGCATATTTTGGTGTACATAAAACCATACAACATTCTACTTATAAATGGTAACCTCTCTGATTACAAGTGTGTCTTCACTCCCACAAAGCCAACTGGAATAGAAGGGACTGAATCTGTGAATTCTGTTGCATCAACTTCTGCTTCTTTAGGTTAGAACATGAAGATGAAATTTGAAATAACATGCCCTAAAAATTGCAATGGCAATTACAAAGCAATTTAAATTAGCTTTAACACTTTGAATACAATGGCAGTACATGTACTATCTCACTCTTCAGCACTGGGTATGAAAGTATGTAAATACATCCTGGCTTAAAACGTTAAGTAAAAAATATTTCTTTTTAGAAGAAATAATATATAAGTAGAATAATTTTTAAAATATTATTTAAAAAAAAGGATTCTATTAATGAATTTGTTTTAGTTTTTCAATAAAATTGGTCAAAAAACTTTAATGAAAGCAAGAGCAGTTTTAATTGGTATAGAGATTGGGGGCATTGGAATAGTTTGCCAATTTCATCCCTTATTTTATTATTTTCCTTTACAATTTGTCATTATAACTAATAGAGTAGTATTACCTGCCTGAAGATAATGGATGCTATTAATTTAAGTTTCTAAAAATACTTACGCCATCATTGGTGTCCCCCTGTAAAAGTCCATCAAAATGTTAACAATAGCTCCTCCATTGTCTTTCATATGTTGATTAAAGGCTGAAATAGGGCAGTTTCACTTAATATAATAATTTACAATACTAAATATTTCAAAGGTCTATGAAGGTGGCTCAAATTTGACCCAGAATTTTCATTTTCTTGTAACATCATGGAAGGTACTTTCTACAGTCATCTCACATTTACCTTCTTCGTGAATTAGTCATACCATAAGATGGGAATGCAGAGACAGGTTTGGTAGTATAGAGACTATCATTCATGAGCACCTTCAGTTCCAAAAATTGAAATTTACTCCAAAATTAAAAATTGAGTGCAAGATGGGTTCCAAAGGTGTTAATATTTGATTAGAAAGTGTGGAGAGTTGAGATTTCCTCTAAGCATTTCGAACATCACAGAAGGGAGAGGAATGCATTTCTTGACCAGATTGTCACATACGATGAGAAACGGATCCATCATTATAAACCGGAGAGCATGGAATGACATCACATGACTTTTCCATTGCCAAACAAATTCTGCTGTCAGAATCTGCAGTGTCATGATTTCAATCTTTTGGGACTGACAGAATAATTTGGGCAATATATATTTTTAGTATCACAATAATTCCCAGTATTACAATGCAAAAATGTAGCAGTGCAGGCTTGTGTTTTCCATTGGATGAGAACTCATCTTTAAGAATTCTGTATCACCTAGATACTAGTACTTCCATGTGAATGGAAGATGTGTGTATGTGTAGAGGGAGAGTACCTCAAGATCACCTAATATGAAGCATGTAGCTCACAAAGATATACCCAATAAAAAAAAAGCATAAATCAATTCATTGACAAGCTATGATTAAGATTCCTGGTCATATTTGAACCACTTTCATAAATAAAACTTTCAAGCAGGTAAGACAAATATACAGGGTGATTCAAAACTTATCGTTCAAATTTCGTGGGAAGATAGGGAATACGTCAGGAAACCGATTTCACATAGGAAAGTATGTCCGCAAACGTCATCTACATGAACAAAATGGACAACTAAAGTGAACACAAGGAAACAATACAGTTAAGTGGTAACGAATGTGACTTTTATTCCAACAAGGTAAAGTACAGGTTCACAGTAGGTGCTCAAAATTGCGACCATTTACACGGACACAGGATTCACAACGCCGTTGCATTGACCACCGAACATTTTCAAAAACGCCTGGCATATCATGGACAATGCCTGCGGCGGCCACTATTCGAGCAACAAGGTCCATTTCACTGTCGATGGGGGTCTCGTACACATGGTCTTTCATGACCCCCCACAAAAAGAAATCCATGGGCGATAAATCAGGTGACTGGGTGGCCAAGCGATCGGTCCACCTCTACCGATCCATCGAGCTACGAATGTTCGGTTCAGGTAATCACGTGCAACAATTATGCTATGGGCTGGAGCCCCATCATGTTGATACCACATATCTCAGCCCATATGCGAGATGCATATCCGCTAGCTCTTGATGCGTAAAACGATTCATCTTATCATTAGTAAGTCAGCTCGTACACTGATGACAGCGGGAGTGGTCGGGTGAGCTGTACACTGGTTGGGTACACACAGCGCCCTCTACATACGCATGCGTACATTTGCGGACATACTTTAATATGTGAAATCGGTTTCCTGACGTATTCCCTACCTCCCCACGAAATTTGAACGATAAGTTTTGAATCACCCTGTATACTCAACAAATTGCAATCATACAGGATGCAATAGAACAAGCTCTTCATGATAAAAGACAAAACTATTTGCATTACAGCAAAATAACAATACATTCATTTAATCTACTCTAAAACTAGGTAGTCAAAATAAATCCAATTAAAAAATTCACTCTGCTACAACATCTCAAAAATGCAAGGGAAAATACAGCAGTACAAAAGTTATAAGAAATAACAAGATGACTTATAGCCATTTCTTCGCTGATGCAGGTGTTATTAAAACCAAGAATAATGCACAGTGAAAACTTATATCCATTTTTGAAAAATCTTAAAAATCAGTATCATTGGAAATGTATTATAGAAATAAAACTTTGGAAAATTATAGCTTCCCTTCACATGCAAACCAGATTATTATTGCCTTAAAATCATTAAAACATAAGGGTGAAGGGGCTAGACTGCTTTGTCAGGGGAAGAATGACACTTGACAAAACCCTTTATAGGTGGATGTGAGCTCCTTATAGTGGCTTCAGCATCATTAGGCTGCATGAAAAGATATATGATGCAATGTTATAAAATAAGGTTGCATGTAGTATACTGGAAAGGAATTATATCAGTATTACAAATATCTTGCTATTGCATGTTGAAAAGCCTGGAATTAGAAAATAAAAAGTAGAAGAGGGAGAGATGAGTCAGAATGAACTGGAACACCACTGTGGTATAAACCTTTTTCCTTCATTTTAATGGTCTCTGAAATTTTTTTTTAAAAATACAGGTAAAATATACGTTTAACATTTTTTTTAACTCAGTTAATACTAGCAACGGGGGGAATGCTTTCTTTTGTGAATTTGGTATTATGACTTTTTATAGAACTTCTATGCAATGTCTTTAAAACAAATTCATTCTTTCACTTCTGTATTTGAGAAATTTTGAAGTCAATTCACTGAACTTCGAGTGGCAAAATATGATACTATAATTCAATAGTAGATGGTGCAATGAGTGAAAAAAAAAGGGAAATCTGAGAAAAAGTTATCTGTTTATAGTTTAGTGGTGGGTCAAAATACCCAGCATGTAACTGAGAGACATGGATTTGAGCCCCATTAATAGCAAAACTCAATTTTTCCAGCAAACTATTCATGGTACCATAACATTTATATTAAAAATAAGCAAGAAAAATAAATAAAACTAGGACCAGAAACTTTAATTTGATACCTCCAAGACTACTCTGTAACTTACAGTTGCTGCAATCATAAAAAAAAAATCCTAGATAAACCAAATACTTTTATGGAAAGTAGGAAACAGAGCAGAAGAGGTGGAGGGAGGAAGTAAAAACCACCAAAACCACAAGAAAATAGGAAAGATACACTAAAAGTACCAAAGGCCCAAGTAGCTAATTTATATTAAAATTAGCCCAATATTTAAATTACAATTATTAATTTATTATTGATATTAACATGTATTTAAAAATTCTGGTAGAAAATAATACACTTGTATTTCCCCCCATTTGAATATTGCATTATATTTTGGTTATAAATATATTGAATTAAAAGTATAAATAACAAATATAGCCATTATAACTGGATTGTATTGTTTTACCTCTGAGCGGCACTTTTTTGCACACAATGGGCTAAATGGCCAGGCCACAAGGACCCCGAAGGCTCAGAGAAGGTTGGGGGAGGGGACCCACTGGAACAGCTGTTGGGAGACAGATGGTAGCCTCCTGTCAAGGCCATCCAGCGTGTTCTTTAACGTGCACAGGGTATAGCTCTCCCGCACACGGGGTCAAGGCTTAACGTCCCATCCGACGAACGGCGGCCTTTCCAAGCCCATCGGTGTCCCCTACTGACCGTGGGCAGGGTGGGGGGAAATTTTGCGGAGATAAATCTCAACGCTGACCCAGCTGGGACTCGAACCTGGGAACTACAGATTAAGAGCCTGGCGCGCTACCGACTGAGCCACCCCCGCCCCATTTTAACTGGAATACTACTGTTCATTAGTATCTTGATAATGTTGAGCATATTATTAAATCCAAGAATATCAGCTACTTTACAATCTATAAAGACAACAGTACAATAAGATTCAAGAACACAGCTTATAACTTTATAATCTTTAAGACTGGCAATACACAATCACAAATGCAATTCATTAAATAAATATATCACAAACACCAAAAAAAGTTTCAAAGCAAAATAATTATTTTAGAAATTTGGTGAGTTGCCTACTAGGAAGGAAATTTTTAATATTACTATTTCGTAAAATAGCTGGATTACAAGGCTCAGAATTGTATTGGGCACAGTTTTATGTATTAGAAGCTAATGGAAGCTTTTGTCAAGGCCATCCAGACATTCTTTTAATATTTTTTAATTGAAATGTTTGTATGTGATGGACAAAACTGATTTACTTCCACAGTTATATATCAATATATAACTGACAATGAATTTCAAAAGAATATTGACATCTCATCACAGAGACAAATTGATCTTTGATTATACATTTGTTTGAAAAATATGAGATCTATGAAAATTATAACCAACAGTTAAACAATATAGAGAAATAATAAAGATTTGTGTTTCACATTTTATATTAAGCTCACAAAAGTGGGTAAATTTATGTTGATAATTTTTCTCTACAGGTCTTTGGAAATGGCACACTATTTTTACTTATCTTTCTAATTGTTTGGCTCGTCATTTGTCTGTTTATCACTCTGTTTGTCAAGACAGTTGTTTCACCATATCTTTCAAACACAAGGATCAAACTTAGTGGGGCGGGGATGGCTCAGTCATAGTGCACCAGACTCGTAATCTGCAGTTCCCAGGTTCAAGTCCCAGCTGGGTCAGGTTTTTTAGATTTATCTCAGCAAAATTCCTCACCCTGCCCTCGGTCAGTAGGGGACACCGATGGGCTTGGAAAGGCCGTCGTCCTTCGGATGGGACGTTGCTGTGACTCCGTGTGCGGGAGAGCCATACCCTGTGCACATTAAAGAACACGCTGGATGGCCTTGATGGGAGGCTACCATCTGTCTCCCAACAGCTGTTCCAGTGGGTCCCCTCTCCCAACCTTCTCTGAGCCTTCGGGATCCTTGTGACCTGGCGATTTAGCCCATTGTGTGCAAAAAAGTGCAGCTCACGGGTAAAACAACCCAACCCAAACTCAGTGTTATGTCTGAGATAAAAACTTGAGCCCACGAAGTATCATAGGCTATAGAACATTTATCCCCCCATGTTTTCTTCCATCTTAAAAAAGAAGTGTGCAACAATTGTTTCACTATATCTTAAAAACACTAGGGCTGAGAGTAATGAGCTATGCATTAAATGAAAGCTTATGACATGGAGTGTCACAGGCTTAAAACTTTAGCCCATACTCCCCCCCCCCCCCCCGACTCAAAAAAGGGGTAAATGTGTGAAGGATTGTTCCACTATATCTGTCAAATGTTAAGGCTGAAAGTAACAAGTACACAACAAGAATTGTTGGCACTCTTATCTTCTTCCTTTGAAGTGAATATGAATTCAGTACCTGATTGCACCACTAGTATGTTTTATGTTTTACCTTTTAAGGTGCACATAGTAAGATAGATTTTTAATTAATAGTTTCCATTCGTCATTAACTTGGAAATGTGAATGTATTCACAAGATCCAGATGTTCAAAGCTTTACAATCTTAGTAGTGGTAGAGTAAGTAGTGGAGAGCAGGGGCGTATCTATGGAGGGATGGAGGGGAGGATCCCCCCCCCCAAAGCAACTCAGAGTTGGCAAAAATCGAAGTGACTTCGTAAAATCTAGGCAAGTTGTGAAAATTTGTAATTTTTTTTTGTAAAATTAAGAGGAGTTAGCAAAATTTAGGGTAGTTGTCAAAATCGAGGCAACTTGGGAAATCTGGGGTAGTTGGGAAAATGGAGACAGCAAAATTTAGAGCAGTTGGCAAAATTCAAAGCCACTTAGTAAAATACAGGTGAGTTGGAAAAATTGGGACAACTTAGCAAAATCTTGGGGAGTTGGCAATTTTTCCTTGAGGGTTTACTTTATACAAAGAATGTGAAATAATGTGAAATAAAACAAAGTTGTTTATTATTTTTTTATCTGAAATCTTTTTTAAGTTTACATATTTTTGCTAATATAAATTGAATACTTTTTTTCTTCTCCATTGGGAATGTATTTTCCAAATCTTTAAATTGTATGAAAGAGATGAATTTATTATCTGCCCCTCACATGCAAGATTTATCTTATTCAACAAATCCTCATAGCAAAGCTGTGACTTATATAAGTGTTTAGTTAGCAGTACAGCAATTACATGAGTTTATAAAATTTTCAGTGGAGTGTCATATAGATACAAGACCTCAGCAGTTCATAATGGCAAAATTTATCTTTTCATAATTCCATTTAAGTAAAAGAGTGGATTAGTTCTGCAACCTTTCATCATCAATAATTCTTATAATCCACTGCAGTGCCCAACAGTGGATAAATCAGAAATGTATAAAATCGCAGAGTATTATCTGCAATAAATTTAATTCCCTCTATATCTGTAAAGTTAAAAGCACTTTTATGCAATAAAATATGATATGACATTATCATTCATATGCTCCACATCAAATTTTTACAATAAAACAACATACCAGTGTAAGAAATGTCATGGAATAACAGTGTCAGGTTGATGGCATAGGGTATTCACATTCCAATGAACAGGTCCAGAAGTCTTTTAAGTTCTTATCACTGATGAGGTCATTTAGTACTTTTCACAGGTACTAGTCTACAAACAGAAACAGACAGGGTGTTGGCCTGAGATGACCAAATGGTGTAATGTTGCATTGCTATTTTGCCAATGTTGTGGACATCCACATCTTGGACTCATACTATCCATTTCTGCTTGTGGATAAGTGGCATCTGTAAGAAAAAAGTGTGAACCACCTCATCAATGATAAGAACTTAGACTTTTAAACTTATTCATCAGGATATAAATACCATCAACCATCAACCACTCTTATTTCACAACATCTCTTGCACTGGTATATTGTTTTACTATAAAAACATTTATGCAGCGCATATAAATTATTATTTTCATAACTTAGAAGTGCTTTTAACTTTACAGATAGATAGTAAATTTAACTTTGTACTGAATGAAACCTTTTTAATTTGAATGTGAGTAATTCAAAGTTTCTCAGTATTTTGCAACATTAGAAAACTTAAAAAATATTTAAACACAATAGTCCAAAAGATATATTTTATTCACAAAAAAAATTTATACTTAAACTGACCTTCCCTACACAATAAAAATGCTCCCTTCAGATTCGTTTCTACAACTGCATCCCATCCATTAACAGTAATATCAGCAGCAGAAGACAGAAACTGACCACCACCATTATTAACAACATAGTCAAGCTTGCCATATGTTTTCAGTGTTTCTTGAATTAGAGACTGTACCTGCAAATTTTAAAATTTATCAAAAATGCTTAAAATGCAACAGAGAATGATCTTCAAAGCTTTCACATCTCTTAAACATTAAACTAAAAACTGTAGAATAGAAAAGTGTGAAAAAAATCCACCAACACACTACATTATTCACTGAAGTGCCATTGAATTAGGGATAGGAGATGTTATCCAAATTCAGTCCCGCAAGTCCCGCATTTGTGCACATGCGTGACTGAAACTCTGGTCATATATAACTGTCAGCTTTGTCTACCCCAAGCATTCATCTTGAGAAACATGATAGGAAAGGTGCAGGATTTAGATGCATTTGACAGAGGACAGATCGTAGGTGCCCGACAGATGGAACACTTGATCTCTGAAATTGTTAACGAACTTGGATTTTCTCGTACAACAGTTTCAAGAATGTTCCAGGAATACGAAAATTCTGACAAAAAAAAAGCACCCGGATAAACTGCAAAGAACAACCAGCCTTGAATGATCATGGGCTTTGCTGTCTGACCTGCATCGTATGGGCCGATAGGGGCCAGACATCACCTCCCATCTGAACATGGGTTCCAGCTGGGAAATCAGTGCATGGACTGAGCAACGCTCACTTCCTCATCTCGGCTTAGGAAGCTGCTGACCTAAGAGAGAGTCCCACTTCTAACAGCACAACACTGGGTTCAATGCCTTGCCTGGGCTAAAGAACGTCAAAACTGGACCATCGAAAATTGGCAATGGATAACCTGGAATGATGAATCCTGATTTAAACTTCATCACACCAATGGGAGACTGAGGGTATGGTGCCAACCCAATGAATCCTGATGTCATGTCGGAACAGTACAAGCTGGTGGTGGCTCAGTGATGGGATGTCTTCAGTTGGACGTCTGTGACCTTTGGTACAAGTACCGATGACTCTTAATGCATTATGGTATGTACAGTATTGTGCAAATTAGTTGGGACAATAGGAAAATGCAGTAACAAAGACACAACTAAAATATTTATTTGTTTAACAGTGTAGTTAATAGTGAATGTGACCCACCTTAGCTTTAATTACTTCTTTCACCCTCTCAACCATTGATGTCACTAGCTTTCCACACATCTCCTTCACTTCAGGGTCATGGTACCACACTTTCATGACACTTTCTATCATTTTGGCTTTCATCATGCAATCCATC
This sequence comes from Ryuthela nishihirai, assembly GCA_038380435.1. Classification (NCBI taxonomy): domain Eukaryota; kingdom Metazoa; phylum Arthropoda; class Arachnida; order Araneae; family Heptathelidae; genus Ryuthela; species Ryuthela nishihirai. Next base: position 32,689,468 of record JAWZYU010000023.1, read on the forward strand.
TTAGATATATGCACTTTAATAATGGCCCACAAATTTTCAATGGAGTTTAGATCGGGTGAATTTCCTGGCCACTCCAATACCTTCAAATGTTGCTGGGTAAAGAAGCTCTTAGCAAGCTTAGAATTGTGGCATGGAGACAGATCCTGTTGAAATACCCCATCGCTGTTAGGAAACAGCTTCTGCAGTGTTGGGACCATTTTCGCCTCCAGAATGCCTATGTATTTTTTGCTGTCCATCATCCCCTCAATGGGGTGAAGTGTCTGTGGCCCAGAAGCTGCACACGCAAGTTTAGACTTGCAGCAGAAGGTTATGAACAAATTTAGACTTGCAGAAGTTTAGACTCTGCAGTGGAAGGGACTTAGTATTCCTTCACTTGTCCCAACTAATTCGCACAATACTGTAGAACTCATGGCTGACCATTTACACCCATTTAAGGCCATTATGCATCCCAATGGAGATAGAATCTACCAGCAAAACAACTGTTCATCTCACAGGTCCAGGTTGGCTATTGCATGGTTGCAGAAGCATTCTGTTGACTTTGAAATAATGAATTGGCCACCTAAAAGTCCAGATTTAAATCCCATCGAAAATTTTTGTGATACCATCGAGCATAGTGTTTGGGCCTGTGTCCCATCAGTGACGACCTTGAGAGAACTGTGAACAGCTCTGGAGGATGCATGGGTTGTCATACCTGTGGAACATTTATGCAAGCTTAAGGAGTCCTTGCCTCATCGTGTGGTAGCAGTTATCAGGGTCAGAGGGGGCCCAACACGTTACTAGGTTGCTATCTCTAATTCAGTGGCACTTTAGTTTAGTATATATATATATACTCTCTCTATATATATATGAATACATTATGTTCAAAAAAGTGTCCAGACACTTCCATATTATATGAAGGGAAAGCACTTTCAAAGCTCCCTAACGTTGAAAATTAACCTTTTACACAAAAACAGTTATTGGCGATAAATTGTAGATGTCACTCAAATCTCTCTAAATATATTTCTCCCAATGTTCGTTTATATTTAAAGAATGAGTGGAAGTTGAAGCATTTATCTTCAACTTTTGACACTTGTGAAAAAATACTTCAATAGAAAAAACACAACTCTTGTAACAATTTGTTCACTAACATAAATTAAATATCTGAAGTTTGTATGATAATTTTTTAAGATTTCATCAATTTGGAGGCAATGTGACAGAGTCAATTTTCAACTATCTTCAATCAATATTTAAAGAGTCATTGAAGCGGGACCATTTAACAGCAGATGACACTGTCACATTACTTCCAAATTGATGAAATCTTTAAAAAATCGTCATACAACCTTCAAATATTTAATTTATGTTAACAAACAAATTGTTACAAGAGTTGTGTTTTATCTATTGAAGTATATTTTTACAAGTGTCAAAAGCTGAAGATAAATGCTTCAGCTTCCATTCATTCTTTAAATATTAAACGAATATTGCAGGAAATATATTTAGAGAGATTTGAGTGACATCTATAATTTATCACCAATAACAGTTTTTGCATAAGAGGTTTATTTTTCAATGTTAGGCAGCTTTGAAAGTGGCTTTCCATTCACATAACATGGAAGTGTCCGGACACTTTTTTTTTCAACATAGATAGTGTATATAGCCTATTCTATAACAATTGACTACGTCATCACTGGTGTAAGTTTACATAATACATACTAAAACTATTCTACTCTCAAGTACTTTAATCTGAAAATAGATGAAAGATCATAATTTGCATATTAAATATAATTTCAATGCTTATGAAGAATGCTACAAAATGTTTTCTTAACGCTTTCATACAGAAAAATATATATATATATTCATACAAGCAGAAAAAATACTGGAAACAAATTAATTCTATTTCAGGCATTAGAATTCAGAAATAAAAGGTATTTTCATATCCGGTATCATATTCTATGTCAATTAGGTGTTGGAATGAAGGGCTAGCAATCAAGAGGTGCCAAAGGCACCAACTGATTTCTAGTATACATAAAAATTGATCTGGCATTTTTAATCAAATGTTACTTATATGTGCTTTAAATTCCCACATGTTCTGTCATGTTCCTTCTGTTCCTAAAAGTATTTAATGAGGTAAAATCCCAATAAATATTAATTTTCAATAAGTCATCTATATTATAATGTGCATTTGGTTTTAAATAGCATCAGAATAAAAATCCCTTCTTGCTACTTACAAGTAATAGGCAAGTAGCTACTGTGACACCATCAATGAAATATAACATAAGCTGTAGCAGAAAGAGGAAAGTAATACTTATAGTCAAATATTAAACAAGGGAAAATAGCTTTCTCACCAGTTTAATAGTAAAAATTGTTGAAATATTTTAATAGTTTAAAATTTCCTGTTTGACATTTTTTTACTTGCTTAATTATTGGTAGCACACGCTTGTTTCAGTTATGAATTATTTTCTAGGCCATTTTATGCTTTCTTTGGATATTTTTTCCATCCCATGATACATTTGAATTGCATTGTTTTGGATATTATCCAGAAAATAAAACAGAATTTAATACTAGTAGGTATCTAATTCTTTTAAATTTGCAGAAGCCATTATTATCAGGTTACAAAGTCTTTGACTACCAAAGAATTATCTACTCATGATGCAAAGATTACAATTTTTTTTTAAATTTAACACATGTTCTGCCTTTATACCTGTGCTGTAGTGCAAAGACTACAGCACAGGCCACATAGTATATACTTTAACACTGAAACATTCAACTTCTTCTTCCTCCTCCTTGATTTAAAAGTAACTATTCTGAACATCAGATTTAAATTCACTCTTCTGTGGACTTGCAAAGCATGTCATTAATGTAATATTAATTATGTATTAATCAATTAATGATTTATTCTTTGATCTTGCTATTCATTTATCTTGACAAAGAACATTATGTCAGTAATGCCCTTGTTGATCACTCCTGTGATACTATCCCCACATTTGAAAACATACTTATAATAACACAAAAATAAAGAGAATATTTTTTTTTGCAATGGTTCAGCTTCCACTCTGTTGCTAACAGGCTGTCTAAATTTAACTGACACTTCATTTTACACAAGATGTGAGATACTGAAAAATTTTGTTACCACATATATTTTCAACTACTGTTGTTCACAGCATACTTAGCTGGACGAAGTTTGTATATGCAGTAATTAGTATGCAAATAAATTGCTTGATTATATATGGTTGGCTGTTTTTCATAAAGTAGAATAGGTTAGAGTTACTACCATACAGTAGAAATATCACTCCACAACAAGCTATCAATAGTTTTTCTCCCACAATTGATAACAACATTAAAATATTCATTAACTCTTACACTGCCAGCTTTCTCACACAATTGTGACATATTTAAAATTTTCAGCAGAAAAACAACCAAACTTTAGGACTTGATTCTATAGTGATTAATAGATATAGAGGGTATAATTATAAAATATCCATATTTTAAAGTATTATATTTCATTGTGTTGTCTTTCTGCTGAGGTCTTGCCTTCCTCACAGACTTTCTAATATGGCATATATACCAAAAGGCACCTGTCAGACCTCTGTGGCAAGTAGCTGTTTGAAGAGATATTTATTATTATTTATTAATTAGGTAACAGAAGTAATTGTGTGTCCAAAATGTCCAGAAACTTTCAAAGTTTCCTTATTTTGATGACATGGGGACATTACATGCGATACTATGTCTTAAATGTCAAATTTCCAAACCACTGGAATGTTAGAGGTGGACTCCCGAGAAGTCTTGATTTAACACCACCGGGCTTCTTTTTGGGCGCTACATTAAAAACATTGCAGCATTTAAAGGAAAGAATCAATGCAGCTGTTACGCTGAATATGAGTGGGAATTGAATATCATACTATCAGTGACACCCACAATGAAGTCTGTTGAACACAAAATGAAACATTGAGCTTTTTGGCATTTTGTACACACAACTGCTTTTGTTACTTAATTATTTAATAAAACATAGCACTTTAAAATATATTGTAGCTATTCTTTTATAATGAATAAAAGGAATATATTATAAAAATAACGTATTCCTAGGAAGAGCACTGAATTTATTATTTTTATCAAATGGATTATCTTTAAACTTATCTGATTTAATCAAATATTCAACTTCAGATTCACATTTTCCAAAACCAATCTTTAAATTTTCCAAAGCTCTTATTGTGCATTTGATTATTTTTTGAATTTTTTGAATGTTCTTGACTGAAGTACAGCTGAAAATAATGTAAATCACCCCCCTCTAATTATGATATTTATTTGAAAAGAACTTCATAATTAGACTTCCTAATGTAATTTCAGTAAATATCCATTTAATTTTGCCTGGCCGGTTCTTCTTAGATAATCCCTATTATAATATTATTTATTATCCCTATTATAATATCAACTAACTTCAATCCACAATGGCCAGTGGCATTTGGGTGATAGGTTTCAATATGGTGACAAAAAACCAGTCGGGGCACATTTATTTTGGCATCCTTTGTGCTTCCTTTCCCCCACCCCTTCCCCTATGTGGCAGCCTCTATAGGGATTATCTAAGAAGAACCAACCCAAGCAAAATTAAACGGATATTTATTGATTATATTATATATTACTACCAGGTATTATAATTTTTCTTCATACCAAATGAAAAAGCATTTTATTCTGAATAATAAAAGATATTCAAATTGAAATGAAGGTATTTAGCCTAATTAAAAAAAGATTAATTGAAGGGTAGCATAAAACAAATACAACCTTGCTTACTAAAAGCAGCATACTGACTACATCACTGCATTCAAGTTAAAAGATAACTGCTGGTTACTGAGCCAGCTGGAAATGTCTTCAGTGAATCTGAGGGTCTGCCTTTCAGTGAAATGGCTGTCATTAAGGAGCTGTTTCTGGTAGTGGTGAGGTGGTGGGGATAGATACAGTGGCTCCATGATTGACAAATGCTTTCATACCTTGATGTCAATTCCATTCCAAAATCTTGAATAGTGGAAGAGAGGAAGTCATCTAGGGTTTCATTCAAGGCAATTGACTGATCCATTTATGGCATTACACTACTACCACAGCTTCCTATTTTGTTCTTATGCCACAGAAAATGATTGGCAAGACCTCTCTGTCCTCCCCCCCCCCCTTTCCTTGTCACTTTTACCTGACTATCAAGTTTTGGTTCCCCAAATTCTTAATTGCTGGAGAAGTGTTAACTTTGGTCAAGAACTTCTTGAAGACAAATTCTTTGAAATATGTCCATCTCAAATGTCTCAATGCTAAAGGAAAAATGGAATCAGATTATATACTGCTTAAGAATGCACTGTCAACTCTTATATAGTTAAATTTAAATTTGAAGTCATTCACTAGAATATTGTCTCCTAAAATATTCATTTGAAAAGAACTTCATACAAAAATTATAGCAGATTACTTCTAGAATCATATTTTGGAGTCTTTAGAGAATCCCTGCTACCCTACTTGAATATTTACATCAATGTATGTGTTTCAGAATAATACAAATTTATTTGCATCCTACAATCCTACATCAACAGTTATGTCACTTACTTTCATGGAATATAAAAGTGATTTTCCTTTTATAAAAATATATTTTACTGAAACTAAATATACTCATGATGTAAATCACAGAATAAAATAAGAAATAATGAATCATTTTGTTTATAATAGGATATATACATTGGCATACTTGTTAAAAAATGCTATTGGTAGTTCCAATCCCCCCCCCCCCCCCCCACTTCCCCCAAAAAAAGCAGTCTGTGAAAGTAGGCTCTTCAACCATATCTCGAAAACAAACTCCACATCATTGCAGTAAGATGGAAAAATGATTATTTTCAAAAGAAAACATTCACACTTAAAACTAAAAACACACCCAAGCACCACACAAAGAGTAGACAAAACTGTCATATAAATGGTCATTGACACCCTCTACCCAGCTATGGGCCCTTGAAATCTGCCATGTAACCAGTGGTGTGCTGTAGCCAGCTTGTGCAAGCCAACTATTAAATTGAGAATGGCTATAAACTGTAGAGCAGCAAGCATTTTAATCCACAATGGCAAGCAGCATTTGGGTGATAGGTTTCTCTATGGTGACAAAAATCAAGTCAGGGCAAGTTTATTTTGGCACCTTTGTGCTTCCTCCTCCCCTCCCCTATGTGGCAGCCTCTGTAGGGATTATCTAAGAAGAACTGGCGAGGCAAAATTAAACAGATGTTTACTGAAATGGAATTTTCATTATTTTCAACTGTACTTTAGTCAAGATCAGCTAACACTCAGAAAGTGCAAAAAATTAGTCACAAACGCAATAAGAGCTTCAGAAAATTTAGAGGTTGGTTCTGGAAAACACGAATTTGAAGTTGAATATTTGATTAAATCAGATAAGTTTAAAGATATTTCATTTGATAAAAATAATAACTTCAATGCTCTTCCTAGGAATACATTACTCAAAAATATAATCCAACACGTGAATTTACATCTTTTATCAAGCAGAAATAATGATGAAAACATTCTAAATTATTTTGATTTATTAGAACCATCTACTTGACCTTATGAAGAACTAAATTCACCATGGATAGCTAGTGAAAACGTTGTACCATTTAGGTTAAATTTTAAAACATGAAATTTATTTGAATGATTTTTGGGATTTTGTAGATAATAATGTAGGATCAAAATATGTTTTAATCCCTGCAAGTATTCAAAAAACTAAAAAGACAGTTAGCACTATTGCAAATCAGTAGTGCTGAAAGAGGTTTCAGTTTAAGGAACATAATTTGTAAAAGGGCGAGAAATAGTTTAACAATAAATCACATTTCAGAATTAAGGATGATAAATTTATTCAAAAAGGAGTTAGCGGATTGGGATGCAACTCCATTTGTCAAATCATGGTTGAATTGCAACCATAGATTGGTTACAGACACAAGAACTCGGGAAAAAATCAATGAAAACATTTTATGCAAATCAATTGGCTATAAGGAAATTACAATAAAAAAGAATATTTTATTGTTTGAAATTTCTGTATTCCAAATTGTTGTAAATCAGTAAAACATACAATAAATATATACACACATATTCTTGGTCTCGTTTTTTAGTGAGCTGGTTATTAAAAATTTACTAGCACACCACTACATGTAATACACAGAGTACGAAAAAGTGCCACTCGGAGGTAAAAACAAATCTCCCCCCCCCACACACACACACACACACCACCCCCATCCCCCAATGTAAAAAAGCAGAAAATTTCACAGATTCTTACCATAAATAACTCATCTTTAAGGAATTTACCAGCAACACTACCAAAAACATAAGTAGCACTTGCAGGAATAGCTGAGTGGATTCTACATCTGCATTAATATGGCCAATATTTTCTTATTCTCCTTGTCCTGACCACAGAATGCACAAGGGAAATGGAGAGATTTAACCACAGTTAATAACATCTACATGTGGTAGAAGCAAAAACTACATATTGCTAGCTAACATTCAGATGCATAAATATAGAACATGATGTTTGAATCATATATGTGCACCTTTACCAACTTATAGTGTTGCATCCACACTTTAGGTTTTCTGTCACATCTACCAACTCATTGTTGAAATAGCATGCACATCGATAGATGTAACATTGTGCTAATAGTAGTATACTGCCAAATTAGTCCATTACAACAAAGTTTTTAATTCCATAATGAATCATAACCAATAAAAGCACTTCATCTATGTTTACCTTTCTGAAATACACCTCTTTATTGCACTTAGATCTTTCCAGAACCCTTGAAAAAAAAAACAGTAAGCTTTCAAAGCAATAACCCATGAAGATTTTTAAAGAATTCAAGGGAAAATGGATTGCTCTTAACCCTTCCAGTGTCCACATTGTCTGTATATGTTCACAGAATCTGAAATGAGGGGACAAGGATGCATGTATCTGTTTTTATTACAACAAAAAATTATTTTTAAAAAAATAAAAATTGCCATTGTAATTTATATATATATATCTTATAAAAATATATAATTCAGACTCGAAAAATAATATTTTGTTTCTTAATTTGATGCATATTTTATTAAACTTTAATGTAAATAATTTTATACAGCCATCTGATTGCCACTTCTTAGAAGCACTAAATGATATTGCAGATTTGCTTGTTAACGTTCCTATTTGCTGAAGCAACCTTCTGATTTAAAGCTGACAAGTTTGATTTGAACTATTATCTACAAATTTTTCTTTTTTCCTTAAAACATTTTTCCTTAAATTTTTGAAAATCTCCTAAAATATTAACAAAAAAAAAATTGCTAGTTTTAAAAACAGTAGATTTTGGAAGTACAGAGTACATATTGCCATTTTTTCCCCATTTCACACTCTTTTCTGTCACAAACCTATTTCAGTATTCCCAAAATTATTTTTATCATTTTTCCCAGCATTCTATGTATCTTTCTCACTCTTAAAATCGAAACTGGAAATAAACACATCCTTCTTAGAAATTCTGGGTGCAGCTGTTATGTAACACATTATGGCTCATTGAGGTAAACAAGAGGCAGATGGCTGACACATGCTATCTCCATTCTGTGTGTTATAAGTGGCTCCCATAGTGTTTTGGTCCAGCATATTGGATACCCTTTGTAAAGTTAGGTTTAAATACAAAAAAGTAAATACTTAATTTTCATTTCAATACTTTTATTTTCGTAAATTTGTGATCTTTTGGCCGATCGATAAGTATCGTTTTTTCATAGTCATGCTATATTGTATGGCCAGTCCACAACTTGTTGCTGTGGATATTTTAACATCACATTAGGCTATATGTTAATTTTTATTATTTATTACTTTTCCAGTAAAATTTTGATCTGCTATTGTTTTCTGAAAATAAATGAGGTCTTGGATATGGAAGCAAATTAATTTCTGATGATTTATTTCCATTAGTTAGCGATCTTTTGATTGGCTGATTTATTGATCTTTCCAAGTTATGCTAAACTAGAGGCCATCTTAAAAGTTGTTGTGGATATTTTATTTAACATCCCATTAGGTTGTTGCAATTTTTCTTTTATTATTCTGTTTTTTTTAATAAAAAAACTTTGAGCTAGTACCATTTTCTGAAGATGAATGTCTTGGACAAATAAATAAAATAAATACCCCCTCAAGCAGCTGCTTGCCACAGAGGTCTGACAGGAGTGTCAGTTTATATGCATAGTAGAAGGTCTGTGAGGATGGCAGGACCTCAGCAGAAAAACAGCACAAATGTCCATGCCTTCTCTGGGGCTCGAACCCAGGTCCCTTAGATCAGTAGCCAAACGCGCTAACCACTCAGCCACGGGATGGCTATGGAAGCAAAATAGACTTCCTTGCTATGGAAATCAGCCGTCATGTGGGAGGGCAATTTCAGGAAGGCACTGCTAAACTAATGGTAAAAGTTTCACTCCCCACCCTCTCAGTACCTTGGCTGTGCCACACAGACAGTATAACATGTTTTTTTTGCTTTGGTGCACAAACCTTTCTACACTTAGCCAAGATCACCAAACTTCAACACCCAAAGAAAAAAATTCATAATGTTTAGCAAAAAAAGCAGCCAAGGAAGTTTTTTCTATTTCTTAACCAGTTCAGAAAATCCTGTGAATGTGAGAAGTCCGAGTCACTTTATATAACACTGGTCGTGTTTAAAATATATGATATTGAAAAGAACTATTAAAAGAAATAAGAATCATATTTCAGGTTGAATATTATTCTGGAGGAAATTTCCTCTTGATAAATATATAATTTAACTATTTTTATTCATCAGGTTTTCTAAAATGAAGCCTTAATTGTATAGCGTGATCTTTTTTTCACCATATCACATTGAAAAAGGCTTATTAAAATCAATATGCTTGTAAATTTGTTTACACTATTTATTTTCATAAAATTCATAATTAAATTCTGTTTAATTTGCTATATATTATGACCTATTTCCATTGATTGGTTATTTTTTTAAAAAAAATTCTAAAGTTGACTTGTTTATCTGGCTCAGTACAATTGGCTAAAAGCCTGGAATTTTTCTCATACTATGGTACCGAGAAAAAAATTACAAAACGAGAGAAATATTTACTTAAAACCAAAAAAATAATTTTTTCATTATTCAGAAATAAATAGCCTTTCTATTCATGGGCGTTATAACAATTTCTGTCTATTAGGTTTTTTTTTTAAATAAATTTTTATTTGTATTTCCAGATTTTTTTTTACTACACGACTCTAAAAAAAGTCCTATTAAAATAAAACTTAGTCTTTTTTGTTAAATACTTTATTTTTAGCAAATCCAGAATTAAATGCTGATTAATTTGACATATTCCATATTCCTTTCATATGCCATAATTCCTTTCATTAGTTATTTGGCAAAAAAGTTTTAAACTTATTTTTTTGGCTGAGCTTAGGGAGAAAATAGTGGCCTCTGGATGGAAACTAGTTTTTCATGCTGGACACTGGAAGGGTTAATATAATATTGCAGAGTTATAAGCATTAAAATATTTCTGAAAGCATTAAAAATTAAAGAGATACCTGATCTTCTTTGCGAATATTACAAGTTAAACCCATTATCTTTGGTGAAGTGTCAGCTTGAAATGTATGTTCCAGTTCCTTAACAGTGGCTGTTATCCTGCCATCTCTATTCCGTGAAGCTATTACAACACGACATCCTGAAAATCATACATAATCATCAACTGATGTTTCTGTCATCCGATATAGTAGATAAATTACTTTAATATGAAATCTTTGTAGAAGAGTAAGGAGTTTGAAAAAAAAAAGTATAATACAAAATTTATACAATTTTTATAGTTACATGAAAAAATATATATAAAGGTCATTATATAAACTGCATACAAGTTCCAACAATGTTAGCTAGCTATTTATAAATCAAGTAACCACTGCAAATATAAAGGATAATAATACCACCCCTGTAGCACCTACTAAATGCACATTCATATACTCCAAGTTCTTAAAACACAAATGTGCTTCGAAGATGTCCACTAGTTGGATAAAATGTTGGCTTATTGGCTAATTTTACCTTTGAGAGGCACTATTTTGCACACAATGGGCTAAATGACCAGGTCACAAGGACCCCGAAGGCTCAGAGAAGGTTTGGGGAAGGGGACCCACTGGACAGCTGTTAGGAGACAGATGGTAGCTTCCTATCAAGGTCATCCAATGTGTTCTTTAACGTGCACAGGTATGGCTCTCCTGCACACAGGGCCACTGCTTTATGTCCCATCTTAAGGATGGTGGCCTTTCCAAGTCCATCAGTGCCCCTTACTGACAAAGAGCAGGGAGTTTTGTGGAGACAGATAAAATATATCATATTTTTCAAAACTATGTTTTGTATATGATACATCTTGGCTAAGCATATCTTTTTATGGTTGTGCATGCGTGATTTGTGTACTGGGATATTGTTCACTCACCTAAGAATCATTTATCGAACCATTGGAGAACTGCACTCAACAAGAAAAACAGCCCTTTGTAGAGGTGGCATGATATCCTCTATATTTGCATTAGTTACTTGGCTTATGAATTAATTTTTTTGACAATGAAAAATATTTGCCTTCTAGTTTTTAAATAATATATATTCTGTCTCCAAAGGCTCACACAAAAAGAAGTGTGTGTTTGTGCAAGTTATTAATCCTCATGTGAACAGATATTTTATATCTGCTGACAGATGGTCCTAATCAGAATTCACTGTAGGTACCTGAACATTTGAAACTAATTTTGGCATCGGTGATCCTAAACTGGAGTAATGTGTCTCAGATGACAGATTTCTGGTACTCAGATTGCTAGTGCTAATAATGAAGATCCAACTGGTCATCTAATGTTCCTACTACATGATGGCTTAAGCCTCTTGATTGAGAACAGGTCTTTGCCCCTTGCCTACAACTGAAGGTCTGTTAATGTTGGCTCTACCTCTATGAATAAAGTTAGCTTCTTTAAAAATCTTACTAACCATTTTCTTTCCACAGCTACCTGGAATGTGAGGGTTCTACATACTGATTATTATCTAAATATCCTAACATGGAAATTATAACCCAGGCATTTTAGACCAGCAAGAGACCAGTAGACAAGAAAGACTACATATAAAAAACCTTTAAATTCCTATATTTCCCTATGAGAAGACAAACAATATTTGCAGGGTGTAGGTTTGCTTCTCAGTAGGAATGCCTTATAAATTTTGACTGTCTTAGTATAAGATTTCTTACAGCTAAATTTAAAATGTGAATTAAACACTTGAATGTTATTTGTTGCTAAGCTCCCACTGAGGGCTCCAATGAGAAAGACAGCTTTTATGAAGTTGAGGATATTTTGGATTCTAAAAAGGAAATATTACTCTTGTGATCTTCAGTGCCAATGTTAGTACTAACTTTGGACAGAGGAGATAGATTCTTTTGACATTCATTGGTTGCTTGGAGACTTATGTCACAATGAAAACCCACAACCAAGGTTAAAAATCAAAATAGAGGAAAACTAAAAGCAACAACAATAAAACAGATGTAAATAAAATAACAATGGATATACCTGACCAGTGTAATTTTATTTAACAATTAAAAATAAATACCCCCTCACACAGCTGCTTGCAACCTGCTTGAGGCTGTTGAATTTTGCAACCTGTTGAATAACCCCTCAAGCAGAGCCTGTCAGTCTGTCTGTGATGATAGCGGACCTCAGCAGAAAATCAACACAAACATCCATTCCTTGCCTGGGGCTCGAACCCAGTAGCCAAGTGCACTAACCACTCAGACATGTAATGGCCATAATTTTATTTCATCTGTTTCATTGTTGTTTCTTTTAGTCTCTCCATTTTGATTCTTAACTTTGGTTATGAGTTTCATTTCTTTTCATCTTGTTTGGTACAGTATACCTTAAGTGTTCTTGTGACATCTCTCTCCAAGCAATGAATGTCAAAAAGATCTATCTCCCCTGCCCAAAGTTTGCACTGAAGTCACCTATCACAAGAGTAAAATATCTCCTTTTTAGAATTCAAAATATCCTGAAGTTCATAAAAACTGTCTTTCTCATTGAAGTCCCCAATGAGAGCAGAGCAGCAAATAACATTAAAGTGTTTAATACTTGTTTTAAATTTAGCTGTAAGAAATCTTATATTAAAGCAATCAGAACTTATAAGACCATTACTGGAATTTCTGCTGTAATAATAATATTTAAAAAAAAGCAAAAATGATTTAAAAAAATCCAACAAATTTACTTGTTTCCTTGTTCTTGGGGGGGGGGGGGGAGCAGCAAGAGTGTTGCTGACACAGGTTGGGTTGTTTTACCTCCAAGAGACACATTTTTGTGCACAACAGGCTAAATGGCCAGGTCACAAGGACCCTAAAAACTCAGAGAAGATTGGGGAAAGAGAACCCACTGGACAGCTGTTGGGAGACAGATGGTAGTCTCCCATCAAGGCCATCCAGCATTTTTTTTAACATGCAAAGGGTATGGCTTTCCTGCACATGGAACCACAGCTTTATGTCCCATCCAATGGATGCTGGCCTTTCTGGGTCCATTGGTGTCCCCTACTGACCATGGGCAGGCCGAGGAGTTTTGCAGAGATAAATTTCAATGCTGACCCAGCTGGAACTCTAACCTGGGAACTACAGATGTCAAGCCTGACATGCTACTGACAGCAACCAGTGCCCTGTTGCCGACACGAGAATGAAAAGTATGGGAAAATAAAAAGTTGGAAATGAAAACTGTCATGTGACCTCTCAAGCCAAAGGCAAGGAGGTCATGAAGAATGCTGAATCTCCACGCCATGTCCTACACTTTTTTGATGTCAACAAATACCAACACCAGGTGCTCTCTACATAAAAGTGAATTCCTGACCACTGATTCGAGGCAGATCAAGTGTCTAAGGTAGGCTGATGCCAGTGAAAGCCACACTGAGTGTTGGAAAGAAGGTTGTGGAGTTCTGAATACCAGACAAGTCAGGCATTTACCATTCTTTCCAACACCTTGCACATGCAGCTCATCAATGCAACATGACAATAATTGGAAGGAATCTCGGGTTCTTTCCTTGGCTTGGGGAAGGTCAAGATCGTGAGTTCCTGCCAGGCATCCAGAAACTTCTTCCCAAGGAAAACAATTAAAAAGTTGGTGCAGCCAATCCTTACTTGATGGCAGATGCACGAGAAGTGTGAAGAGTAAGGTGCAGCTCCTACACTGTGAATGGCCTGTTGTAAGCTCTAGGCCATTCAAGTGGAAAGATGGAAGAGAGGGTTTGGCCTTGCTCTTCAGGGGCAGAAATCTGGGGAGTGTGGAGAAGAGATGGAGGACTTCCCCAGAGTGTTGGCAATTGCTTGCAACTGCCTGTCCATTTTGCTCCCCCCTGGAGTGGGACCTCCTTGACGAGGGGGGGGGGGCTTACGGTGCCTCTGAGAAGTTGGGCTCGGATCGCTGGCACTCTGGAGTTCTTGAAGTCTGGTGGCCCCCGGTGGAGGGGGCCTGTTGAGGGCTGGCGGACTGGTTTGGAGTGGGCTGGTCTTGTTGGCTTATTGACTTGTCCCCAGCGAAGCTGGGGGTTGCAGCCCCGATTAAGGTACCGGATCTGAAGGCCACGGACGGGGCTTGGGGAACCGTCTTCTGTTGGTTGGCATCAGAAAGTACTGCGGATTGAGTTGTGCACCTCTTTGTACACTCGTCCGTGGGATCTTCGATGCGGTCTTGGTGATATGCGGTTTCCCCAAGCCTTGTTCTGAGCCTTACAAGCTGGTGCAGTTGGGATTCCACCATGGTTTTGAAAATCTGTGTTGAAGTTTGAGGAATAGTCGAGGTAGCTGCACAGGTAATACAATCCATCATCTGCACCACTGCAACATTGGCTCCTGGGTGACTGAGTGTTGGTCAAACTTGCATAGGAGTTCAAAGACATTCCAGTCAGCCCAATCATTCCCCCCACTGGGATACTTGTGAAGGGTCACAAGGTCCTCCTTGGGAGATGGTACATACTATGGGGAGGTGATCACTACTGCATGAGTTTTCATCTGCCATGTCAAGAGTTGCAAGATCGAGGAGGAGCAGATGGTGTGATCATTGGCAGTGAATGTGCAGGTTGGGGAATGAAAGTAAGTACTGACAATGGTGTTCAATAAGGAAAGTGAAGGATCCAGGAGCCATTGATTGAAAGGACTGCATCCATTGAAGTCCCCCATGATGAGGAAGGGGGATGGCAGCTATTAAAGAAGATCCTCAAGGTCATCCAGGAAAGAAGGTACTTCTGCACGGTAGACGGAGTAAGCAATAAAAAAATCCCATGAAGAGTTAGATGGCGATTGCTTCGAGAGTGGTGGTGAGCAGTATGACCTGGAATGGTGGCTCACAAGGATGGTGACACTCCTGTGAGTAGCAACATCTTCATCCTGGTTCCAGCAAATGATAGAGAAATGAGGAATCATTGCTATGTGCAGGTACATCTCCTGCAGCCACATGCAGAAGGGCTTGTATACCCGAAGGAAGACCTTGATGTTGTCGTTATTCCTGTGGAATCTACAATAATTCCATTGTAGTAGTGTGGACATCTCAGGTCTTAAAGGAATGGGTGGACAACAATTTCCTACTAATTTCAACTGTTACAAAAGAGGGTTCGGGGAAATGAGGACGGTCAGTGACCTCAGAGTTATTTGAGAGACAAGAATAGGATGCTGCCAACTGAGGATGGTGTCCTAGTTTTTTCTTCTGTCTGGTGGGGCCCCCTTAGATTTAGATGGTCTGGCTGTCTGTGGCCATGATGGAGGAGGCCTTCCTAAGGTGGAAGCAGAAGACACTGACACATCAATGCAGGAATAGAAACTGGAATTGATACCAACATCAACCTTGGTTTCACCTATGTAAAAAGGTACTTGGCTACTAGCAAGAAAGATTCAGATTGGTACACCAATATCGATCTGAACATCACAGAATTCATTGGAATGATGGGCTTTCCAATGACTGCACCGATGTAGACAACCTTGCCTGGTGGGGCAGGCGGTGCAGTGAGCTTTTTCACCTCAGGATAGATGTTTTCCTCCAGCCACTTTGGACAGTCGTAGGGGAATCCTGGATGATCACCACTACAGTTCATGCAGCTTGCCTTTTTGGTGGTGCAGTCAGGATCTAGGCGATTCTGGCTGCAATGAGCACATGTGGGTTTGCTCCAACAAGCTGTGCAAGGCACTACTACCTCTGGCATTGAAAATGACAGAAAGGGTTTTGGATATATGGTCTCAAGGTAACCTACCTTGAAGGTCACAGTGAAGGTAACCTATCTTGATGGAAGTCAGCATACGTGGCATATCGAAGTAAGGATTAGTACCCAGGTGATGAGAAGTTAGTACTTGGGTGGGTACTAACTTCTCATCACAGCATTGCAAAACCCAGTGGAGTGTTGTCACTCCCCGAGAAGAGAGATCTGAGAGGATTTCTTTCTCAGAAACTTGAAGGAGGCCCTACTTAGAGATCACACCCCAGGAGGAATTAAGCAAATTGTAGGGTGTCACAGTCAGACACCTCACTAATCATTGTTACTTCCAGCAGCAGCTCTTAATGTTTAGAGAAAGAAGTGTCTACCAGCAAGTTGCCAGATCTTTGAAGCTCGATTTTGGAACTGCTGCAGGACCTTCTACTAGACCTTTACTGATGAAAAAGAGGGCATGTTCCCAATTATCTGATAACCAGTGGAATGATCAGGAATCTCAGGGACAAAGATGATGGTGGCAATAATGAAATCAATGAAGAATGGGGGTTTGTGTCAAGCCTTCTTTGTGGCACTGATGGAATTATTTGCATTCATGTTTGTTGATTTGTGGTTCAGTGCCCAACAAGGGGACACCCAATCAGGCACCAGGGCTACATGGGCACTATACCTGGGCATTCTAGATGGGAGAGGACCCGGATGTTGAAATTGTGATGTCACATTAGGGGGCGACTGTTTAGGTTGCTCTGCAGCATTTCTGGTTGAGTTGCAAGACATTTTGTAGGCTTTTACTGTTTTAAATTAATGTAAGCATCACACCGAATTTTATTTTGACATATTCTGTTGAATGTTTATCTTGCACATTATTATTTTATGTATTATACATTTTTTGTACAAAAAAATTTAACAATTACATTTTTTTTTCATTCAATGATAAAGTTGTTATAGGAATTTCAGTTCAACATACGCATGAATTTTTTTATTTTGGCAATATAAATTAAAAACACTTGCATGTCTTGCCTTAATGTTTACATTATTTATTTTTATTTCACAACTTTTTATTTTGCATTATTACCAGTTATGGTTAATTAAAAAAAAACTTTCAAACCTTATGCTATGTAGATCATGGCATTTCTTTATATCCCGTGATAAATGACCAACTATTAATACACTTTTGTAAACAAAGTAACAGTTATTATATAAAATGGAAAAAATTATTTATAGGCCACCTATGGTACACCAGTTTTATAGTTGTGATATACTATAAAATATTATAATGCTAGTTAAATAACTTTTTTTTACAATAGATTATATCAAGTTGTCAAGTATTTAATTTACAATTAATGTTCTTTTCAAATATACTGTATATCATTTTTGAAGAATTAGAATTTTGTGTAATTTCTGTTTTCTTTTCTAAGTGGTCCCAGGATTTTTATTTCTATTTTTTTCTATGAATAATTCTTCAGTGGTATATTGCTAATGTACTTTCGGCAATGCTTTAAATAGCCAGCAGAAGGCTTTACCTCATATGCAGATTTTCTCTTCAAATTCAAGTAAATCTAAGACAAATAACATCAAAAACTACCTTTGATTTTTAAAAACTTCTCATTTACCTGTTATACCATTAACACTAAATAACTTACAATATTTGTCATAAATAACTCATTTGTCGAATAAGTAAGACCACACTTGTCAATAATTTTCACGTGTAAAAACAGCTCTTCATCGAATTCTAACTCTTTTGCCTCTCAGTTATTTGTGATATGCATGTGTTACAACCTGATAAGACTTTGCCTTGTAAACAACATAGCCTGCAATGAAAATTAGCATCTTCTTCTCTTCATGAGTTAAACTCATTTCCTTTATTACATGTTCTTTGATCACAATATTTCTCCCCTCAAAAAACATTATGTTGTTAACTTCTTCAGATGAAAATCCAAAAAAAAAAATTATTTACTGATATATTGCTAAATTTACTACTCTGATTTTGAATAAATTATTAATTTGAATCTTTTCCTCCGACTGAAATACTTTTTGTACAGTAATATTGTAGCTCGAGCAAGGCGAAACTTACACCTAAGCTAAGGTACAGTTTAACCCAGGCGTGTCCAAACTTTTAACTTCCCTGGGCCACATTGAATGAATATTTGACTTCCCTGGGCCACACTAAGTGATGATGTGTTTTGGGCCGCACATAAAATATAAAATATAGTTAATGAATATGAATAATAAAACTTCATTTATTTTCTTATGTTTTCTATTATAAAATAAAAAAAGGACAATATAAAACTAGTGGGATATCAAAAACTCGCTGAAAATTCAGCGAGAGGAAAGCCAATGGGTCGGATCGATTTGGTGAACTTTTGCGAACGTTCGATGGCCCTTTTTTCTGTGAAGGGCTCCCTTGGCCAAAAGGATTAGGAAATCAAAATACAATGCAATATACTGCATACAAATATTGTAATTCTTCAAAAAATTCGCCGTCGAGTGGATACACACATAATTTGAAACGTAAATTCTCATGGCATATTAAGATGTTTTTATTTAAATTTTTATTTCAAAATAAATGTCAATGAATCGATTATATATGAAAAATATTGCAAACATTTATTTTTTTTAATAAAAATGTGTAAATTTGAATATTTTCATAATTTGCGTTTGGGACGCATTTTAAAGGCTTTTGGGCCGCACTTTAGACAAGCATGGTTTAACCCTTCCCAGGTTGTCTATAGACTTTTTTGTACATGAAACTTCATTTAAAAAAAATAAAAATTACCATTTTAAATTCTTTTATAGATATTTTATAAAAATATATAATTCAGATTTGATAAATAATATTTTCTTTTTTCACTTGATACATATTTTATTAAACTATGACATAAATAATTTGTTAAAGCCACCTAATTGCCATTTCTTATAAGTCAATTTGTTTGTTAACATTACTCTCTGCTGAAGCAGTCCCCTAATTTAAGCTCAGAAGTTTGATTTGAACTATTATCAACAAATTCTTCATTAAAGTTTCTAAAATCTCCTAATAATTAACAAAAAAGGTGTTTTTAAAAATGGAAGATTTCAGGGTTATGAAATATGTACCTATTTTTTCAGTATACCACTGTAAAAAGGGTTATTATTAAAATCAATATGTTACTACGTTTAAATTTTGTACTTTAATAAAATTCAGTATTAAATTCTCTTTAACTTGTTATATTATAACATGACTTATTTCTGTTGATTAGTTATTTATTAAAAATATTCTAAAGCTGACTTATTTATTGAACTCTGCAACAAGCTTGGATTTTTCTCAAAATATGGTATGGAGAAAAAAAATCACAAAATGGAAGAAATATTTACTTTAAACAAGAAAATTATTTTTTTTTGTTGTTCAGAAATAAATATCCTTTCTATTCATGTGCATTATAATCATTTCTGTCTATTAGTGTTTTTTAAATAAATTTTGCTACAGATGCATTTTTTTACTACATGACTCTAAAAATGTCCTATTGTTAAATATTTTATTTTCAGAAAATCTAGAATTAAATGCAGATTAATTTGGTACATAACATGCCATAATTCCTTTCATTAGTTAGGCAAAAAATCTCTAAAGTTAATTTTTTTTACCTGATCAGAGCGAAAAAATAGCTAGACCTGGGAAGGGTTAAGGCCACAAAAAAAAATGCATTCCAACTTTTGCTGTGCAGTGGCTGTGAATTTGTATTAGTAGTTACAAAATATAAAAATATTTTTCACCACCCTAGTCATGTTAAATCAAATTAACTTTACACAGATTAGGGCCTCAGAAAGTCGTGCAAAATATTATAGGATTTTAAATGTTTCCCACAAACAGTAATTTTACTAGTTATATGCATTTTCTCAGAATTTTACTTATCTAAAGTAGTTTTTCATTCTGGTTTTTTATAATTGAAATACTGCAATGTAAGGCATATCATAATGTGACCGACAATTTGGAACACACTTTCTCATCGTGTTTCAAAAAGAAATCAGCACCACCTAGTTAACAAACTCACTAAACTCAGCAGATACAACTGTTTTCATAAAAGCTACAAAAATAAATGTTGTGAAAAATTGAAACAGTTCTTCCAAAATATTACTGATATGGAGCCTTACTTTCATACTTTAAGCTAGTTCCTAAAAGTTTCACTTTTCTGCCTACATGAACACAAAAATAAAAATAATCTGTACAGAAAAATAAAATCACTGATTATATTTGCCACTGTTGTTCAAGAAAATGATATGTATACTTTTCTGTTAATGCACATTCAACTATCATTGAAGATATTTAAGATTCTATATATGTTAAAATATGCTGTCATTATTTTATTCCTGTTAAATATTACAATAACTTGGATGAGCACATGCTCTTGGGTTATTTACATTGTAATAAAGTACATTTATATCAAAATAACAGTTCAAAGTTCATTGCTGTGTGTCCACTATGTCCGGTCAAACGAAAGCCCACTTGTGGTAAGGTCAAACGAAAGGTAAGTTGCTTTGCCCACTCCCGTAGTACGACTTTGTGAGCCAAGCACTCACAAATAAAAGGAATAAGAAATGAGAAATGTGAGGAACTCGCCCAATTCCTCCAAAAGAAAAAAAGTGTGAGGAATACATTTTAATTGAAACCATGAAAATTACTATCAAATTATTATACTCATTTCAGTCCTGAACTGAAAACTATATAGTAGGAAGTTCGGCTACATTAACCACATAAATTATATCATCATAAACTTACCTAAATACAATAATTCTTTCGCTATTGCTTTCCCAATACCTGTTGCACCTCCAGTCACTATTGCTACTTTGTCTTTAAACAAGTTGTTTTTAAAAACGCTAAACATTTTAACACCATTCACTTAAGATATATAATTATAGAAAATTAGATATAAACGTTTTATTTAAATATAAAAAATTTACAAGCTTGAAAAACTTCAGAATAATTTGCTATCCAGGTAACCCAGAAAGTCCATGGAAGAGGAAAAAAACGCGATGGTGGAAAGAAGGGGACAGCTGGGGTAAAAGAGAAAATAATGCAAGAAATAAAAATAAGCGTTCTACAAAGATCGTTAACACTACTATTGGTTTATTACTAACAGACAATCATGGGATAATTTTTCCCAAAGCCGTTAAACCTTCCTTACTCTATGCACGAAATAAATATACATGTTATAACATACAATATATAAACATGTTACAAAACATAAGCTGAATCATGTGGTATTATCAATACGGTTACAGTCTCATATATAGTGTTTTTCCTTATAGTTTATTTTTTAATTTTTATTTGATCTAAATTTCTTAAACTATTCTAGATAATTATTGTTACATGATATAATCAAAGCAAAACGTGTCAAAATCACTAAATGGGAAAAAGTTTTAAACTTACGACTGACAAATTTTATAAAATGGTGGCGGTGATATTTATTTCATGAAATTATGATATTAATTTCATAAAACTTGTGCTTTGCATTTTTATTTTGCAAACTAATAGGGTTTTTTTTCCAAAGAAAACACCTGAAATAGGAATATTTATCATAATTTTGCATGAGATAAATGAAGCCTAAAAATTTGTTTCCAATATTTGATTAAAAATAGTCTATAGATGAAAATGTTAAGTCTGTAGCAATTGGGATAACAAATGATATGAATATATATCACATATGATTGATTGTCAAGGGCACGTGATTAGCCTTGTGTTGGTTTTCAAATTGTCTATTATTTAGAATATTGCCAGCAAAGCTGATTTTTATGGGAAAACGGACATTGAGAAATATTGCAATACTAAAATAGCTTCAAATGTAAAGTTAAGAAAAGTTCACAATGTTGCAAAATAAATGATTAGCATCTTGAGGAGATAAACATATTCAGCATAATGGACTAGACAGGGTTTGATCACACATTAATATTTTATATAGTGGAGATACTCTCCTGTCTCTTGGGAAAATATGCAATTACGTGTTAAGTAAATTTTAGATGATTAACAAAGACACTTATTACAGGCCCTTGGGTTGGTTTCCCAATTGTCTATTACTTCGACTATCACCAGAAAAACTGACTTTTGGGAAAAAAACAAAAGTGGTATAAAATCCAACATTCAGAGACGTTTCAAAGCTAAAATAATTTCAAATGTAAAATTAAGAAATTCACTCAGTCAAATTAAGAACTAGCTACTATTCTAAAAAGTAAATTTTATTTGCTTGTGTTAACTCTAAGTGAGGTAGTGGTCAGCAGTGACTTCAGTCTTGATAAGGCATTCTCCTCTATGAGAATGATTTCTTGGGTCCTTCGTTGTCCTTCATGTTCTAAATAAAAATAACATTGCTTTCAACTTTCACAACCTCATCTATCTGTGAGCGGTGCAAAATTTAATGCAAGTTTACAGTAATAGGAATTTTTCAAGGCGCATATTTTAACAGAGTGAATTAAAAGTATTCACGATTTGCATTTACAGTAAATCATTTGCCAGTTAGCAATAAATTATACGATATCATGGGCACAAGAAATTTGAAAAAGCATTATATCAAAAAGCGTAGTTTAATTTTTGCTTAAAACAAGTTCTTATAAATTTATACAAAAAAGAGGATGTTTCATATTTTTTCAAAATACGGGGAGGAAAAGAAATAGGAAAAGAGGACATGTTCTCCTTTTGGAGAACGTATAGTGATGTATTAAATTTTAAAATATGTTTACCATTGTCCCTGTTTTAAACCGGTTCAAAGTAGTATCTGCTAAGTTTACAGGTAATTCATTGTAGTATATAGACACATATTAAGAAAAAAGGTTTTTCTTTAAATTTTCGATGCAAAGCCTTAATGTAAGAGAGACACAGTTTCCAGCATCTTCGTTTTTCGTCGAAAATAAATCGGTAAGTGTGCCTTATTTATATCTATTTCTTTTAATTACTACATTGGAATAATCTTAATTAAAAAATAATTGAGTTCTGCCTCACATAAATCATTTGGTATGAATTATTTAATAGTATTCATCGTTGTCTGCAGCCAATTCCCAAGGCATCACGAGCATTCTTGAGTCCTTAAGCAGTCGGCAGCACGAAGGAAAATGAAAGGGGACAATAGGAATAAACCATTGAGGTGGAATAAACGCCCTGATGTGCTTTCCCTGTCCAAGACCACAAGTGAAGCCGCCGCAGCCACAGAAGCTAATATGGGCTTATTAAAGGCTATTGTTTCCTCTCTTGAATGTATTTCAATTATAAAGACCAAAAAGGAAAACTACTTTAGTTTTAAAAGTAAAATTCCGAGAAAATACATATAACTAGTAAAACTGCTGTTTGTTGGAAACATTTAAAATCCTATAATATTTTGCACGACTTTCTGAGGCCCTAATCTATGTAAAGTTAATTTGATTTAACATGAACTAGGGTGGTGAAAAATATTTTTATATTTTGTAACTACTAATACAAATTCACAGCCGCTGCACAGTAGAAGTTGGAATGCATTTTTTTTTGTGGCCTTAACCCTTCCCAGGTCTAGCTAATGCTTGAGCAAAACCTTTCTTGTTGTAGCTTCGATCTGCGCATTGTCGTAGTACAGAATTAGTGTAGCACTGCTTGACAGAATTTTTGAACGTTTAACTCTCATATTGCATAAGCAAAGATAAACTTATGAAAATTCAGTTTCAGGATGAAGACTGCTCAATCATCCATTATTTTCAGTAGCCTCTAATTAACAATTTCTGTCACACTATTTTCCGAAGTCATACTTTTAACCATTAGACCACTAGAATATAATATTCCCCTCAAAAGTCACTTCAAAATATTTGTAATTTAATTAGCCAATTTTCAAATGTTACATTTAATTTACAGGGAGAGTAAAGCATTTTTTTGAGCTTTGAATAATTTAAAATATCGTGTCAGAATTTTAATGCTAGTGTCCATCCATTTCGGCCAATCCAATAATATTACGCAGCACTTATCATTGCTGATGGCAATTCTGACTCACAGCTGTCTATCGAAACTACATAGGAGCGGTTACCATCAGAATAAATTGTAATAATATTTACAATAAATACAGTTGCATTCTGTTTCTGCGAACAGTTAGTATTATTTCGGAATATATAATTACACCAAATCACTAAAATGCTAGCTCTGATCAATCGGTTTCTGGATTGGATCAAAAGTTTGTTCTGGAAGGAAGAAATGGAGTTAACTCTTGTAGGTCTCCAGTATTCTGGAAAGACTACATTTGTTAACGTTATATCGGTAAGAATTTTTGATATTATACTTTTCTCTGAAAGTGATATATGTAGTTTTTGTTCGTGAAATAAGCTTTCGCTTATTTTGCGAAAAAATATTAATTATCTGAATGCCTAAGCCTAATTGTAACTGCATACATTTTGCATTAAAAGAAAATATCAGAGATACGTATAATAGTAAATATCAGAGATATATAATATAAGAGACGTATAATATAATTATAATATATAATAAGTATAATATCAGAGACGTATAATATAATTCGCAATTCGAATTATATTTTAAAAATAGTAATATAAGACGTGTTTATTTTGTAATCCTTGTTGATCGGGTGAATGATGTACCTTTTGTGCTGCAATTGTTCTGAGTGTATTCATTGACACTATAATATGAGTTTCCATAAAGTTTATTTAAAATGAAGTGCAATCTTATTCCTACAATCATTATTATTATTTTGCCTTTTCACTTCAGAAACCATGCAAACAAGAGAACTAAACTTCCACCAATGTTACCATCAATGACCAAATAAATATATTGTGTGTGTATAGGGGGGGGGATAGATTTATCATTTATAAATATCAAGAAATTTTTACCCCCCCCCCCCAAAAAAAAAAAAAAAAAACAAAGTTTTTCAGTTCAACAATATATAAGCTCCCACTCATCAGTGCATAAATTCTGTTTATTGCCATCACTGAGCTAGCTTTTAAACCTGGAGTGATCATAGGTATAACTATAAATTTTTTTTCTGAAAAGGTGAAATTTGCAGAACAATCATGCTGAAAAATGCCAAAATTCAGTTATTTTGCACTTTGAGTTACTTTGGAAACTATAGAGTCCAGTTTAGGCTACATCAGATTTTGGGCCAATTCAGATTTCCAAGTAAATTGCATGCCACATTATAAATAAATAAATTAAAATTAATACCTCCTCAAGCAGCTGCTTGCCACAGAGGTCTGACAGGAGCTTATCAGTTTATATGCCATAGTAGAAGGTCTGTGAAGATGGAGGCCCTGAGCAGAAAACCAACTGAACATCCATGCCTTACCCCCCCCCCCCCTTGGGGCGGGGGTTGCTCAGTCGATAGCGCACCAGGCTCGTAATCTGTAGTTCCCAGGTTCGAGTCCCAGCTGGGTCAGCGTTGAGATTTATCTCCGCAAAATTCCCTGCCCTGCCCACGGTCAGTAGGGGACACCGATGGGCTTGGAAAGGCCGCCGTCCGTCGGATGGCGCCCCATGTGCGGGAGAGACATACCCTGTGCACGTTAAAGAACACGCTGGATGGCCTTGACGGGAGGCTACCATCTGTCTCCCAACAGCCGTTCCAGTGGGTCCCCTCTCCCAACCTTCTCTGAGCCTTCGGGGTCCCTGTGACCTGGCCATTTAGCCCATGGTGTGCAAAAAAGTGCCGCTCAGAGGTAAAACAACCCAATACCCCCCCCCCCCGCAAAAAAAACAAAAAAAAAAAACGAAAACAAAAAAAAAAAACGCCACCACCACCAAATGATTTGTTTTGTTCTGGGGCTTATTTTTTTAATGTAGTAGTTGGATAATTGTTGAAATCAATCAGGGCCTTGAAAACGTATAAATTGATGATCACAAAAAAATGTAAAATGGCTGCTATCAGCAGGTAACATCTGAAGCGTTTTTTTTAATATGTTCCTACTGATTTTTGCATTTCTAAGATACAGCCCATGGCATTATATAAAAAAAAATTGCAGAATTATATACTTTATTTCCTTGTGGTTTTTTTTTTTATGATACAGATAGTGAATTGGCTACAGAGGAGTATTACAGTGAAGCCCGTTAATTGGGAAAGGATGTAGTTTAAACTGGAATCTATATTTCCAATGTAACCCAAAGTGCAAAATAACCCAAAATTCTTAGGAATTTTTGCTGTTCAAAATTGTGAAATTCGCACATCATTTAGGTTTACAAATCATAAAAGATGCTTATTAATGGTGATCAGCAAGTTAATGATAGATACATACAACTGCTTAAGAAGCAAACAAACAAACAAAAAAAAAATTAAGTGGTTGAGTTTATTTAGGTTGAACTCATGTTGCATATAAAGCATCAACAATGAATTCTGATAAAGTATATTGCCCTCTTTTATACTGTGACAATCATCTTGCACACATCTATTTAGAAAGCATTAGGGCAGCAGTGCACATCGTAGTCCTCTGCCACCATTTTTTTTAAGCAACATAACAAAATGATTCTTTATGATGATTTCCATAACCCCTCAGACCAACCCAAACAAGGGTTTCTGTAAAAAATATATTTTTTTTGTTACCATGGTAATGATCACTCAAGTTTGCATCAAATTTAGAATCTAAAAAACTGTTACTATGGTAACAGTACTTTCCATTCTAAACAAATGCAACCCCTCCCCCCCAAGCAACATCTCTCACAATCATGAATTACTAAAAAATAAACTTATTGAAAAAAAAAAAAAACTCCATAAATGCAGAAACCAAACAACACAACACTTGCCTTCCCACATAGTACAAATTTTTGCAATCTCCCCTTTTCCCAATAGTTCTAACACTCAATAAATATGTTTTCACAAACTAAACTAATAAATCAAGTCACACATATAAAATTTAGCCTAAATAAATCACCAGACATAATCAAATCGAACACAAATCTAAAAACCAAGAAAATCGTGAATAATGCACTGCTGATTGGCATTATGAAAAATCCACCAAAGCCAAATAATACCATTACAGACAACAAAAAACCACTTATCCCTACTTTATATAGCTTAAAGAACCCTCCCCTAAATTACTCATTAATCATCCTGACTCCATCAAAAACTGTCATTTTTCCACACCAATAATTCTACAATACCCAAAATTTTTATATTAAAAAAAGCCGCCAAATACTTCCAGATATATAATTTATATATAACTTATTTGCGACATATAGGACAGAGAAAAATCTTAGAAGCTACTCCTAGCTTTTACAGGTCTCATACAAGGACATGCCCTACTAAGACTGAAGTCACTGCTGATCACTGCCACAGTTAAGAGCTAACAGCACCCAAAGTTTGCCTTGCCGGAACAGTCGCTAGCTGCCTAACCACTATGCTAGTTAAGGTCTCTTTTATACTGTAACAATCATCACTTCTTAGATATTAATTATCTAAGAAGTGATTCTTAGATATTGATCTATAGTATCTTACTTAGATATTAAAAATAAATCATATTAGTAACTTTAAATAACTCCTAAATATCTAACAAAATTAATATATCACTATAATACACTAATAATTACTATACTATGTATAACTACTAATAATCACTCAATTCATCTCAAACTACTATAAGAAATACACGTGTTCATTACTACCATCATATTCAGTCCCACATGCAAAAACTTTCAACATTCTTTATCCCAAACATACTCCCCCCCCCCCCCCCCCACTACAACATTAGAATCCTCTGAAAACTCACTGTACATGTTTCACCAAAAGCTATTCTCCTAAAACCCTAACAACCCATTAAAACTTTCTCATTTTTACCACTTCATTTTGCCACATTCTAAATTTTTGCCATTTTCTTCACTCTCATAACAAAAACATATTACATCATACTGAACAAAAAAATTTAAAATAATTCTTAACTGATTCTAACTACTTCTCCCTTCCCCTTCAAATCCCCTTCAATCCAAAGAACTTACGAAAAACATCCCCCCCCCCCCACACACAGGTACAAAAAGCTATCAAACTCCCATTTCCAAAGAACATCACCATAACATTACAAAACAGTTGACTAACACTTTCAACAACAACCCTCCTAATATCAAATAATTTCATTCCTAAATATTTTCAGTAATTTATTATTTACTATATTTTAACCAAATTTAAGAAGAAAAAAAGGGAAGATATTAATTTCCACTATTCTGCCTATCATTAAAAATTCCTCATTAAATATATATTCTACATATCCACTTACCTTTGACCTTATCGGCATGTTATCCCAAGGAGTTTTCCAGCAAGAATGATGAAAACAAAACAAACATAGAATGATGAAAACAAAACAAACATAACGTCACACTCACATCAAATCACACACAACATGTGACTTCACATTACCTACCCAAAAGAAACAAATCATAGAACCATAGGCCACCAACAACCCACATTTACATTTCTATGCCATATTATGCTTCGACATTGCACATTTCTTTAGCAGTGCCATCTGTTGGCTGAGGACCATGAACAATACACTGACCAGCAATAGCTCTTAACGAACACTGTTTGTTGAGACTGAGAAATTGTTCTTTTTGAAACGATAAAAAATTGGCAGCAGTGCACTTCACAGTCCTTGGCTGCCATTTTTTTTACACAATGCAACAAAATGGCCTTTTTCTATGATTCCCACAACCTCCCAGACCCTAACTCAAACAGGATTTCTAAAAAAAGATTTTTTTTCATTACCATGGTAATGATAACTAAGAGATTAATTACCCCTTTTCTGCTTATCATTAAAGAACCTTCATAAAATAAATATTATATATATTCACTTACCTGTGACCCTCTTGGACAAGTAATCCATGAGCAATGATAAAAATCCAACAATAACATCATATTCACATCAAATTACACATGACATGTGACTTCACGTTACTTACCCAAAAGAAACAAATCATAGTACCATAGGCCACCAACAACCCACGGTTACTCTAACGTTGCATTTCTACTTCATACTTTACACTTTGACATCATATGTTTCCTGAGCACCGCAATCTGTTGGCTGAGGACCATGAAAAGCTCCCTGGCAAAAAAAATTAAAGGTATATATTTAGCAAACAATATTGATGTTATTGAGGTGTTTGGGTTTTTTAATCGGGCTAAATGACTAGGTCACAAGAAGAAGTTCCAGAGACATTTGAAGAAGGTATCCACTGGACAGTTGTTAGAAGACAGTAGAAGCCTCCCTGTCAAATCCATCCATTGAGTTCTTAACATGCACAGGTATGGATCTTCTTCACACATGGCCATGACTTAATATCACATTTGATGGACTGCTGCCTTTCCAATTTCATGTGTCTTCTTTTCATGTGTCATTTCCAATTTTCATGTGTCACCGAGGGCAGAGTGAGGGAGAAGAGAAAATCTCAATGAATCGGAAGGTTGTTTTTTTTTTTAACTAAAATGAGGTATGGAATTATTTTTGTAAAGGGTTCTTATATAGTAGATACTGCTTTTATAATAAGTGTATGGATTTGCAAGTACGATGGGGTCAGTAAAGGCATGGGATATGATAGAACTCATGGTATATGAATAGAATTAGGTGGTAGGGTGGTAGGAATGAGTGGGTGTATTAATGTTGTGAATAAGTGTATCCTGATATGTGGTGGAATTTTATTCATTCAAAAGATGCGAGAAATTTGACATATTTTTTTCATAGGTTTTTTAGTGTAATGGTTGTCGCTCTGCTAATGAAGAATATAGGAGAGTGAAAATTTTGTTGTTGTAGATGTTGGTAATTTGGTGTAGTATTTGAGTGGATTGAGGATATTGGTGTTAAGAGTTCAGAAAGGGAGATGTGATTTTGGACATGAACAATTTTAGGTTATGTGGTTTTTTTTAGTTTATAAATATATGCTTTTTTGTTATTTTTTTTATCCATTTGGTTAACCTAGTTTCCCCTCTCCCCAGAATGTTGTATACAATTTTGGGTGTTTTTGTGCTTCATTTAGCCTATTGGGTTATTTAGCCCCTAGGCTTTTTTTATGGGAATAGTGATTCATTGTTTATGATTTTGGGTGTTTTTGTTTATAGGATGTTTTATAAAATTTTTTGGAAAATATATTCTTTTGAGATAGTGGTGTAGATAAAATTTTGGTTTGGTAGTTATGAAGAAAAATGGGTCTACTTTCACAGACTTCTAAAGAAAATCAAAATAGTGTCATCAGTACGCCTTTCTAAATAATTTCCAGTTTCTTCAGTTTTTCACAATGTCGCTACATGGCTTTTGATCTATTGTCTTCAAGCATGGACATGCTGTTCAAAATTATATTATCAGCATCATTCACAGAATTACACCTACATTATTACATCATTCACAGAATAAAGTTAAGCACTTTAGTTAATTGGAATCAAAAATTTGAGATGCTTTAAAGAGCTGTTACAGACTGATGAAATCTGCACTTTTTTTACATCACTGAAATATTGCTAAGTTTTTTCTGAACACAAATAGTGTTTTTTGCTTGTGTTGAATCACACTCTTGGCTTCTAAGTAAATTTAGTGCCAATTCATTCAATTATAGGCTTTATGTGCTGATATATGAAGACTTCAAACAACAATATGTAGTGGATTAGAAATATTTGCTGCATATCTTTTTGTTTAAATTCAGATCACTTCTAAGGAATCATTTTTACACATTTCAAATATATAACTATTGGATCTGTTTCCCATTTTCTGTTGGAAAACTCGCTATTCTATATGATCATGGTGATATAGTACAGCTTGGAACCAAATATTCCACCTTGTTTGAAACAGAACTGATGCTTTGTTATGTTTGTCTCCTTTTTCTTAAAGGAATACCTTAAAACAATCTTTACATTCAAGACAAGTAGTATATCAGTGTTTAATCACTGCAACCAAAGCATTAACAGTTTTTAATTCTCATTGTGATAGCTCACCAGCAAGATTTAAAAGATGAGCATTACATGTGACATGAACTGCATTTAGAAAACAACTTTAACTTTTATTACCATGCTTTAAACTTGTATGAAGTATTGTTGGTAAAGAAGCTGTGACAACAGAATACAATAATTTAAATTTGTTTATACATCGAATAATTGCAACAATGAATACCAATACTTTTGAGAAATGTGTAATTCCAACACTGAATTCAACATTTTCCCAGTGCATTGCTCTGTTAATCCTTTAACTAAAGGGACCATATTTCTCACCCTGAAATTCGAAACACCTCATAAATATTGGGGGGAAGAGAATTGAAAATGTTTTATTTGTCTAATTTATATAGACATATAAAAAATAGTTTAACTGGGATTAAAGCCTATTATATATACTAGTAAAATTAGAAACTATTGCTAAGATAAAACTGTTATCATCCTTACTTAAAAATCAGAAGAAGCAGAGCTGCTGTAGTTTTCAGAACTTCGAATTTTCTTCAGGAGGTCTTTCTTTGTCAGAAGCATTTAATAAAACTCAACACAAGTTCATCATAGTTTATTTTAGTCACTAACATTGCCTTCAGAGAGTCCACAACAAGCTAATTTTTCCACTGGTCCATGTGCTGTTAATGAAGGAAATACCCTTTCAGTGACGGCATTGGTTCCAGGATGGCAGAAAAGGAACTCTGCTAACTTAAGTGCATTTGAGAAAGGAACATGTTTTTGCTGAGAGACCATTTCACCCATCTTTGAGCTGGCAAAATTTTATTAGCAGTCCACTCAGAAACCTTTTCCCCAGTTCCAAACTGCTTCACATAGAAGTATTCATCATACATTTCATTTTCAGAGATTAAGTTTTCAAGAGATGAAGTTCTCTCAATGTCTGCCCATTAAAGTGTTCTGTTCAAAATTACCCAGCTGTAGGATTCTAGGTCCTGAAAACTTTTTTCAGTCCATTTCTTCAAGTAACTTAGAGCAATTTTATAGAATGAGAATGCAGTGGAATGAAACTTTTGTACCTCTTCTTGAGGTAGTTTTTTCTCTGTTTCCATTTTTCCAAGGATTGTCCTAGTAGCTGAAGGAAGGAAACAGTCTTCCATGTTTCGACATTAAGGTAGTTTTCAATCCATTAATACTATCAATCACTTCAAATACAGTAACTGCCCCTCTACCAGTCTGCTTCATGGAAAGATGAAGCCTGACTGTGAAGTACAGCCATACTTCAGACAAAGGGTTTTCAAAGAAATTCAGCAGAAACAATGGACATTTGTCCTGAGGTTGAAAATACAATTTTAGAGGCAAGAACATTTTAAGAACCCTTTCAATAGCAGGCAGCAGTGCTAGCCACCTCATTTGAGCATAACCCAATATCATCTCAAATTTTGTTTCTACAAAGTCACAAAACTTCCCCAGAGTTTCAACTCTGACTGTGTAAGATTTGAAGGTACAAATTGGAGATGATCTCTACATCAACAGGCAAAATATCAGTAGCTGCTCGAATAGTGTTGTGGAAGATGTGGCTTGCACACCCAACTCCTATCAGACCATGCCAAGGTTTTTCTGCAGTTTGTTAAAAAAAAACATTGTTTTGGCTTTTCCTTTCAGCACCTCTAAAATTAGTATCATGATATCTGCTCACAGTCCAACAACCTTTCCTTATTAACCATTTTCTGTTAGGCAGTCACTCAAATAATCACTCACAATAACAGATATTTCACCAGGCAACGATTTTAGCTCTAATATTTTCACTCCAGTTTTGTAATGAAAATACCTGACAAGCATGAGAAAAATCTTGATCTCTTTATGATTGGATGCATCAATCAATTCTGAAATAAATATAGCTTTTTCTAGATCACATCATCATCATCATCCTCAAGCAGCCATGGGCTACGGAGGTCCAACCAGACCGCGCAGTTTAATTCTCCAAGCATATCTGTCCTGAGCTACATCTGCTGCATCCGGCCACTGTACACCAATTCTAACAAGGCCCTGTTTGGCATTGTCTGCCCACCGCATCCTAGGTCTCCCCCTCCTTCTGAGGCCTCTAGGCACACTGTTCATAACCCTATTCGCCAATCTATAATTATCCATACGGGCAACATGGCCAAACCAGCGGAGTCTCTCTCTGCACAATATGCTGCTTAAAGGAGGTTGCAGACTCCTTTGCCTAACCTCATCATTAGTTACAAAGTTAAACCACCTAATACCCAAGATACTGCATAAGCATCTAGAATCAAAAGCATCTAGTTTCCTGTTATCTTGTTTACACAGCATCCAAGTTTCACTACCATAACTAACCCTAGAAAGAACCAAACTATTATACAGTCTAATTTTAGTCTTTAGGTGTATATGCCTATTTCTCCACAATATCCATAGATTCTTAAAAGTCCCGGCAGCAATCCCTATTCGTCTGTTAATCTCATGCCGCACATCACCATTATCTGTTACATAGCTCCCAAGATAATTAAACTGTGACACCTGCTCAAAGACTGCAACCATTCATATTAACTGAATCACAGCCTGCCTGACCAATTTTCATCACTTTAGTTTTCTCTCTGTTTATAACCAAACCTACTCTACTACCAGTCTCATCAACAGCTCGAATGAAAGTTCATCTCATCAACATCATTTGCCAAAAGGGCTAAATCATCAGCATAATCTAAATCAGAAATTTTTGTATCTTCAGCCCATTTAAGGCCAAAATCTTTCACTTGAAGTGAATTTCGCATAACATAATCAATAACCAAGCTAAAGAGAAAAGGAGACAAAATGCACCCTTGTCGAACACCAGAAGTAATGCTAAACCAATTGCTACAAGACTTACCAACTGTCACACATGACTCAGTGTTATTATAGAGAGCTTTCATTACGTTAACTAACTTGTCTGATATACCATATGATCTAACAATCAACCACAAATTATGATGATCAACAGAGTTGAAAGCCTTCTTGAAATCAACAAAGCTACCAACCAAAGGTTTCTGAAACTCTAAACATTTCTCAAGAATCTGCCTAAGTGAAAATATCTGATCCACACATCCCCTACCACTTCTGAATCCACATTGCTCATCACGCAATTGCCTGTCAACCAGATTCTTAATTCTATTAAGCACAATCATGGAAAGAACTTTACCTGGAACAGAGAGTAGGCTGATACCCCTATAGTTATCACAAGAACTGCGATCACCTTTTTTGAAAATAGGGATAATAATAGCTCTGGTAAAATCTTTAGGAACCATGCCTTTATCATAAAAGTTATTCAAAATTTCAGTCATCCAAGTGGTAACTGAAACATTCCCAGCTCTAAGCATTTCCGTAGTAATTTCATCCACCCCTGGGGATTTATGAAGTTTAAGTTTAGAAATAGCCAAAATAACTTCAGATTGTGTTATAGGGCCAACATTAAAGCCAACAATGCATCTATCATCATTGCAAACAATAGAGTAGAATTAACCACATTGTTTAGAACATCACTGAAATGCTCAGCCCACCTAGCCATAACAGAATCCTCACCTTCTATAACCTTATCTTGTTTATCCTTCAATCTGTGTATACCTGTTCGTTTTCTACCACACAAAACATTAACTATCTGGTACAGCTCTCTGCTGTTGTGCTGTCTAACTGCTTCCTCAGCTTTGTCAGCCAGGCCATCAATCCAAAGTTTCTTATCAGTGGCTAACTGATCCTTTACACGTTTATTAAGTTCTTTGTAATGCTTTCTATTAGGACTAGTAGGGTACTGATTGAGGACATTCCTGCAGTTCCTTCTTTCTGAAATAAGCTCAAATGCCTTATCACTTAAATAATTCTGCCTCCTCTGCTCCTTTTTCCCTAAAAGAGTACTGTTAGTTTCCAAAAAAGCCTGTTTAAAATGGCCCCATTCTTCCTCAACTTCAGTATTAAGCAAACCATGACTGTCATAATGACTAAGTAACCTATCATGGTAAGCTTTAGCTATAACTGGGTCTTTCAGAGCTTCAGTATTAAAGGTAAATTTTTTAACCCTCCCTACCACAACACTTTTTAAGTTTAAGTTGCAAGACACTTTTAACAAGATAATGGTCAGATCCAATTTCAGCTCCCCTATATGCCCTGGTGTTTCTAACAGAACTAGCCCATTTGCTGTTAATTAATATATAATCAATCATATTCCTATGCAGCCCATTAGGTGAAACCCATGTGTATATATGTATGTCGCGGTGTTTGTAATATGTGTTAGTTATTCTGAAACCATTGAGTTTACTTACCTGTAGGAGACGAGACACAAACACATTTAAAAAATGGCTTCTGCTTTGGGGTACATGCAAATTTAGGCTCTAATGTTATCTGAAGTAGCATCGATATACAATCCATGGGCCTAAAACTATGGTTGTATGAAACTGTGTGATATGCGAAAGCACCTTCAGTTGCGGCTAACTGCTCTTTCTTATTACCAATTTTCTCAGACCTAAAAAAAAGTTGTTAATGACGAGCTAGATGTAGCAGTAGAAATTGCTCTTTTGTGTTTATCACTCTTTAAGTGAGTTTTAGTATCACCATGTCCACTATGGCTGATGGGAAAACTTGACACACATAAGTTGCACCTCACGTGAAAGTCTGAGAGACTGGTCTTTGTGATGAATGGAAATTTCTTTTGTAGCTGTTCATTAAACATGCATTTATGCTTCTTTGGACCCATTTCTAGTTTTAGCAAAAGCAAAATTATTCATAAAAAATGGCAAAAAAAAGCACCCTACTGTAACCCACTGATCTACTCAGTCAAAATAACCTCAGAACCCACTCATGGCGCATAACCATCCATAGGAAGAAAGGTGTGATACTGCTGTGCGTGATGAGCATTGTGCACAGCATTGTGGATGTCATGAGACCAAATATTACCAAATTAACTTCCTGACTTTACGAACTTCCCTTATGTCAATAAAATTGTGACAAATTGGTTACCAAATGGCTTTTGAAAAAATCCAGGACAAAGGGTGAAAATTTGGGGCTGTCCCAAAAAATCAGGACATCTGGTCACCTTACTTGAATGATCAGGAAATTTAATAAAGGTGAAATTTTTTCCATAAAATATTTGGGGTAGAGGATAAAGACAAAGGAATAACACTATTTGGACAAGTCTATTTCAAGTTTCAGCCATTTTAAGCCGAAACTTGATTATGGGCATTAAAGGGTTAATGAAAATAAAGTTACGTAAAGGGGATTTAAAGAGGATTCTCACTCGCCTCAGAAGTGAATGTGGAGAGAAGTTTACAGCTTAGTCATGTGGAAACTAGTTTCTGAGGAAAAGTAAAGGGCTGAAAGTAAAAGTCATACCTCCACATCAGTTGCTCAAAATATGTTTTCACGCATTCAGGAAAGAATTTTATTAGAAATTTGTAAAAAATCGAAATTTACCTAAACTGACTATTCCCTTCTGTGACTAATTAGAATTAAAAAATAATATAAAATCAGAAATAAAAAAATAATATCTTCAAGCAGCTGCTTTCCACAGAGTCTTAGAACACTCTGACATGAATTCTACTCATCATCATCATCATCCTCAAGCAGCCATGGGCTACGGAGGTCCACCCAGACCGTGCAATTTAGTTCTCCAAGCAAGTCTATCCTGAGCTACATCTACTGCATCTGGCCACTGCACACCAATTCTAACAAGGTCCTGTTTGACATTGTCAGCCCACCGCATCCTAGGTCTCCCCTTCTTTCTGAGGCCTTTAGGCACACTGTTCATAACCCTATTCGCCAATCTATAATTATTCATACGGGCAACATGGCCAAACCAACGGAGTCTCTCTCTGCACAATATGCTACTTAAAGGAGGTTGCAAACTCCTTTGCCTAACCTCATCATTAGTTACAAAGTTGAACCACCTAATACCCAAGATACTGCGTAAGCATCTGAAATCAAAAGCATCTAGTTTCCTGTTATCTTGTTTACAAAGTGTCCAAGTTTCACTACCATAACTAACCCTAGAAAGAACCAAACTATTATACAGTCTAATTTTAGTCTTTAGGTGTATACGCCTATTTCTCCACACTCTCCATAGATTCTTAAAAGTCCCGGCAGCAATCCCTATTCGTCTGTTAATCTCATGCCGCACATCACCATTATCTGTTACATAGCTCCCAAGATAATTAAACTGTGACACCTGCTCAAGACTGCAACCATTCAGATTAACTGAATCACAGCCTGCCTGACCAATTTTCATCACTTTAGTTTTCTCTCTGTTTATAACCAAACCTACTCTACTACCAGTCTCATCAACAGCTCGAATGAAAGAGTTCATCTCATCAACATCATTTGCCAAAAGAGCTAAATCATCAGCATAATCTAAATCAGAAATTTTCATATCTCCAGCCCATTTAAGGCCAAAATCTTTCCCTTGAAGTGAATTTCGCATAACATAATCAATAACCAAGCTAAAGAGAAAAGGAGACAAAATGCACCCTTGTCGAACACCAGAAGTAATGCTAAACCAATTGCTACAAGCCTTACCAACTCTCACACACGACTCAGTGTTATTATAGAGAGCTTTCATAATGTTAACTAACTTGTCAGGTATACCATATGATCTCACAATCAACCACAAATTATGACGATCAACAGAGTCGAAAGCCTTTTTGAAATCAACAAAGCTAGCAACCAAAGGTTTCTGAAACTCTAAACATTTCTCAAGAATCTGCCTAAGTGAAAATATCTGATCCACACATCCCCTACCACTTCTGAATCCACATTGCTCATCACGCAATTGACTGTCAACCAAATTCTTAATTCTATTAAGCACAATCATGGAAAGAACTTTACCTGGAACAGAGAGTAGACTGATACCCCTATAGTTATCACAAGAACTGCGATCACCTTTTTTGAAAATAGGG
This sequence comes from Ryuthela nishihirai, assembly GCA_038380435.1. Lineage (NCBI taxonomy): Eukaryota > Metazoa > Arthropoda > Arachnida > Araneae > Heptathelidae > Ryuthela > Ryuthela nishihirai. Next base: position 32,727,379 of record JAWZYU010000023.1, read on the forward strand.
ATAACAATAGCTCTGGTAAAATCCTTAGGAACCATGCCTTTATCATAAAAGATATTCAGAATTTCAGTCATCCAAGTGGTAACCGAAACATTCCCAGCTCTAAGCATTTCCGTAGTAATTTCATCTACCCCTGGGGATTTATGAAGTTTAAGTTTAGAAATAGCCAAAATAACTTCAGATTGTGTTATAGGGCCAACATTAAAGCCACCAATGCATCTATCAGCATTGCAAACAATGGGAGTAGAACTAACTACATTGTTTAGAACATCACTGAAATGCTCAGCCCACCTAGCCATGACAGAATCCTCCCCTTCTATAACCTTACCTTGTTTATCCTTCAATCCTTGTATGCCTGTCCGTTTTCTACCACACAAAACATTAACTATCTGGTACAGCTCTCTGCTGTTGTGCTGTCTAACTGCTTCCTCGGCTTTGTCAGCCAAACCATCATGCCAAAGATTCTTATCAGCAGCTAACTGATCTTTTACACGTTTATTAAGTTCTCTATAATGCTTTCTATTAGGACTAGTAGGGTATTGATTAAAGACATTCCTTCTACTATGGCATATAAACTGACAGGAGCCTATGGCATATGAACTGACAGGAGCCTGTATGGTACCAAAGAAGCATAAATGCATGTTTAATGAACAGCTACAAAAAGAATTTCCATTCATAACAGAAGGTAATAGTCAGTTTAGGTAAATTTTGATTTTTCACAAATTTCTAATAACAAAATTCTTTCCTGAATGCGTGAAAACATATTTTGAGCAACTGATGTGGAGGTATGACTTTTACTTTCAGTCCTTTACTTTTCCTCAGTAATATTGTAGAAGGTGTGAGAGGATGGTGGGACCTCAGCAGAAAGACATCACAAACATCCATGCCTTATCGAGGCTCGAACCCTGATCCAACCAAGATCCCTTTGATTAACAGCTAAGTGTGCAAACCACTGTGATGCCCGATCGTTCACTTTTGCTTTACCTTAACCAGTTTTTGTCTAATTTACGTTATATTTATCATTTTGGGGATTTTTATTTCCTTTTCGGCATCACAGCACTCGTTTTCAAGTTTCTAGGAGTTGCGTACGCGCAACTCCGAACTTCCGACCGTAACCGTTAAAGCGCGTGCCAAGGACACGCCCCCTCTTGCGTCATAGCTTGCGTCCTTCATCATTGTATGCAAATGTCTTTCCCGGCATGCGCCGGCCTTTTGTCAAAACCGTGTCCTGCGAGGCACTAGAGCACTTGAGAAGCACTAAGCACTGAGAGCAGAGTTGTAGAGAGAGCAGAGAGATGTAGTAAGGTGCGTAGCACCGTGCGTGTAGCACAGATTTTAGTTTCTTCATTGATGTCTTGGTGAGTTACTTATTTTGGAAATAAATCTATTTTGTTATGTTACAAACTTTTGAGTCTGTAGTTTTTATCTTGAGCAACGCTAATTTAGGATCTTTTTTTACATTAACTCTTATTTGTTAAGAATCATTTTGACTCTCACTTATGAACGCTCACTGGCATTGGAACCCTAAATCAACTTATTCTACATTTTGGCAATTTGTTAATGATTGCCTGGCGCCCGTCTAAGTTATCCGGAGCATAAAACTTTAAATATTTACATTTGTTTGGAGCGTTACACCACTTGGCCACAGGATGGACTTTAACCCTTTAACGCCCAGGAAATTTCATAAAAGGTAGAGGGTATTAAAGACAAAGAAATAGCATTGTTTGGGTGAGTTCGTTTCAAAATTTCGACCATTTTGGGTCATTTTGGATGTTAAAGGGTTAAGCAATTTGAAATTTATGTTACATTATTAGTATTTAAGTTTATATTGAATGCTAAATAGTAAATCCACAGAGCTACATGTTGACTTTGAAGTCAATAAATCAATCAATATTTTTGTGGAAAAAAATGAGTTTTGGATGTGTGAATTCAAACCCGTCTCTCTCCAGATTTATGTCAGTGTTCTAAGACTATTAGAGGCAGGGGTGGCTTTGTCGGTAGCGTGCCAGGCTCGTAATCTGTAGTTCCCAGGTTTCAGTCCCAACTGGGTCAGCATTGTCCTGCTCCATCCCCGTCCTGCCCATGTCAGTAGAGGACATCGATGGACTTGGAAAGGTCGCTGTCTGTCGGATGGGACATTAAGCCGTGGCCCCGTGTGTGAGCCATACCCTGTGCACGTTAAAGAACATGCTGGATGGCTTTGATGGAAGGCTACCATCTGTCTCCCAACAGCTGTTCCAGTGGGTCGGGGGGGGGGGGGCTCAGTTGGTAGCACGCCAGGCTCGTAATCTGTAGTTCCCAGGTTCGAGTCCCAGCTGGGTCAGCGTTGAGATTTATCTCCGCAAAATTCCCCGCCCTGCCCACGGTCAGAAGAGGACATCGATGGGCTTAGAAAGGTCGCCAGAAGAGGACATCGATGGGCTTGGAATGGGCAGGACGGGGAATTTTGCGGAGATAAATCTCAACGCTGACCCAGCTGGGACTCGAACTTGGGAACTACAGATTACAAGCCTGGCACGCTAGCGACTGAACCACCCCCGCCCCTATATTTAATAAGTGATAAAGAAAGTATAGGAATATTAAAATAAATTTACAGTAAGAAAAGAGAGTAAAATAAAAATCGAGAGTAAAAGTACATAATTGATAAATACTTCCAAATTGTCCTGCAGAAAAACCCCAACAAAATTATGATTTATTTTTGGAAGTTTTAACAAACTTTTAAGGAAAATGTGATTGTCAGCAATTCAAATCATAACTTAAACTATGGGTTCTCAACGTGGGGTATGCGGGGGGAAAAATTTTTGGGGTATGCCGTGAGAGATCAAAAGTTGCTAGATCTAGTAACAAAGTAATTGTTTTACTATTACTAAGCATTGTTTTACTATATAGTTTTATCTATCTATACAAGGGGTACGCCAGTTACATACACATTTCCAGGGGGTACGTGAAGCATAAAAGGTTGAGAACCACTGACTTAAATCATAAATTTAGTGGTAGAAAAGCTTCATTTCAATGGGAACAGTAAGTGCAGCAATACCATGATTTGAGCTATTAGAATGGCAACTAGAAGCATTCCCAAGAATACTTACACCACTTTGGATAGAAATTCATCATAAAATGAAAGATATTATTTTTTAAATCCTCTAAAATATGTTTTCAGGGTATAAAATTAAGATCTTTTTATTTTTTAAAAATTGAAGTTTCATGTGTTGTACAAAAGACATCTATTGATGTCTTTGAACTCTCATTATGAATTCTGTCAATGTCTAGGTTCGACAGTGACCCTGGAAGGGTTAAGCATAATAATGCAAAGAACTTCACCTTGGAACAGAAAGTAGACTGATTCCCTTATGGTTATCATAAGAACTGTGATCATATTTTTTTTAAATAGGGATAATAATAGCTCTGGTAAAATCCTTAGGAACAATGCCTTTATCATAAAAGATATTAAAATTTTTGGTCAGCCATGTGATAACAGAAGGATTCCCAGCTCTAAGCATTTCAGTAGTAATTTCTTCTATTCCTGGGGATTTAGTAGTTTAAGTTTGGAAATAGCCAAAATAACTTCAGACTATGATAAAGGGCCAACATTAAAGCCAGTAATGCATCTATCATCATTACAAACAATGGGAGTAGAACTAACCATGTTGTTTAGAACATCACGGAAATGCTCAGCCCACCTAGCTGTGACAGAATCCTCACCTTCTATAACCTTCAATCCCTGTATACCTGTCCATTTTATACCATGCAAAACATTAACTATCTGGTACAGCTCTCTGCTGTTGTGCTGTCTAACTGCTTCCTTGGCTTTGTCAGCCAAGCCATCTAGCCAAAGATTCTTATCTGCAGCTAACTGATCCTTTACATTAAAAATCAATCCAAAGTGAATGCACAGTATTCCCTGTTAAGATATACATCAAACATTAATTAATAGATTCTGAAAAAAATTCATCTCTGCCACGGCGGGAATCAAACCCGCATCTCTTCAGACTCATGCCAGAGAGTGCTACAATTGCACCACGCATCGCCGTGGCGGCGATTAATTTTTTTTATAATCTATTAATTAATGTTTGATGTCTATCTTAACAGGGAATACTGTGCATTCACTTTGGATTGATTTTTAATTATATATTAATGTCTTAGCTTTAGCGACCTTCTCATTAACATCTGATAATCAAATGCAACGACTGAAAAAGTTGCATCTCCTTGAGTATAGATGGCGCTGTCTCAGTCACGTCTCAGGAAGAATATTTATAAGGTCATATTCTGAAAAAGTTCATTCTGACATGTGGTGCAATGGTAGCGCACTCTAGCATGAATCTGGAGAGATGCGGGTTCGATTCCCACTGTGGCGGCGATGAATTTTTTTCAGAATCTATTAATTAATGTTTGATCCTTTACATGTTTATTAAGCTCTTTGTAATGTTTTCTATTAGGTCTAGTAGGGTATTAAGGATATTCCTGTAGTTTTTTCTTTTAAAAATAAGCTCCAGTGCCTTATCATTCAAATAATTTTGCCACCTCTGCCCCTTTTTACCCAAAAGAGTACTGTTAGTTTCAAGAAAAGCCTGTTTAGAATGATCCCATTCTTCCTCAATTTCAGTAGTAAGCAAACCATGACTGTCATAATGAGTAAGTAACCTATCATGGTAAGCTTTGGCTATAACTGGGCACCTTAGCACCACACTTCTTAAGTTTAATTTGCAAGACACTTTTAACAAGGTAATGGTCAGATTCAGTTTCAGCTCTCATATATGACATGGTATTTCTAAGAGAATTAGGCCATTTGTTGTTAATAAATTTAGAGTCAATCATATTCTTATGCAACCGATGTGGTGAAACCTATGTATAGTTATATATGTCAGTGTTTGTAATAAGTATTAGTTATTCTCAAACCATTAAATTTACCTACCTGTAGGAGACATTGCCCATTACAGCTACCAATACCAAAGGGACTATCACCCCTCCCCAAAGGTCACAGTCAGTACCAACTTTAACATTGAAGGCTCCTAGAACACAGGTAATATCTCCTTTCTTGACAGAATTCAGAATATCCTGAAGTTATATGTAAACCCTATCTTTCTCATCCTCAGTTGGGAATGAGGATTCAACAGATAACATTCAAGTCTTTAATGCTTGTTTTAAATTGAGCTGTAAGAAACCTTTCATTAAGACACTCATATCCTAGAAGAGTGTCGCTTGCATGTCTGCTGATAATCAAACCTACGTTTTGAATATGCTTTCCATTTACCCTACCTGAAGAGAGAAACTTGAGATTATTTTTAAGTATGTGACTTTAATCTGTCCATCTGGTCTTTTGCGCCAAGTAAGTTTTAATGGTGGAATTATTGTGTGGGGACATCAAGAGAATAATTTCTCTGCAGTTTTCACATTCCAAGAACCTGTGGAGAAGAAATGGTTAATGGGATGTTTAAAGAAACTGTTTATTGAGAGAGGAAGGGCCGATAATATCAAACAGCCCCTAATTGCAGGTATGGGGCAAAGAGCTGTTCCCCCACCCCTGAAATTTGAAGCCATCTACACTGGTAGGATTCATTCAATATGGATATGATGATGCCCATTCAGTCAATAACCAAGAATATTCAATACCAAGGGTTCTGGTACCTGCCATGGCCTCTGATCAGGATTATCCACCCACTGATAAAACTTATCCTGTGAATTAATTCTTCAGAGATCAATTAACTTGAGGCTGTCAACCCACAAACTGAAAACACAGTTGAAGATTTTTCCCTCAACAGAAAGCTACCAGTGGAGCAAATTCAAGATCCATAATCAAGCTCACAGCCATTATTCCATTCAGGTTGGTACATATGATCCCTGTGTGGCTGGCCTATCCTTAGCAGGTAGGAAAAAAAGAAAAGTAGCCACAGTAGTACAGATCAGTATGTCACACTAATCTGGCATCCCTCCCTTTCCATTCTCTTCCACAAGAAAGCATCTCTTTTGGAAACATATTAATGGTCTGTACCATGATAAGGCAGGGTTGGATATTAGGTGCTAGGCCTGGCTGGTTCTGTGCATCATCACAGGGAATTGGTGCATAGCTATCCATAGAAATATAAAAGAAAATAAAAATCATGTTTTAGGTAAATAATATTCAGGAAGAAATGTCTTTTTGATTACTATGTAATTTAACTGTTTTTATTCATGAGAAACTGATTTACATTCAGAGGCCCAGCTATTTTTTCACTCTCAGCCAAAAAATTAATTTTAGAACTTTTTTGCCAAATAACTAATGAAAGGAATTATGGCATTTAATTCTTGTTTTTCTGAAAAATAAAATATTTAACAAAAAAATGACTTTTAGTTTAACAGGACTCTTTTAAAGTCATGTAGTAAAAAAAATACATCTGGCAACATAAATAAAAATTTATTTAAAAAAACTAATGCACAGAAATGATTATAACGCATATGAATAGAAAAGCTATTTATTTCTGAATAACAAAAAAGTTAATTTTCTTGTTTGAAGTTAATAATTTTCTTGTTTGAAGTTAATATTTCTCCCGTTTTGTAATTTTTTTTTCTCGGTACCATATTTTGAGAAAAATCCAGGCTTTTAGGCAATTTTGCTGAGTCAGATAAACAAGTCAACTTTAGAATTCAATAGAAAATATGTTATGTTTTCGGTTAAATCAACAGAAATATTTATACTAAATTAAACAAAATTTAGCTCCAAAATGTATGAAAATTAAATTTTAACAAATTTATGAACATATTAATTTTAATAAGATATTTTCACTGTGATATAGTGAAAAAAATGATCGGACTATAACTTTAAAGCATAATATTCGAAAGCTTGTTGAATAGAAACTGTTAAATTATATATTAATCGAAAGTAAAATTCTTTCCGAATAATGATTCTTTTCAGTGTGGCATATTTTAAAGCACTAACCAGTGTTATACAAGGCTACACTTCGTATTGAATCACTTGGGCTATCTCAGTTGAGCTTCATCTTTTTACCTTGTGTCTATATTCACATAGAATTTTGGGAATTAGAAGTGTTATTCCATTTTAGAACTGTTATTCTTATGAACAGTATTTATATATATATACCTATCTACAGATTCACATGCAGCAGATTCAAGAGGTTTTCTTGAAAAACCTTCTTTCCTGATTATTCCTTAATTTATGGAAACCTATGTGTGTATTGTGTATAAATATGTGTATATTGTCATGTTTTAATTATTCACAATGTATATGCCATTTAGAAATTAATTTGTTCCTATGGCAGAAGATTCATTCTTATGAACATATTGTCTTTCTGATATTAATATGATTGTCATAATCTTTGAAAGCAAAATGGTGAGTTATAGTTGAACTTGCAGTTTTGTCATTGTACTCAGGTTTAAAACTATGGTTGCTCGCCTGTAGCAGTTTCTTTGCCATGGTTACTCTTTCTCGAAATAGTCAAATAATAAAAGTTAAAAATCACATCATAGCTACATAAATAATGAAACCTCTGTGACATTGCATACATTAAAAGCATGATGTAGTATTTCTAAAATTTAGTTGGTTTGATGCCCTCTTAAACCAGCTTTTTTTATGCATGAAATTATATTTTTTTAGCATAAATGACTCTCCTACAAAGTGCTAGAGAATGTGTACAAAAGATATCATATGATTAGCAGATTTTCCACCAATTGAAGTCTGTAATTCTCTATGACACTGTTAAATGTTTTAAACACTTCAACCAATGTTCTAAGCTATCAAGTATCAAAAGTTGTTAAGGAGAGATTTACGTACCATACAGCGAGGATGAGTAGTAACAGGAACTTCCGGGATGCTCTGTGGTACAGTACATAAATCTCTCCTTAATAACTTTTGATACTTGATAGCATAGAACATTGGTTGAAGTGCTTAAAAACATTTAAGTGTCATAGAGAATTAAACACTTTAATTTTAATTGCTGCACTGTGAACCTCTACTGTAATTTTTCTTTTTCACCAATATTCAGCAACTCCTTTGAATCTCCCTCCCAATCAAGTAGAAAAATAAAAGTGGCTTTAAACTTAAACTCAAGTTCTGTGATAGAGACCCAGAATTTTTAATGTCATACAGGAAGCAAAAGCTAAAATTGGGATTTGGGTTTAAAAAGACAACAATATCTTTCAACAGTGAATGAAGCATCGTGCACTTCTGTTGAGTGACTCTTTGGGAAGTGCCAAGTGCTATGGCAACATTCATTGTTGAAAGACTGACAGGCTTACACTGTCTGCATGCCACCCATAAAGAAATTACCACTATTATTTATATTGGATAGTAGATATAATGGTATGTGATGTGTTTAGTCTAAATGTTATAGATGTTTTGTTCCATAAGCTGAATATTAAAAGCAAAAATTGTGTTTTACCTTATGGGAATAAAAAAATTCCTAATAACGATATGTGTAACAAAGTACTTTAAATGCAAATTATTTTGTTGTGTTACAGTCTGGACAGTTCTGTGAAGACATGATTCCAACAGTTGGCTTCAACATGCGTAAAGTGACTAAGGGCAATGTGACTATAAAGGTTGGTAAAAATCGTTTAGAGCTTAATTTTAAGAATATATTTAAAAATTGATCAATAAATATTTATTGATTCATTAATAATGCTTTAGTTTGAGTTACTTATTCATTTACATCTTACAAACTGCAACATTAAAAAGTAAAGTTGCCTTTCCCCATCATAGATGACACCAGCAGCAACAATGATGGGAGATTGATAGGTTATGTTAGTGGAAAAAAGACTGAGCTGGCTTTAGTGACCTAAGAGCACTGTGGCATGAATCTGGAGAGATATGAGTTTGAATCCCACACTTCGGCAAAACTCCTTTTTTTCCACAAAACTATTTATTAAAATGATATTGCATATATTTTCACATTTTTTAACAAGAATAGCAAACTGTTACTATGTAGAACTTTTGGAGTTATTCCAAAATAAATTATATCCATATTACCATTGAGTATGCTGCTATACCAGTATTATCTATTTTTTATTTTGCTGAAGTGCCAGAGATTGTAAGAATACAATTTCAACTTTAGACATTGAGATTCTTTTGCACGTTGAGCCTGAACAGTGCTTAAAGTATTTTTTAGAGATTTTGATTGATGATATGAGTACAATCTCTGTAGTCATTGTAAAATAAAACATAGTACTAGTATAATCAGCAAGATCAAAGTTTTAAAAAATTTGCCTCTTTTGCCACTTTTAAGGGCATTTTCTATATTTAATTCACACCTTGCATCAGTGATCATAATATATTTTATTTACTTTGGATTTTAATATTAATAATGGCTTACTTTTAACTAAAATATTGAAATCATTCTTTAAAAAAAACTTGCAATTAAATTGAACAGATTGTTTCATGTGAACTTAATATCACAAAATACACTGCTGGCCATTAAAAGTGCAACACCAGGAAGAACTCGTCAGATTGTCCTGAAATATGCAAGATGGTAGCCCATGAGAGAACATGTAAATGATTCAAAGCACGGCACATACACGCATTATGTGTGACAGTAACTCCCCCTGGAAATGGTATAAGAGGAGATTACAAAGAGCCGGTGTAAAGCCCTGGAATTGTGTTTGATCGCAGTTCTTGCTCACTAAAGGATCAAGTATGCCCTTTCGAAGAACACGACAACCATATGACCAGTTTTCCAACTTTGTTCGAGGGAGAATTGTGGGATTATGAGAAGGCGGATGTCATACCGAGACATTGGTGCTCGTGTTGGACAGAATGCTGCCACAGTGATGAGAATATGGCATCAGTGGGTAGAAGAGAAGCGAACTTAACGACGTGAGGGATCTCAACAGCCCTGTCACACAAACGGACAAGAGGACAGACATTTTGTGCACATGGCTTTGAATGATCATACAGCCACATCAAACATCTTAGCTCAACAGTTAGGGTGTGTTGCACATTAATCAGTGTCCGCATATATGATTCAACATGATCTGCAGCATCGGGGCATCTTTTCTAGGTGGCCATTGCTTCGGCTACCATTGACTCTACAATATAGGCATATACGACTGCAATTGTGCCAAGAACATCATGCATGGATGTGCAAATGGCATCACATCGTCTTTTCAGACAAATCCCGCTTCAGTATGCAGCACCATGATGGACGAATCCGTATCTGGTGGTACTGTGGTGACAGGCTCAGTGAAACTCAGTGCTGCATCAAACAAATGCATGATGCAGCATCATACAGGTCTGGTCCCTGGTGTTATGGTATGGGGTGCCATTGGACTCCACTCACGCATGCACCTCGTATGCATTACCGGTACTTTGATGAGCCAGAGTTACATCACTGAGATGTTGGAGCCTGTGGTCGTATCTTCAGGTGTTCTCTGGTGCAATTTACCAACAGGACAATGCCCGACCACATGTGGCATGCATCGTCCAACAATTCCTGGATAGCCACCTTGTGACCCTTCTGCCTTGGCCTGCCCATTCACCAGATCTGTCCTCAATTGAACATGTCTGGTCCATGATCTCACGATGACCAGCACACCAACAGCTGCTACAACAGATGAACTTTGGCTACATATCAAAACTGCATGAACTGACATTCCTAAAACACACATTCAACGTCTCATTCTCTCAGTGCTGGACCGTGCAGCAGCGGTTATTGCCACTCATGGTGGCTACACAAGATACTGATTTCTTTGTATTCCAGAAGTCTAACTGAGTTGTATTTTTAATCATTTGATCCTTGTAACATAAGCTATGTATTCGCTAAATATGACTTTGATATCGCTTGTCTTTCTTGGTATTGCACTTTTAATGGCCAGCAGTGTACATCGATGAAGGATCTACATGATGAGAAATTTACCTATCCATTTGGTTTTTAGCTCATTTTACAAAACAGCTATTTTTTTCACTTTGTCATTCGTGCTTCTGTCTGTCTGTAGATATTCAACTTCTTTTGATTCTAAAGGTAATTGAAATATTCTTTTTAGGGGTTGATAGGTTTAAATGAAATATTACGATCAACATTTTCTAACTCACCCAATAATTTTAATAGTGCCCATTTTTGGTGGAAAAAGTTGGAAAATGGCAAAATCCTAAATTACTGTTGTAAATGATCTATTTCTGCTAGAAATTTGGATGTTACAGTATGATGGTCAAGGAATTTAAATGATAGCAGTGATTTGTATCCTTACTCCCAGTTGGGTGGTATCTCTTTTTAAGGATAGTTTACATTTTCCAAATCATCCATTTCTCCTAAAAACTTTTAACATGCAAATAGTTTGAAGTATAAACTTTAAAATTTTATTGCTCAACGACAAAGAATTTTAATTTATTTTTAATTAATTTCTGAGCAAGAACATCCTTTAAATTGTGTATCTGAAGTTATGACGTAAGTTTGGGGTGGGGGTGGCTCAGTCGGTAACTTGTCAGGCTCGTAATCTGCAGTTTCCAGGTTCGAGTCCCAGCTGGGTCAGCGTTGAGATTTATCTCCGCAAACTCCCCGCCCTTCCCACAGTCAGTAAGGGACATCCATGGGCTTGGAAAGGCTGTCGTCTGTTGAATGGGACATTAAGCTGTGGTCCTATGTGTGGGAGAGTCATACCCTGTGCACCTTAAAGAACATGCTGGATGGCCTTGATGGGAGGCTACCACCTGTCTCCCAACAGCCGTTCCAGTGGGTCCCCTCCCCCAACCTTCTCTGAGCCTTTGGGGTCCTTTTGACCTGGCCATTTAGCCCATTGTGTGCAAAAAAGTGCCACTCAGAGGTAAATCAACCAACCAATATGACATAAGATTTAGGTAACTTGTTAGAAAAGGAGCTGTAAACTCTGACATGAGATTTTGATCTTTTTTTTAACTAAGGCTTTAGAAAAGAAGCTGAAGCTAAACTGTTCTTTTGAAATCAGCTGTATTTTAAATGACAGTTCTCTAGATTATGTTTTATAGTTGTATTAAAGAGGTCTGTGTTTAGGAAGGTGTATAAAATCTATATCTTTCTAGATGCAGGTAATGCTTATTATTTCTATTAGGACCAGAGTTGGAATTCTCATCAATTAAAGAAATTATATTTAAGAAGAGAAATTTGTAGATAGATATTCTTATTTGGGGAGCATTGAGGGACAATGTAATAATTAAAAGTTTTTGGATTTACTGATAAAGTTAGTAAGTATTGCCAAGGATGAGAAAGAGCTGCCAAATGCAAAAGTTATGGTCAGATATCCTGTAAAGATTTAAATGTGGTTTTTAATAATGCATAATGTATAGATGGTCTAAAGAATTGTTCTAGAGACTTATTGCAGGAGAATATTTTTGTGTCATATCACTTCTTAACCCTTCCCAGGTCCAGCTATTTTTTCACTCTGATCAGCAAAAAAAAATTAGCTTTAGAATTTTTTTGCCAAATAACTAATGAAAGGAATTATGACATGTTATATGCTAAATTAATCAGCATTTAATTCTGGATTTTCTGAAAATAAATATTTAACAAAAGCGAAATTACTAGTTTCAATAAGACTTTTTTTAGTCATGTAGTAAAAAAATACATCTGGCAACACAGATATAAATTTCTTTAAAAAACATTAATAGACAGAAATGGTTATAATGCACATGAATAGAAAGGTTATTTCTGAATAGCAAAAAAAAAATTTCTTGTTTAACCCTTTGAAGCACGAATTTCAATTTTATTTCCGATTTTAATGACATTTGGTATGGGCCATCTTTATGTGTAGAAAAATGATGGAGTATCAATAGATGGTGCACTAATATCCATGTAGGAAGTGTGGTTTCGCTGTAAAACCAGTCTGCGTATAGAAATAAAAATTTAAGTAAGTGGTTTCTGTGTGGAACCACTATGCTTCAAAGGGTTAAAGTAAACATTTCTTTCCTTTTGTAATTTATTTTTCCCATACCATACTTTGAGAAAAGTCCAGGCTTGTTGCAGGGTCTAGTAAACAAGTAAACTTTAGAATATTTTTAATAAATAACTAATCAACAGAAATAACTCATATTATTACCAAATTAAAGAGAATTTAATTCTGAATCTTACTGAAGTAAAACATATTAACATTGTAGTAACATATTAATTTTAATAACACTTTTTACAGTGGTATACCAAAAGAATAGATACATATTTCACAATTACTTCCAAAATCTTCCATTTTTAAAAATAGCAGTTATTTGTTAATTTTTAGAAGATTTTCGAGAATTTAAGGAAAAATATGTTGATAATAGTTCAAATCAAACTTGTGAGCTTAAATCAGGTGATTGCTTCAATACAGAGTAATGTTAACAAATAAATCGGCAGTACTGTATAGCACTTCTAAAATATGGCAGTCAGATGACTTATTGAATTATTTTTATTGTAGTTTAATAAAATATCCATCAAATGAAAAAAGGAAAAAAAATTTTGCAAGCTTGAATTATGTATTTTTAAAAGATATATGAAGAAAATTTTCAAATAGCAATTTAAAAAAAAATCGAAGTTTTATGTTTTGTACAAAAAATGTTTATAGACTCCTTAACCTGGGAAGGGTTAAGATAAGTTCTTCAAAATCTGTTCCTTTAAAACCTAAGGTGTAGTTTTTTTTATCTAGTTTTCAAAAAAAGAGAATGCTAACTTTGTTCTGTCCATCTGTAGACATCAAATTTTGAAAATAAATTGAAAAATTCCTTTTGGAAATATAATTCACACTTTCCGAATATCCCAAAAGCTATTATTGCACCCTCTAATGGTGAAAAAATGTTGAAAATTCAAAAATTTTAAACTAATAAGGATTTAAAAAATGCAAATTATTTTAAGTAGTTTTAATTTACATTGTTATAGGCCACTAAATATGGCAACTTCAAAGCTTTTAATGAATGTTGCAAGTGATCTGTTTATGGCACAAATTTGAACTTTTATTGGTAAAGTGCCAAGCGATATTCCACTGACAACAACAACAATCTGTCCCCTTTCTCAGAGGGGTGTGAGAAAAGAATCTTTTTATTTTGAAGGATAAAAGACAAATACTTTTTCTGTTGTATAAGTACTAATAAAACACTATTGTTTGCATTTTCCCCATCATTCATTAGTTCGAATTAAAACTTTTAAGGAATGAAAAGTAGGTAAACGAAAAACTTCATTCTCTTTGGAAACAAGATTGCCATGGGCACCAGAGGGTGATATGTGTTTTTCTAGTTATATTACAAAATAATTTAAATATGATATTGTGATTGTTTTTCTGTAAATAATAATTTTCATCTAAAATATATGTAGTTGCTAATTTATAATTTTAAACTAAAAATGTTTTAGATTTGGGATATTGGAGGCCAACCAAGATTTCGAAGTATGTGGGAAAGATACTGTCGTGGAGTTAATGCCATTGTGTAAGTATATATATGTAACATGCTTAAACTTTATGAATCTGATTAAGAACAGAAATTACGTTTGGGTCTTCGGTTCACATTGTAGCAGCAGATAATAAAATGTGAATTTTGAGTAATTAGCTGAACTTAACGTTAAAAAAAAATATCCCTGAAACAGCACACTTAGAAGACAGCACAACTAAAGAAACATTCATCCTTATCTAGGCTCAACCCCAATCTCTTCTATCCTTTTGTTTTGTCAACTGTAGCCCATGCTTGGCTACAGGTGATTACTTCTAGAAATTCTTTATGGCTAACTTTTATTTTAGATTAAGATATGGTTTAAAATAAGTTAAATTGTTACAATACAGGATTAAGAACAAAGGCTTAATTATTATTGGTAAGGAGGAAATTTTATTAAAAAAAGTCGTAAGATAGTGTAACAAAATCTAATATATAAAGAAGAAAGTTTGTTTGTGTGTCTGTCCACTTCTGCATTCAGGCCCCAGAGGGGCTAGATATCTCAAACTTTGCATGAATGTTCCCTTCACCCAGAGGAAGAATATAGGTTATGTGCAAACTCGCTGGGATCAACCAAAATTGGGGTGGGCGTGTTTAAATTTCTCAAAATCCCCATAGACTTAACGTTAACGCTTGAAATTTATTCAAAATAACTGTTGCCATCAATAAATTTGAAATAATGAATGCATCAAACTAATTTCTTTCTGATTTTGTGTGATAAACTCATTATTCAGTTTGTTGGCTCAAGATTGCGAGTGCCCATGGATATTGAAGTCATCCTAATTAAGCATGAGCAGAACATGAGATTCGTTGTTGAAACGAAAGCTTCAAAACCTAAATTCATATAAGAAGTTAACATCATTAACTTAATTTAAAAAATATGTAAAAGTTAATAAAAGTATATGCAAATAATTAATAAATGTTTTAAATATTATGCTTGATAATAATAATTTTTTTGTACCTTTACATTTTTTATGCACCTCAGAACATAGTTAATTTCCTTTTGCTATAAACATATGTCTGGCAAATTGTATCCGAGGAACTGTGGTGTGTAGGAAGTGATTTGAAAAGTTTGATTATCTGAGTGAGGGAATTCCGATTTTTAGTTTAGAAACTTCTGACATGGGGTCAGTATAATGAGTACCTCAAACTATGTCCATTTCTACCCTCCCCTAAAGAGAGGGAGAAATTTTAACTGGAGGGGAGGTTAAGTTGTTTTGCCTCTGAGTGGCACTTTTTGGCACACAATGGGCTAATTGGCCAGGCCACAAGAACCGCAAGGACTTGGAGAAGTACCACTGGACAGCTGTTGGGACACAAATGGTAGTCTCCCATTATAGCCATCCAGTGAGTTCTTTAATGTGCATAGGGTATGTACAGGTATATGTATATCATATATACATATAAGTTATGTATATATATGATATGATATATGCATCATATCATAACATATGTTATGATATATGATCATATACTATGTATGTTATGATCATATATATGATCATATACTATGTATGATACAATATATACATTATTATATATGATATAACATATACACTGGCAGAAATTGAAAAAAGAACACCGAGAAGGAATTTGTTTAGGAATGTCACATAATAATATGCTAATAGTTAGGGGCAGCAGAAACCATGATCCAAGATTGAAAGCCATTGGATAAAATAATGGTGTCACTGAGGACAACAACATGCAAATGTATGCAGTGCGTATTTAAGGACTAGGGCATGAAGGAAGAAGTTATTTGCCTTTTGTTGTTTTGTTCAGTGCTCTTTGAAGAAGCTACCATGCCTGGACGATGCAGGCATGCAACATTTGTTCAGTTAGCGGAGTTTGAGCAAGGTTGTATAGTGGGTCTTTGGGAAGCAGGTTGGTCTTTTAGTCAAATTTCACACCACATTGGACAAGAGGTATCAATAATGGTAGGATGGTGGTGTCGATGGTCAGAATAGCATTTGCACACTTGCAAATGTGGTTCTGGGCAACACAGAGTTACAGACACACAAGAGGATTGGCATATCAGGAGGGCAGCTGTAGCAGAACGGATAACTATGATGTCACAAATTCAATCCTCTATCATACCAACGGTGTGTACAAGAACAATACACAATCATCTTTTGGAAGCAGGAATAATACACAATCATCTATGGGCACGCTTGCTGCTGGCACTGTTACCACTGTCACCTTGTCACTGTTGAGCACGTTTCCAGTGGTGTCAAGGACAAGTTCATTGAGGGAAGAATGGCAATCTGTGGTCTTCAGTAATGAAAGCAGATTCTGCTTAGGAGCGTCTGATGGTTATTTACACGTCTGAAGGCGACAAGGTGAGCTGCTTCTTCCATTGTGCATCTGCCAGCAACACACAAGGCCCATGCTGGGCATCATGGTGTATGGAGTGATTAGCTATCACTCTTGTACATGTCTGGTATTTGTACAGGGTACACTGAATAGCAGTACATATGTCAGCGATATCATACAGCCAGTTGTCCTGCCATATTTGAGTGTAATCCCAAATGCAATATTCCAGCAGGATAACTTTCCCCCCCCCCACACACACACTGCCGGGGCAACTCAACATGCTCTTTAGGCAGTGCACAAACTCCCTTGGCTAGCCACTCTCCGGACTTGTCTCCAATCAAGTATGTCTAGGACTGGATCAGACAAAGATCTTCCGCAGACCGTGGCAGGCAACGACCATCACTGAATTATGCGTCCAAGTTGAAAGTGTATGGAATGGTATCCTCCAGCTTAATATCTGGCATTTGTACGACTGATTGCATGCCAGATTGGAAGATTGCATTGCTACTCCAGGAGGTTCAACACCTTATTAAAAGGTGCAATAAACATTGAATCACTTCACACATGTGATCTCTCCTTTCTCAACAAGTTGTTTCTACTAAATAAATATCATAGATTATGCTTCAATTGTTAATGGTGTTCTTTTTTCAATTTCCACCAGTGTATATATACGTTATAATAAAATGTGATTGATTATTCACAAATATAATTCACATTTATGTGAATTCTGATATTTGTGAATATATCATAATTCACAAATATCAGTTTGTGAATTAGTCTTTGCTCAACTTTTGCTTGCCTCATTAACTACTGCATAAGAATCATCTAACTGATTTCGTTGAAATTAAATGGGCTAGTTTCGCAATCCCACCTCCTCCTGCACTGTGCTAATGGCAGTTTGGACAAGAGAAATGGCTTTTTATTTTCTGATACATGAAGTTGAGGAATAAATCGAAAAAAACTGATGTTATTTAAGAGGTCTGAAATGTTTATTTTACATATATATATTACAAAGTTAGTTCAATTTTTAATATTAAAAAAAAATAATTTTTTTGTAGTACTAACAACAGAGTTTATTGTTTATGGCTGTATGTGCAGGCTTTGTGAACTGGATTTTCAAGGTTGTGGCAGTGTAAGGTTTAAATGACTTTTCTGTCTGATAATGTAGACGGTAACCAGCTAGGACCTATAAATTAGTCTTAAACTGCCTGAAAAGTTTGTATCTCTAGTCTAAAAACTGGAATGATAGGGGGAAAAATCAAAAATATTATGTTTAATAACTAATAATACTCATTTTTTGCCTAGACACATTGCTTGTAACACTGCTGGTGTGTTGATGGGCTGTTTTCAAATTTGCAAATTATGAATTTATGTATTTCACTTCAAACTGTAATTATGATATCATCATAGATTCTATTACATTTCATGTGAGCTACAAACCTCTCTCTCATTATTCTATCAAAAAGAAAAATACTTAAATCGGTCCCAGTTTTGAATCACATAGTGCTTCTTGCCTGAATAAAATATGGTCAAATTTGTTATTTTTCAGTGAAAATGCAAAACGGTTTTTTAGCTGTGAGATTGATACCATGCTAAACAATTTGATGTTTTACATTTTAACACTATTTTGATAATTAACATAAATCACACAGAACTATTTAATGCTGAAGCTGACCAGTTCAATATTCACAGTCCAATAGACACAAAGCAAATATTAACACAAATTTTGTCAAAATCATAGCCAATTTCTAACTTATCAAATGTCAAAGCTATTGTAACCCAACCTAATGTATGAAATACGCAAATTCTAACAGCAAAAAAGCTGGAATGCTAACTGAGCAAACAAAAAGGAATGGAATGCAAAAGATTAAAATAAAATCAAGTTTCCAGCAGGCAGCAAATCCCCATTCTTGTTGGTTACAGGCAGGAGTTCCAGTTATATATGAGAGTAGGCCAAAGCTTTGCTAAAGATAATGGCAGCAACCAATGAGAAGTACATATGATCTAGATGCCTAATGATGCTGTAACAAAATATCACCAACTGGCAGGTACCTGACACGCAGTTACTTGATATTTATTATATATGTGTAATTAATAGTTGATTATTAACAAGACCTGCAAAATAGGTATGTGGTTCACTAATCAGGAAAAGTTAACCTCTCATCAGACTCTGATATGCTATTTAATGCATGTAGAGTATGCATTAAATAGCATATCAGAGTCTGATGAGAGGTTAACTTTTCCTGATTAGTGAACCACATACCTATTTTGCAGGTCTTGTTAATAATCAACTATTAATTACACATATATAATAAATATCAAGTAACTGTGTGTCAGGTACCTGCCAGTTGGTATGTAGAGTAGTATGTAGAGTATACTAAAAAACAGTTTCTTGACTGATCAGGATAAAATTCATAATAATATAAATAATAAATATTTCCTCAAGCAGCTGCTTGCCACAAAAGTTCTGATGGAAGCCTACAAGTTTAATAGGCCATAGTAACATGTTCAGTGGCATCTTGAATCTTCCTACTATAGAGCATAAATGATGGCCAGAGGCGGACTGACATTATGATTGAAAGTTCCAAGAAAGAAATGAGGATTGGCATTGAATATAAATATTTCATTTTTTAATTTTTATTTCTTCATTGTTGTATTTTGATTAATGTATACTACTTTCAAACTCCATTCTTTTATTTAAATTACAGATTCAGTTGTCTATGTGCAAGAAATCTTCAGTACATTATATTTTTCATTGTTTCTGCACTATTGAACCTCAAATAACCAATCATGCACAAGAAAATATAATTTTATATTATTTCAGATATATGGTTGATGCAGCAGACCATGAGAAGATTGAAGCATCTCGTAATGAACTTCACAATTTGTTGGACAAGCCACAGCTAGCAGGCATTCCTGTTCTAGTTCTTGGGAACAAAAGAGATTTGCCTAATGCTCTTGATGAAAAAGAGATAATTGAGCAGATGTGAGTATTATATTTTCATTATTTGTTGTTGGTTTTTGACTGCTTGTGATTCAGACTTTGTTGAATATTTTGTAATGAAAAAAGCAGATTTCTTGAAAACATTACTGTTATGAAGTGATTGAATACTCAAAATTATATTTAATGGTGTATTAACTGTTTTATGATTTTATTTATATATGTTGGCTATAGGTTACAGAACATTCAGTTCTGTTATTTTCAGTGGATTTCATGTGTTGCTTAACTCTTAAAATGTCAGGTTTCTGAAACTGGTCTTACTCTGGTGGCCAAGTTAATTTTGAAGTATTTAGAAAATAAAATAAATAACTCTAGGACCGTATCCAGAAGTAACTAACAAACTTAAAATATTATATATCAAAAGAAGGAGCATTTAAATTTTGATTAATAAATGTCAAAAAATTCAAAGAAAAGTGAAATTTTGTGTTGTTTTTTAATTGCAAAATTTTGCTGTATTTTTTCTATTTTAACTTTAATAATTAAATTATTTCATTATTTTAATATAACTGTGAGACATGTTCGAATCCCACTCAGGGTAACCAATTTGTTTTTCAGCTAATTATTTAAAGTAAAATAAATATTCCCCAAGCAGCTGCTTGCCATAGAGTTCTGACAGGAGCCTATCAGTTTATACACCATAGTAGGTCTATGAGGAAGGCAAGACCTCAGTAGAAAGATAACACAAGAATCCATTCATTACCTGGGGCTCAAGCCCAGATCCCTTTGATCAGTAACCAAGCATGCTAACCACTCGGCCACGGGAAAACCCAATTTTATTATTAATTATTTTATTATTTTTATTCCAAGTAGTTCATAATATTTCTATTAGTTCTTAAACTTTTATTTATGCTTAGTTTTCATAAATATTCATAATTTTTTTGCTCATAATCAATCTAGTGCATAATTCATGTGTAGATTTTTGATAATTGGCAAACTTAACACTAAAGAAATAGTGCCTCAAAAAGCTTATTTTTAAGAACAAAATAATTTAAATTAAAACTGAAAAATATATCTAAAAAAGATACAGAATTGTGGAAGAAATTTAATAAAAGTGTTTGAAAGCATTTAAGGTTTAATTGAAGCACTGAAATTGAGAAGGAATTGCTTTGGTATGAAGCTGCATAACCGCTACACAAAAATTTAATTCATTAGTTATGGTAAATATTTTGTTTAAAAATCGTCATTTTGTAGCATTAATTAGTGTATTTAATTAAAATTACATCTAAAATTAATAAAATTATTATTAAAATTTAATTAAAAAATAGGTTTTTAGGCCAATATCCTAATCCTATGTTCTTGGGATACTTGCCATTTGAAATCAGTACTGGTTTCATTTTCAATTAAATTTGAAATTCAGTATTATTTTTAATCATAGTATATATTTGAGAAGCAATGCAAAATAATTGTAGAAGCAGCTGAATAAAAAAAAATCTTTAAATTGAAAGTCTACTAAAATATTGGCCTAAAAGGATGTGCATATTTTCTCGATGACACAGTTCCTGTTTTTAAGTGGAATCAGGTAAAAATCTTTTGAAAAGATCTTTTGAAAAAAAAATTTTTTTTTCAAAAGAAGTCTTTATTTGATTCAAACATCATTTTGACATTTGATTAGAAACAGTTTAAAAATACCAATTTCTGTTTTAAAAAACTTATCATGCACTATGGAATGGTAAACATTTTATGCTGCCAATAGAATTGGAAAAGTGAAAACAGTAAACCCAGCTTGTATACACAAAGGGTTAAGTAAGCAATAAAAGTAAATATTATATATGCATACATACACTGGGGCTCAAAAGTCAAGCAGCAAACACAAAATCATGAATTGCAAACAAGTTCTTTGGATTTCAATGAAACGTACAGATGAAGTCCATGATCATATATCCCAATAATACCTGAAAAACAATTGAATTCCTTTAAATATTTAATGAAATATTCAAATTATAAAATCATTGCCTCAAAATGGCATGTAAAAGTTCAATGATAACATATCTTTAATATGATATATGATAACCTGGACAGCGATATAGGCTGCATAACTACTTGTCATTCTGCAAATTAGGTTGTCAATAACGGTTTGAGGAAGTAATTGCCATTCAAGTATGGGTGCAGATTGGAGCTCCTGGAGGGTCCTGGGAGGTGGATTGTAACTGAAGATGTGCTGTCCTATAGATCCCAAATATGTTCTGTTGCATTTAGATCAGGTGATTGGGAAGGTCAGTCTGTGTGGCTTATGGTTTCATTATCAAGCCCACCAAGCGAGTTCTGGGAGTGCAAGCATTATCATTCGTTAACACAGAATCAGGACCCATTGCTGTGAGAAATGGATGAATGTAAGGTTTGAAGATTTCATTGTGATATCTTACAGCTGTTACTTCCCTCATCAGAAGACACGAAGGTCTTCCTAGCCATTGAGAGTGATGCCTGCCTATACCAACACACTACTAGATACAAAACTGTCTCTTTCCCAGATGTTAATGGGGTGATATCTGGTTCCAGCCTATCTCCAGACCAATAGTTGTCGGGAATCAGTTTGCAGACTATCTCAGGATTCATCAGTAAACAGAACATTGCCTCGGTGACATTGAGTCTAGTTGTGATGTCAATTGGGTTCTGCACTGGCCAACATCAAAGGGACACACACATACTGATCTTGCATAAAGATGACCTGCATGAAGCCTTCTGGACACAGTTTGCCAGGATACAGCCTGTCCCATTAATGTAGCGAGGTCAAAAGCATTCTGGCATGCTTATATGGGTTCTATGTTGCCTTACATTTATGAGCAGGTAATAGTTGTCCCTAGTTGATGTGGCCCTTGTATGTCTAGTAAGTGGTCTTCTAGCAATGGTTTGGCTTGTTTGAAATTGATTCCAAAGGTGGCTTATAATGCTGTGATTCACATTTAGCTATATGACTACCTCAGACTGACATTGTCAGTCTTGAGCCTTCTGATTGTTAACCACCTCATTTCTTCACTTGAAAAGTTTCTTCCAACCATATCCTAACGGTTGGCTATATCAGATATCATACATCAAGACTAACATGAACTGATGTGCACATACAAAATAGGTGCTTTTTTTGCTGACCTGTTTTGTACATGCGGTTGTGTTTAATGCATATTTGAACTCAGCATTATTTTTTATATTAAAAAGATGACTTATTTATTGTCAATTACTGGAAGTCCTTTATACCTTATTTCGTATACAATGCTTGTTGAAGACATTTCTTTTAGAAAACCACAGAATACTCCTTAGATTAAGCACTTTTCACTCCGTAACAAATTTTCATGTTGCATAAACTATGTTAAGCCGTCCTGTGGTCGAGTGGTTAGCACACTTGGCTACTGATCTACGGGACCTGGGTTCGAGCCCCGGGTAAGGCATGGATGTATGTGTCGTTTTTCTGCTGAGGTCCTGCCATCCTCTTAGACCTTCTACTATGGCATATAAACTGGCAGGCTCCTGTCAGACCTCTGTGGCAACAGCTGCTTGAGGGGGTATTTATTTTTTATTATTTATAAACTATGTTAATATAAGTTAAAATAAGATAAAAATTAAAATATGCTAAAATAACAGATATGCTTCACCTCTTCATTAGGCATGATTTTTATCAGATTCTAGACTCTTTTATACCCTGTTGTATATGTATATACATTAGCACACCATGAAATACTGAAAGGCGAATCCACTGTTTCACCAGGGTATGTCAGTTTTTGCTGGGGTGCATTAGATCCTTGAGTAGGATGTATTAATTAGGATAATCAACAGTGACATAGTTTGGTAGGTAATTAAATTTTGTATGGTAACACTGTGTGTATGATGTATAATCTTTGTAATGCTCTGTTAGGACTAGTACCATGTTGAATCAGATTATTCCTGCAGTCTTCTTTCAAAAATAAGCTCCAGTGCTTTATCACTCAAATAACTTTGTTTCCTCTGCACCTTTTTTTCCTAAAAGAGTACCATTAGTTTCAAGAAAAGCCGGTTTAAACTGATCCCATTCTTTCTCAACTTCAGCAGTAAACAAACCATAATTATCATAACTAAGTAGCCTATCTTAGTAAGTTCTGGCTATATCTGGATCTTTCAGAGCTTTACTGTTAAAGTTCTCTTAACCTTAGTACATTTCTTAAGCTTCAATTGTAAGACACTTTTGACCAGGTGATGATCAGACCCAATTTTGACTCCCCTATTTAATCTGGTTCAGTTAGGAAAACAGATTTTAATTCCTCACGAATAAATACTGTACATTAAATTCTTTCATGTCTAACTATGCCTCTTTAAACCAGTAGAGCGCATTGAGTATTACATAAGAACTATACCTTAACCTCATAATTGTGACAATTGCTTGTCTATCGCCCCTTTGGGTCTAAGACAACCTTTAAACTATCATATAATTCAGAAGTCATTATACATTCTTAACAAGATATTAAACAAGTAATACTATTAACTAAGGAAAAACTTTTAACCTATCTTAAAGGGTCCTAGTTTAGTATATGACAAAAAGGATTTAATTACCATATTCTTGTAACAGGCTGGTAAAACTACACTAGATGTTATTGACCAGTTAGTCCAATACAAGCTGTCATGGTTCCTAACTTGTGCGACCAGTCCTTATGCTATGATATAAAAACAGCATCGATGAATATGCGTACACCAGATTTCCACATACTTCTTGACAGTAGATTCTCTTTTACACAGACTTGGATTGACATTGCTGGATCCTATACGGCCATTGCCTTTTTATATCAGGCACCATATTGTATTTCGCCATTACAGTCTTCAATTACTGACAATTCCAATGTCTGCCGTAGTATTGATGTCTAAATTTTACTTTAATCTACTTAGATCTTAACTGTGGATACATCACAAAGTGTTGCACATAATGGTAAAATCCTTTCTTTACTCAATGCTCTGCACCGGAAACATGGCACCCTCCAGCATGAAATAACTTACAACTTCCAAAGTCAGTCATTAAAACATTTAAAAAACTTTAAAACTTATGGCCATATTCGACTCTAACATTAAATGTCATTCAGAGTGACGTGTTTCGCTCGCCTCCCGTACGGCGGCTTCCTCAGGCTCTAGACCATTCTCTGTGTTGTGTCACCTTATATGTGTCTCACCGTCTGTGTCATCATTTACGCACCTATGCGCATTAGGTTCTGCGACATTCTTCTGCTGTAGCAGAAGAATCCATGCTGACAGTAAAGGGGGGATGTCTGTATTACATATTGTATTACTGTGCCTGTGTATGTAAAGTTTCTCAGCATATGCTAATTGAAATTTAGTTTGGGGGGCAGCTAATGCTTTATAATTAATTTTATGCATTCTAATATTGTTTTCTATTTCAGTTTGTGCTATAGCTGTATTTGGTTGTTCTTTTTGAATGTCTGTTTTATGCTCATGCATTCTCATATCATACTATCTGTATGTTTTCCCAATATACGTGTTTTTTTTTTCTTTTAATTTTTCTGATGGATCGGGAATATCAATTTTGCACCCCCACCCCCCGTAGGGTATTTTTTAAATCCCTATCATTGACAACTAAATTTTTAATTGTTTTTGTTATTTTTACCGGTACTGTTAACTCCTAATTACTTAAAATATTTTGCATAGTATCCATTACATTTTTGATGTAAGGGAAACTATGTGTATATTTTCCCGTTTGTTGTGGTTGTCTTAATTTTATTTGGGTTTCATTTCTTACAATGTACTTTGCATTATTTTGTGATCTTTCTAATATTTTCTTTGGATACCCTGCCTTCCCATCTGTTTGTGCAATATATTCCATTACCTGTTGAAAAGTATTCTGCTCAGAACAATATCTATGAGCCCTAATATAGTGTGGAAGTATTGAGGCTTTTTTGTATCTCGTAGGATGTGCAGATGAAAATGGAATATAATTTGGTATATGAGTTTTTTTCCTATAAACTGTTGTTTCACAGTAATTTCCCTTCCTTGTTATAAGGATATCCAAGTATGGCAATTGTTTGTTTAGTTCCTCCTCATGGGTAAATTTAATTGAGGGTAATACTGAATTAAAGACCTCTATTAACTGTTTTAATTTTTGAAGTGAATGTGGCCAAAAAATCAAAATATCGTCTACATAACGAAGGTATAGATAGGGCAATAGCTCACATCTTGCCAATGCTGTTTTCTCCATGTGGTGCAAAACTACATCCGCCATTAATCCCGAAAGAGGTGATCCTATTGGGACCCCTTCGGTTTGCTGCCATGTACGACCAATTACATCAAAGTAATTGGAAGAAGTTGCCAGGTCCAGCACCTCATGAACACTAAAGTACTCCGGGAAGATGGGACAGGCAACCCGCAACCATTCAGCTTTCAGTCGCATCGCCACATCCAGCACCGGAGTGCTGGGATATAGCGATACGACATCTAGTGAATGCATAGTAGTAGACTCTGTAATATTGGTATTCTGTATTTTAAGTAAGGCCTCATGACAATCCCTCAAAGTGTATTTTGTTGGGGGAAAATATATCTTAAAAAATTTGTGTAACGCCACTTCCAAATTATATGTTGGGGCCTTTCTTTTACAAACCAATGGCCGAAATGGATGATCTTGTTTATGCAACTTAATTTTAACAAACAGCTTGGGGACATCTGGGTACATAGGAGGGTTACAATGTTTAGCTATTTCACTTGTTAAAAACGAGTAATTTTTAAGTTTTTGTAATTTATTTAAGATACTACTTTTAGGGTTACTATCAATTGGTTGACATTTTAGTTGACCCAAAACATCCTGTATTTTTAGATCATATTGATCTTTATCCATTATTACTACCTGATTTTTTTTATCTGCTAACACTATTTTAATTTCTGTTTGGGTTTTTAAATCCTGTAGGATTTCTATATCCTTATATGATTTATTCCTTTTATATCTGCGAAATGCGTTGCTCTGAATGACATTGGGGAGTAAAGTATGACTCTTAATGTTAGAGTTGAATAAGGCCAAAAGTTTTAAACTTTTTTAAATGTTTTAATGGCCGACTTTGGAAGTTATAAGGTATTTCATGTCGGAGGGTGCCATGTTTCCGGTGCAGAGCATTGAGTAAAGAAAGGATTTTATCATTATGTGCAACACTTTGTGGTGTATCCACGGTTAAGATCTAAGTAGATTAAAGTAAAATTTAGACATCAGTACTATGGTAGATATTGGAATTGTCAGTAATTGAAGACTATAATGGCGAAATATAATATGGTGCCTGACATAAAAAGGCGATGGCCGTATTAGGATCCAGCAATGCCAATCCAAGTCTGTATAAAAGAGAATCTACTGTCAAGAAGTACGTGGAAATCTGGTTTATGCATATTCATCGATGCTATTTTTATATCATAGCATAAGGACTGGTCGCACAAGTTAAGAACCATGACAGCTTGTATTGGACTAACTGGTCAATAACATCTAGTGCAGTTTTACCAGCCTGTTACAAGAATGTGGTAATTAAATCCTTTTTGTCATATACTAAATTAGGACCCTTTAAGATAGGTTAAAGGTTTTTCCTTAGTTAATAGTATTACTTGTTTAATATCTTGTTAAGAATGTATAATGATTTCTGAATTATGTGATAGTTTAAAGGTGTCTTAGCCCCAAAGGGGCGATAGACAAGTAATTGTCGCAATTACGAGGCTAAGGTATAGTTCTTATGTAATACTCAATGCACTCTACTGGTTTAAAGAGGCACAGTTAGGCATGAAAGAATTTAATGTACAGTATTTATTCGTGAGGAATTAAGAGTTTTAATCCTACTGTGCTTTTTAATATTTAAATAGGAAAACTGAACTAATCCATTTGCTATTAATTAATATATAATCAATCATATTCTTATACAACCTTATTTTGGGAAGACGTGAAGAGAATGATCTCTGTGCAGGCTTCTCACATTCCAAGTGTATTTAGAGAAAAAATAGATAGTGGGATCTTTAAAGAAACTATGCTTATTGAGAGATGAAGTGCCAACAATATCAAACAGAATGGAGGATTTAAAAATGAAGTTTAAAAAGATAAAGCAACACAAAATAAAAAAATTACTGTTAAAAGTTCACACATTGTTTATATATTTCTAATATTGTGGTTTATAATATTAAGAGTTACTATCATTATAATTATTTATGATGCAGAAACTAATGAAATGTGAATAAAGCTGAATATAGCACTATGCATTGTTTATCATAAAATGGTAAATATGTTCTTTTAGGAGGTGCTACTGAATACAGTAAAACTTGTCTTATTGTATATTTTTAATGTTTTTATAGGAACCTCTCAGCCATTCAAGACAGGGAAATATGTTGCTATTCAATATCTTGTAAGGAAAAGGATAATATAGGTAAGCTTAAGCATGGCTAAAAAAAATTTAAAACTAGAAAATTAAATATTTAAAAATATGCATTTCCCACTTAATATGGAAATATATATATATGTAATATACCATACATACCTCACATGTAAGCTGACCTCAGCCCCACCTACCCCCAGTTTAACCACTGAAAATTAGTAAAAAATGGGACCCATGAAAAAAGCATACTCTCAAATTTCAAGAGTTTGGAAAATATGACATTTTATTTAAATGAAATTATGCAAATTTTCAGTTACCTACCTATTTCTAGAAAATACCAACAATCACACAATAAAAATCGTAAGGAGAGACAGTCTCTTCTGCTCACTGAAAACAAGGTAAGTGACTCAGTGAACCCTGCAGTGAAGTTCATTTTCTGCAATAGCATGCCAATACTAAACCTTGTAAGAAAAGTGTCTTGGAATTGAATCAAAGTTACATTTTGACCTTTAATGCAAACAGTGCATAAGGTGCAAAGCAATCAGTCACAAGCAAACAGGGGTTTAAATCCTTTCATTTTAGATGAGCAAGTTTCTACTAATCATTTAGGGAATAGGAGGTGAAATACTCTGATTCCTACTAACTGAAAAAAATTTCAGACAAGAGTTTAAGGGCAAAATGAATGCTGTGATGCTCATTTGAGCCCAAGTAATTCCCTCACCTGTCTCGTGATATTTCTGTACCCTTCTAACACAGATTGTGGAAGAATGATTTGTTTTTCAATGTTCCATTATTTATTTTTCTTACAATACAATTTGCAGTATTTCTTCAGAAACTTTAGTATACACTTAATAGCCACTTTATTAAGTATAGTTCCATATTATGTTAATAGTAACTCAGATACAGAACTCAGTAACTTCTGAAAAACAAGCTTTTAATAAAAAAAAAAAGTGGGGGGGGGGGGGACAGGGTAATTCAAAGATCTTAATGAAATCTATTTAAATTTTGACTTCAACAATATGCATTCAGTATTTAAAGAGTTATGGAAATTGAAACATTTAGCAAATTAGTTTATTCTGCAAAAAAAAAAATCAAAAGTGGTGAAAATTTACGAACTGCTGAAAATACTTTTACATGAAAGTTTAAACATAACAATTATTGCTTTCATTTTAACTTATTTTTATTAACTTCTCAGAGCAATTATTTGAACTGGCATTGTTGTTGTTAACTATTCCAGTTTCTGTAACTTTTTAAATAGCAAACAAATATTATTGAAAATCAAGATTGAAATAGATTTGATTAAGATCTTTAAATTATCTTCAGTTACATTTTTTTCATAAAAACTTATTTAAGAGCTGTCAAGGAAAGTATCACTCTTAGCTAAATGCTGATATCATTTTAAGAGGGAAAATTGTCTTGAGCTAGGTGGGATATGAATCCACAACCTCCTGGTAACACATCAGGTGGTCTGACTTCTAAGCTACTGGCTGCTGAGCAAGATCTCCTCTAATTGACGCTATGAACTTTCTACCTATGGTGCACAATTTTCTGTGTCTCATACAGGCATTGTCCCATCTGCTCGCATACAACCTCATGAAGATGGAAAATATGTTACGAGTATACAATTGAATAAATTGAAGAATCGTCTGCTTGTTGAGGCAGTTTGTGAGCAGCTGGGATGATGCTTTCATGAGACAGAAAATTGTGCACTATAGGTAGAAAGTTTATAACATCAATTAGAGGAGATCTTGCACAGTGGCTGGTAGCTCAGTGGTCAGAGCATGTTATCAGGAGGTTGTGGGTTCATATCCCACCTGGCTCAAGACAAGTTTTCCTCTACAACTGATATTGGTGTTAAAACTAAGAGTGATATCTTCCTTGACAGTTGAACATAAACGTTGAGAAATTTCTTTAACTTATTTAAGATGTTACTGAGTTCTGTATTTGGGTTACTATTGACATAACATGGAACTGTAATTAATAACGTGGCTACTGAGTGTACATGGTAGTATATATGTTAAAGTTTATTTCTCTATGTGCTGATCAATAATTCTTCCTAAGTGATAAGAGCTAGGACTGAACCACCAAATTTAGTATACAACTTCATCATAAATTGAGCATTTTAAGGGTTTAGTCCCCCCCCCCCCCCCCATAAAAAGAGGATAAAACATCTAAATGGTAAGAACTTGAACTAAAAATTTTGATATATGGCATCCTTGAACTAAGAATTTTGATATATGGCATCCTTGAACTTAGAATTTCAAGAAAACTTTGTTCTTGAACCTTTCTCCAGAAATAAACCTAAAAAAAAAAGAGCTAAAAAAAGAGAGAAATAAACCTAAAAAAAAAACTTCCAAAAAGGAGGGAAAGAATTTCTCCTAAACATTATGAGCTAAGAGCACTAGTTTCAGTATGTAGCTGCCTTTTATTGTATATTAAATCTTGAAATAACAAAGGTTTACCTCCCAAAGAAAGTTGTATTACAAAGCATAGAGTCATTTGCTATATTAACATACTCTGTTCTGATGGATCTCTTTGGCTTGCTAATTCTGTTCCAAGTGCTTCATCATTTTCTGAATCTATCTCATAAATTTGTTTGAAAATGTACTAGTAATCATTCCAGTTAAGCATTTTGAAAGTATGAGTAAAGGTAACTTTGAAAAGGTGTTAAGATCCTTGTGATACTCTGTATCAATCTTTAGCATTCAAATATAAGATCCTAATCTTTATTTTTTTTAACTATAAAGGCACTATTTAATGCTTACTAGTTCAAACTGTGTAATGCTTATAAGCATTTAACAACAATTCATGACAGTAATTCCGTGTTGTTTTATAACAGTTGTAGAGTTAGCTGAAAAGTTAAGTTTTGGCATCAGTAGGTAGCTAACCCCCCAACAGAGACTATAAACTTAATTCTTAGATTTAGGCGATGCTCGTGGCATCATTTGTTGATCAAGAATGGGGCAGAAAGATTGTTCACAGCAAGATACTGTTTTTTCAGTAAATGCACAGATTCAGTGTTATCAGAAGAAATTCAGCAATTGTAATTCACAGATAATGTCTTGTTGCATATAACAATTAAAAAGCTAGCTGAAAAGATTTGAATTTTGGTGGGAGTTGAAACCATGCTCTTTCTGTTTAGTATTCATAACCTATACAGAAAAGTTTAATTTCAGCCAATGGAGACATAGTTGCTGATGCACCATAAAACTGAAATACCAAAACCAATAAACTATAGACTTGTTTTGATGATCAAGTTATTCTTAGCCAAACAACAGAATCAGCATTATCAATGAGCAATTCAGCAATAGTAATTCACAGGTAATGTCCTATTGCCTTATATATATATTGAAGAGTTAGCTGGAAAAATTGATTTTTGATTGGAGTGGTAACTAGCCCCACCTTTCAGTTTTAAGTTAGATGGCAATAAAATAACATTCAATAATTTGGTGGCCCGACTGAACCAACAAATTTTGATTTCTATGTGGAACCCTAATTATTAAATAAAGAGTTTGCAGCAAGAATGAGACAATGAATTTTGGTCAAAAATAAGTTATGTAGTGAAATATGTTTAAAAAAATGTTAGTTGTAACAAATCATTTCCTTGCTTTAGCGAACAAAATGGAACTTAGGTTAATGTTTCTTTGATGCAAAAATGAGTCAGTTCTAGGAGATATTTTTTGTAAAAGTTTCTAAAAAGTGGATTGATTTGATTTTTTCTGGTTGACTCTTCAGTTACTAAAATGCATATTAAATGTGTTTTATTTGTATTTATGATAAATAAATTATGCTTTGATTTAATTTTTTATATTTTTTTCTCCCTAGATATTACACTTCAGTGGCTAATTTCTCATTCAAAATCAGGAAGCCATTGAAACAAGACAGCTATGGATAGTTTGATGTCCTGCTGTATACTTATCAGAATGTTTACAGGGCATGCACTGGACTGTAATACATTTGTGCAAAGCATTCTACCAACAGTCATTAAGCCAGTGCCAGTGAAATCTTGTTAATATTCTCTTTATACTGGGTTAGTAAACCAAGTGGACGTTTGTGATAAATCTTGACATGGATATTTGAATCACCTTTGCTCTTCAGTTTTTTTTCTCCTGTGCAGATTCTGAGGTAGCTATGGTGAAGTAATATGCATGAAATATCTCAAAATATTAATGGTCAGTCAATGTATCGATTATCAAGGAGCAAGCCTTTTTACTTTTTTTTTATGCTTGTTCATATTTGTGCATTAGATTGTGTTGTATTTATCAATCACAAAGCATCAAAATAATAATTAGATGCCATATCCTTTTCTTATAAGGAATTATAGAAATATCAGATGTAAATTTTTATAAAGTGCTATGTAAAGTTCATCTTCATATTTGTAATAAATATGACAATTTAGATTTGTCTTCCCAGTTGCGTTTCTTCTTAAGCTAGAACAAATGTATTTAACTCTTTCACTGCCAAATTTTGATGGCACTAATCACTTCTGCCAACATGTTATTTTGGAGAATTGGAAAGTTTGCAGTAGATGGCTTCTATAAATTGAATTTGCTTTTGTTATAATGTGTATATATGGACACAATACTTGAGAGGATAACATTTAAAGTAAGTAATTTTGATTTGAGAGGATAACATTTAAAGTAAGTAAGTGAGTAATTTTGGCTCATTGCTTGAATATATTTGCACTTGGTGGTGAAAGGGTTAAGAATAAAATAATGAAAGTTATAACTTTTTGCTTACCTTTTCTCTTTTTACCATGACATTGTCAAACAAGATTTTCTTTGTTTTGTTAAATCTAAAAATTTTTCAATCTAATTGCCAATTTATGCTAATTAAAAGTACATTTTTTTGGTAAATTTGCATTTAGCAAACTTTCTAAGATGTAATCAAACAGTTTCTGGATTATTTACATGACAATGTTTGGAAAGAAAAGAAAAAACTATTCATAATGAAGAAAATTTGTATGAAGTCTGAAGTGAGATCATAATTATACCACCTTGCAACATTTCATGCAGTTGAAATTTAATATATTCCAGAGGAATTAATTAATTCTATGCGAATATTACATATGAAATATATTTTAATCTTAATATATTCTATGCGAATATTACATATGAAATATATTCTAATCTTAATATATTCTATGCAAATATTACATATGAAAGTCAGAAATTTCAGTGTAAAATTAAATTTTAAGTGTTGTTTACATTTTGATTTTAGGAAAAATTGCAATTGACAAGTAGACAATTTAATCAAATGTAATATTTTTGCAACATTTTAAATATTAATCCTAATACATTTTAATATTTAATCTTAGAAATTTGCATTACATTTTAACGTGATGTTACTGTACTATCATTTTTTTTATACCTATAGCTGCAGTGTACCTGAGTTTCTTTAGTATATTGTAAACACAATTTTTTTTTTCTCATTTATAACATTTATTAAACTTCTATGCATGAAGACTGAATTGCCTACTTGTCTAGTGTGTACTTTTGTTTTAAAGTCTGGTGAATTATAAACAGGGCTAAAGCATTTCTAAAAGTGCTTGTAATAGTTTTAAGAAATTATTAATAGAGATGGCTATTTAGAGCCAGAGCAAGAGTTGTTTGACCATTGCTCAGGCCTTTGCCATAAAGGGCAAAAGGTAGAAAGTTTGAATATTTGGTTTCTAATTTCTTTAAATTTTGGAATAATGAAAAAGCTAAGGTGTAAGAATTTTTTTGTTTTGTTTTGAAATAGCAAAGCATATATCTGATACAGTTCTAAAGCAGGTATAGTATGTGTATTCTTGTGTTATTTTTCTGTGTGCGAGGTTATATGTGATTTGCACCTTACGTTTGGCACCATGCACAAAGATGTCTAGCTATGACTCTGTTTGGACTTGAGAAATCCTTTGCTGTTCAGAAATTTCACTCAAAAATGGGAAGCCACATATTTATTCCTGGTTATAATTGGTTTAAACCTTTGTAAATATTTTGCCTTGCACAATTATTCCTTGCATTTTATAGTCAAATGATCTTGATGCCAATTATTACAGATTGTTTACTTTCTAAATTTCTACAAAGATGCAAAAATTGTAAAAACTAATGGTTTTATGCAAAACCAGACCTGGCACAAAGTGTGAGAGCAAATGAGTTTGCAGAAGACTGCTAGTGGAGTAAAAATAAAATATTCCAAATTAATGGAGTTTTTTCTGTGTTTATAATTTTTAATGCATTAAAATCAGATCTCATACCAAAATTGTGAAAAATTGATTGCGTTTAAATATAAAACTGCCTTTCCGCCATGTTTCACAAGAAGTATGAATTATAATAATTAATAAATGTATGCCTGCAGAAAATTTTAAATTAAAAAATAATGATGCTTGAGAAAAAGATTTGCAAGTAAAGCAGGTTTGGCAACGGTAGATGTTCCTCAAGTATTTTTTCTTATTTAAAGGTGTTATATTTTGCTCCTATAGGGGTGGGACTTTTCAGCAAAGAAATTTACTTTTTGACAAATTGAAATTGCCTCATTATTATTAACGTTAATAATGTAGATTAACTGTGAAAATGGGTTGCAAAACTTGCTTGCAAGGAAGGTTAATCTTATTACTGCTGAAGTTGGCGAGCTATTGTCGTTTTGACGATTCCTTGCGAGCTGTTAAAAGACGAAGCAGAAACAACTACATGCAGAGATAGTAAGATGTTCAATATAATAATCAATCATTACCAGAAGAGCTAGAAGGTCGCTCAAGAATTACTTCCGACTGAAACTGACTATTATCGGAATCTAATGACAAAATGGAACAGTAAGATGACTGTGTGTCGCCTATCTCAGGGTTTCTGTGGCTACAGGTGAAAGGATTTCCAGCAGTTAATTCACAAAGTTAAGCCTTTGTGACAATGTACTGCTATACAAAATGGGCTCTTAAGTTGGGGGTTTGTATCCCACTAACCCCCAACCATCGAAAGGTTAACCGTCTAAATTAGTGCTGCCAGTATGTCACTTGGAGCTCTGAACAGTTAGCTAATGCCCTATTTCTGATGAATCTTAATTTAGCCTACAACCAAATTTTAGTCAATCTGAAGAGAACGAAGAATTACGGTGGAGGTGGTGTACTGGTCTGGGGTGGCATGCCCAGTAATGGCTGTACCCCTCTTCACGTGTTCAATGGAGGCTTTGTAACTTCTCAGAGGTACAGAGACCTGAACCCTATGTGAAACTTTTTAGGGGTGTAGTTGGAACAGATATCTTGTTTATGGATGACAAAACCTTATATTGAGCATGGATCAATGCTGTTCTGTTTAGCACTTAGAGGAATCTTACTGCATATTGGCATTACGTGTGCATATTTTGGAGCATCTGAAGCCAATTATCTATGCACACTATTTATTTGTTTTAAATTATATATGCACACTATTTTACTGTTTTAATGACATCATTGTAATATATTGATTTCAGTCTAAAGGTTTTCATCTTCCACACATTCCTCTTTATACTAAATTAGGGGCAGGGGTGGCTCAGTCGGTAGCACGCCAGGCTCGTAAT
This sequence comes from Ryuthela nishihirai, assembly GCA_038380435.1. Lineage (NCBI taxonomy): Eukaryota > Metazoa > Arthropoda > Arachnida > Araneae > Heptathelidae > Ryuthela > Ryuthela nishihirai. The sequence continues at coordinate 32,762,861 of JAWZYU010000023.1, forward strand.
ATGTAGTTCCCAGGTTCGAGGCCCAGATGAGTCAACGTTGAGATTTATCTCCACAAAATTCCCCGCCCTGCCCATGGTCAGTAGGGGACACCGATGGGCTTGGAAAGGCTGCTGTCCATCGGATGGGACGTTATACCGTCACCCTGTGTACGCCCAGTGCACGTTAAAGCACGCTGGATGGCCTTGATGGGAAGCTACCATCTGTCCTAACAGCTGTTCCTGTGGGTCCCTCCCCCAACCTTCTCTGAGTCCTCGGGGTCCATGTGACCTGGCCATTTAGCCCATGGTGTGCAAAAAAGTGCCGCTCAGAGGTGAAACAACCCAACCTATACTAAAATATATATTTCTGTGTAAATTTTAATTAAATCATACAGTAAAAGAGTTATGGCATATTTATTAGCATTAATTTTGTCAAGCAATGTAATTTCTGCTCTCTTTACAATATGACAACATATTTCTTCTTACCTAGATAGTGCTTTTAACATTGCATTCCACTGATATTTACCACCATGTGCATAACTTATAATATGTAGTGCTTATGCCATGCAGTGACATTGCAAATTTTACTCACTCAGAAAAATAGCAATTGGAAAACTCAGAATACTAAAATATGAAACTGTTGTAAATTTTCTGTACTGTTTTTTGAGCATTATCTTTACTAATAGATGTTTTGCTTTTGGAAAAGATGGAAAAAATTAATGATTTAAAGATTGTGTGAAATATGGAAAATTTTATTGGAACCAAATACAGGTATAACAGATTAAACACAGCTGAGTTAAATTAAAATCTTAATATCTTAATCAATTAGCCAAGCTATTTTATTATTGTTCCAGTAGATCAAAATAGCATTTTGATCGGTGAATACAGGATAGTAGGGATGTTATTCACTTGTCGAAATATTTGAAGCAAGTCCTTTCCTGTTGCACGGATCATACAATTTTATTTAGAGCACCGTAACTTGGCATGTTTAGACTATTAACGTCATCTTCAGAAGTTGGGTAGACATTTCTACTTCGGAGATTGTATGCGTGCGAGTTGTGCGGCTGCGCTGTATGCTTTGCAGCGGGTGGCAGTGTTGCGGTTTCGTGGTCCTGCCCATGTGCCTCGGGTAGGGGTGTGGATGCTTTAGCAGTGCTGTGCTGATCCAGGAGCAATTTCCATGGGTGGGTGGTAAACTTCGTTGCAGTACGCTTCTCTATTTTGGTATATCGCCAGTTGTTCAGCGAGATCCAATTAAAATTTAGTCGGGAGTGGGGGGACACAAATAATTTTGGTGATGTCAAATTGTGGGGTCATTCCAGTATTACAGACCACTCTTGCCAATGAAGTGGTTTGTTTTTTTAACCGTACATCCCTTTCGTGTTCTTTTATCCTAGTTCGGCAGGTTCTTTTATTTTTGCCATAGTACGATGTCTTTTTATGCTAGAAACTTAACTATTACACTCTATTGCCAAAATATTTAAGTGGTTTACACTAAAAATTAATGATCTGTCCCGTTATAGCAAGGCGTTGTTGGTAAAATGCAACTTTTCTGAAACTCTTTAAGAAATAAATGAAAAGCGTTCTTTGTGTTTTACAGGTACTAATAGTAATAGTTTATTTTACCAATTATGCACTAGTTCGAATTTCCACTGCCAGAGGGTGCTGAATGTGTAAAATAATTATAAAGCGCATATCGCCTCTGGCGCATATAGGAATCTTGTTTTCAAAAGGAATGTTCTTCCTTTGCCTACTTTTTCACTCCTTAAAAGTTTTAATTATGGATGTTCGTGTTATTTTTCTACTGAGGTTCCGCCATCTTCATGGATCTTCTATTATGACGTATAAACTGACAGATTCCTGTCGAATCTCTGTGGGAAACATCTGCTTGAGGGAGTATTTATTTTTATTTTTTTTAATGTATGATGGGGGAAATGCACATAGTATTATTTTCTTAGTAATTATACAACATAAAAAGTATTTGTCTTTTAAATTTAAAAAGTTGCTTTTCTTCCACCCCTCTGAAAATAATGGACATATCATTACTGACAGTGGAATTTCAACCATAACATAACTCTACTGCTGAAATTTCTACCATAAAAAGGGATCACTTGAAATATTAAAAGTATTGCTGTTTGGATATTTAGTGATTCCTATCGAGTGGTTAGTGCACTTGGCTACTGACCTAAGGGATCCGGTCGAGCCCCGGATAAGGCATGGACATTAGTGTCGTTTTTCTGCTGAGGTCCCACCATCTTCACAGACCTCTGTGGAAAGCAGATGCTTGAGGGGGTATTTTTTTTATTATTTAATGATATAATTCGCATTTTCAAAGGTGGTATTAATTTATATTTGATTAGTACCAACTAAAAAACGATTTCCAATTATCTCTTAAAACCATTCTGTTTTATACATACCTTGGGCGTAGGAGTCAACTCGTTAATTTGATCTTCAAAACTGTGACATTCCATGACCAATTTCTATCTTAAGTACATCGTTTGTAATATTCGTTTTAAATTTTGGGGTTTTTATTTTTTCCCGCTTAACTTATTTTGGGATTTTTATTTTTTCCCGCTATAACTTTTGGTAAATTCGAAAAATGCAAATCGGAATATATCATTAATACCCATCCAACACAAAAAGATTTTTTTATCTGTATAAATAAAAGTTCGATGTGTACAGACAACAAAGTGAAATTATATCTTAAAAAAAAAAGTCTAAAATTGACTTTTCTGTTTTAGCCGTTTTCTAAAGTGCTTGAAAACAAAAACATGCTTGAAAACACTGAAATTTGTATCAAATATTACCCTACTTTTTTCCGGAATCAATAAGTATCCGTGCAATACCATTAGCTTTGCACGCCAAACAATCCTTTGACAAAGATAAGGCGTCCAATTTTGAGATGGCCAACCTCTACCTACACAATCGTATCAGAATAAAATGACCACATATCTAATAATGGGAATAACCACCCTTGGCTCAGATGACAGTGGCGAGACAGCGTGGGGTGGATGCAAATGCGGCCCTGGAAGGTTGACAGAGGCACACGTGCCCATACAGAGCACGGAGATGACGGTTGTGGATCTGCACGCCGAACCTGTCTATCCAAATGGTCCCACAAGTGCTCTATGGCAGGGGTTCTCAATATGGGTCGCTAGATCTAGTAACAAAGTTGTTAAATTGGCATTATTATACTATATAGTTTTATCTCTATATAAGGGGTATGTGAAGCATAAAATGTTGAGAACCACTGCCCTATGGGATTGAGGAGCGATTTCGCTGGCCAAGGGAGAACGGAGACACGACTGTCGTGTTCCTGGAACCAGTCACGCACCACCTTTGTGACATGGCAGGGCGCATTGTCCTGTTGATAGACACCATCACTACTAGGGTAAATGTCCAACATGAAGGGTTGGGTTGTTTTACCTTTGAGCGGCACTTTTTTGCACGCCATGGGCTAAATGGGCAGGTCACATGGACCCCGAAGGCTCAGAGAAGGTTGGGGGAGGGGACCCACTGGAACAGCTATTGGGAGACAGATGGTAGCCTCCCGTCAAAGCCATCCAGCGTGTTCTTTAACGTGCACAGGGTATGGCTCTCCCGCACAAGGGGCCACGGCTTAATGTCCCATCCGACGGACGGCGGCTTTTTCAAGCCCATCGGTGTTCCCTACTGACCGTGGGCAGGGTGGGGGAATTTTGCAGAGATAAATCTCAACACTGACCCAGCTGGGACTCGAACCTGGGAACTACAGGTTACGAGCTTGGTGCGCTACCGACTAAGCCACCCCTGCTCCCAACATGAAGGGATGCATGTGGTTATCGAGGATGGACAGATAGCCATTGGCATTCAAGGACCCATCCAGTAGTACCAACGGTCCCCCAGACACGCACAGTGACACCGCCAGCCTGTACTTGACTGACGCCATATTTGTCACTTCTGTGGAGCAGAAAACGATTCGTCGGAGAAGGTAACCTTTTACCACTCTTCCTATGATAGTCCCATGCAAACTGCAGGCATTGTTGCCGATGGACCTTGGTTAACATGAGCGCTTTTATGCAGTGTCGACTCCGGAGACCTATGTATTGGTTTTGCTGTTATCGAGGACACGTACCTGGGTGCCAAGCGTTCAATTGCTGCACTGTTGCGTGTCAACCACCCTTTACCAGTCAACTTTCTCCTCTGGGGTCAATGGCCTTTGGGACTACATAGTTATGACGTCTGGAGGTAGTGTGCCAGTGGTCCATTCTTGGTACACCCTTACTACACCTCACGAACAGCCCACCAAGTCTGCTGTTTCCGAGATGTTCCACCCTTGGCGCGGTAGCTGATTCTTTTTGAACATCCGTCAAATCAATATCTGCCCATTGTGCTCACGTTGCACACTATGTCTCATCTGTCCTGGCCGGCCGCTTATATCTCCATGCAGTTGACCTTGTCATGTGCATTCTGTGATGCGCCGGAGCAAGTACACCGTGATTCCGTGGGTGGTCATAGTATTCTGATAGGACTGTGTATATAGGGCCTCTACAATGGTAACTCTAGTGGTTAATGTAATATTTTATGTTCTTCAAAACTGGAAAAAATGCTTCCAACGAAAGAAATTTCAGCTCATTGATTTCTGTGGATTGAATATGGAAGATGTAACTGCCGCTGTAAGATACGATAACTAATGCAGTAACGAGATTCGTCATAGCTCTTAGCTCGACTAGCTTGGAAAATTGGCGCTTCTGTCAATTATACAGTATATCGCAGAAAAATAAGATTATATAAATGTAAATTATATGTTAGAATAAACTTATTAAAGTAATGAAAATACTTTTACGACAAAACATTTAAATATATTTTAGTTTTTTTTAATGAGTTTTAAGGGAACCATTGCTTCCTTTGCCTCGCCACCGACCCTTAGTCAACTTTTCCGGCGGTCGTTCGATAGGAGAGGAATAAAACGTCACAGAGATCTGTCGGTGACATTTCAGCAGAAAGATAAAAAAAAATACATGCAAGACTGATAAATCAGGTCACTTTGAGCACATCAAACGGGACATACCCATCAAAATCTCAAACTTGTCTATGTGCTTTAAAATCTAAAACACTTCGTACAATTCAAAAATAAGTAAAAATTTTATTCCATATAGAATATCATTTTAACCTTTCCTGTCCGATGGAATATTTTAGCAACTGGGAAACCCTACTCAAGGGTTATTCTCAGACCTTCCTAATTCTGGGTATGTGCCTGTCTTAGCAGCGTTTTTTTTTTGCATACAATGGACTAAGTGGCCAGGTCACAGGTGCTCAGAGATTGGGGAACACTGGACAACTGTTAGGAGACAGATGATAGCATCCCATCTAGCATATTCTTCCACGTGCACAGGTTATGGCTCTTGACGCCCCACAGATGACAGCCGTTTCCAAGCCCACCGGTGTTCCCTTTTTGACTGAGGATAAGTTTACTGTAGGGGTTCTCAACGTGGTATACGCGGTAAATATTTTGGGGTACGCCGTGAGAGCTCAAAAGTCGCTAGATATGTTATATACATAGGTTTCACTTTCTTCCCATTGTTATACTAAAACTATAGTTTTATCTATCTATACAAGGGGTACGCCAGTTACATATTTCCAGGGGATACGTGAAGCATAAAAGGTTGAGAACCATTGGTTTAGTGGATATAAATTTCCTCCGGTTCAGTGCTGGCACAGTTGGGACTCAAACCTATGAACTGACGATTACAAGTGTGAGCCACTCCCAGCTGAGCCTGCTCCTCTCAATATGAAGACGAAATTTTAAGCAATATTTCCTAAATTATTATTAAAATATTACCTTTAATATCAAAATTTTAATTTCTTTAGTAGTGACTTCAACTTCTGCTGCACGCGATCATATTCGCTTGAGATCATTGCAGTGAAACAAAGCGCAAATGCTTCGAGGGTTATCTGCAGCCCACATATTTCAGACTCCTCATCTAGAACCTTGAATACATTCAATTTGTAAGTTCTGAAAATGCGGAGTTACTAATTCAAACGATTGGCACAAATTAAGACATAAATCATCAGCGGTCTGTGATATCTCATAAGCTATGGGTCACTAGTTTTTCCTATAATATAATCGGTAAAATGCATTAATCTTCTGTCGTAGCAATTAAATGCAGCAGTGTTCAATTACCTTGCAATAAACAACTGAACCAAAGGAAACATTTCAGTGGAAAACCAACGATTCTTCTTAATAACTTTATTATAAATTTACTACATAACTGCTAGAGGTGTGACATCTAGGTGGCCCTTAGATGCAGAAGTTTTGAGCGATATTTCAGCTTTTATCAGAAATCTGAAAATAAACAAAACCCATGATGTGGAAAATGAACTTAAAGAGGTTATTTCAATCAAGTAATCAACAATCAAGCGATTTCTAAACTTTTTAAAACACAACTATGTTTAAGCTTGGCGATCGTCATTTGCAATATGGTTTTGCAACATAATTAGAGTACAACTGGTATAACCTATTATCTGAGCAAAACTTGAAAAATCCATATTATAAAAACAATTAAAAAGTGTCATTCCCCCTCAAGGGAACCAAGCCTTATACTTTGGAAAACCCCAGATGAAATCTAACCTTTGGGCGATTCCATGCCAAATCAATGTAGCCCTCAACCTGTCGGATTTGATGAACTTTGGATTACTGGTATTATTCATTGAAAAATTAAAGGTAATTAATTTTGCACTTCTGTCCATTAGTTTTTTGTAACAAAAAACTAATGGACAGACATATGGACAGAATATGTCTGTCCATTAACCAAAAAACTAATGGACAGACATATTCTGTCCATATGTCTGTCCATTAGTTTTTTGTTTTTAACAGTTTTTTAAAACATTTATAAACTTCCATTCTATTTATGCTACAACATTAAACAATATTGGTCTTTTTTGAAAGATTTAAAAAATGAAAAGATTCAAAATTAGGTGTAAGATTATTTAAAAATAAAATTTAAAGCCGCAGCCCAGAAAGTTTGACTTGAATGTTGTGAGATACATCCCCTTAAATATTTTTGAAAACATTTTGTAGAAACATATACTAACCAACATTTCAAAATTTTTTTATCTTGGAATGACCAAGTTCTTGAATTTTAAATTTGTGATTTAGGCAAGTTTCCACAAAACAAAGGCTATCTCTGCAAAGTACCTGTTAGCCTATGATACCATACTTTTTTAAATACTGCAAAGAAAATTTTGATGAAAAAATTTCTAGTTTTAAGAATGTTTTTGTAAACTACCCACAATATTATTTTCAATGATATACGAACACTGTGATGCAGTAAGTTTCATGAACCTCATGTAAGTCCATTGTTAAATGTTTGCTGATTCACTGAGACTATTTGTTAACTCAAAATTCCTTTTAGTTAAAAATAATTTTTTTATGTTAAAATACTGAACATAATACCATTGAAAAAGAACTGAATTAAAATATATAGCTCTGTTGGATTACTATGTAAAAATATTCACTGCTAGCAATACAGACACTTGCAATGAGATGTCTGAAGATAAAATTTGTCTTAGACGTTGTGGGTTAATATAAGTTTCGGCAACATGCTTTCCCAACAATTTAAGTAGGTGTGTTTGAGATTTTCAGGCCAAATTTGAAGGTCAATTACCTTCATACATTGGAATGTTGACAAATTCAAGTAAAATATATAATTTTAAAGAACAAATTGATTGTCCCACACCCCCAAGAAACTTGAAAATGAAACTTGATTGAACTTTCTATTTTAGGATCAGAGATATAGCTTTTCAAATATGAAAATGATTTCAGAAATTTATCTGTTTCGAAGTGGCCACTTCTCAGAATCCATTGGTTACGAAATACTGAAATTTTGAGCAGAACAGTTTTTCTGTAAGTAGAACTTACCAAAATTCATTAAAATAAAAAAATGCTCAGGTTGAAAATGGCCTTTATTCTGTGTTGATTTGACATGGAATGACCTGTTAAAGTAAGATAGCATGGAAGATTTTATCAATTAATTAAGGTCTCAGATATTTATTAATTTATTAGTTGAAATGTCCCTGGCACCAGGGCCGCCGAGAGAATTTATGGGCCCCTATGTAATATTATGCTCGGGGGCCCCCCTTGAAAACTTTTTATCTTTACAAATCATTAATAGCAATTATTTTGGACACAATGATGACATACAGAGAAAAAAAAGCCTGTTACGCAGTCAGGCATGCAAAAACATAGGCCTACACAGTTTGTGTCACATAAAACGTTTTAGCATAGGATCGATATATAGCCTAACTAAGAATAATTTTTGTAAGAAAATGTAGTCACTTAATCTGACGGGCCCCTATGCACTAGTCCCCCTTGCCCCCCCCCCCCCCCCCTTGTCGGCGGCCCTGCCTGGCACTGCCTAGGTCTTACGTTTAAGATGCAATCTGCACATTCCAATTTTTACTGCACTAAAGGTCAGTTTTGTGAATACATCCCTTGCCTCAACCCAACATGTGTTATAATAAGAAAAAACGTTTAAATGCAGTGTTGCTAACTTGTGAAAGATGAAATAATGAATATTCTCAGCAGCTTTAGAATTAACATGTTATTATGACACTTACGTTCACATTTAGGGAGTAGAAAATGGAAATAATGGATTTCGCAGCAATTTCCATTTCCTATAGGTATAGCATGGCAAATATTTTTGCTTCCAGCAAAACCCTTTTTGGAACTGCAAGTTGAAATTGGCCACTGCAACATAGACAACAACTAAAAACATTCTATCAAAATTTTAAGCATCTACCTTAATTTTCTGGTGAGTTATGACTGCCACAGGCAAACAGACGTCTTTTATTATAATAAATGATAAAGACAACTTTTTTACTACTATTATAAGTGAAAACCTATGTTGATTTCAAATAAGCCCATCTATCTTGCAGCTCATAAAACATATAATTAATATACTGAATCTGGCTCATTTTTTCAAAACTTTTGACCAAAGAGTTTTAAGTGCATAACTATATGATTTTGCTGGTTCATAGCAGTCATTAAAAATGTATATTTTTGTTCTTAAATCTACAATTTTTTCCTGTGAATTTTTAAGAAAAGTTTTTTTTCCTAATGGCTCTTCACTAAGTCTGAATTAGATAGCCCAATTAAAAAAAAAAACAAGAATTAAGGTAGACACTTAAAAGTTATTCAGTAACTCATTACTGAGTGATTTTTCTTAATACTGCATCCCACATCGTTATAAGGAATGACCACAAGAATTCTTGAAATATCAATCATATTCAGTGATGCATTTAGTGTGAATGAAAAATAAAATTCTACAATAAGAATCATTATTCCAATCTCTTATTCACAATTTTTTGCCATTAGTTTTGTTGCTCTATTTCCCAATATTTTTCTGTAACTTTTTTAATCTAAACTGTGGGATTCATTCAAAGATATGTTTAATCATATTCTCTCCCCCATCCTCTGAATGCATACATATTGCACTAAGGTCCTCTCAATCCCTCTCAACTTGAGCTTCTCCACTTGTAGTTTCATTTCCCACTTTATCCATTCTGGTTTTCCTGATACATATTCCAATATCTAGCTCTGCTGTCCTAATCTTTCATTTCAAAACTTCTATCAAGGATTATGGTTCACACTGATAGGTGAAAACGTTCGAAATAATTGTTTATTAATATATTTTACTTATCTGCTTCATAATATAGGGTTTCATTCATATAGGGTATTATATAGGGTATATTCATATAGGGTAGATTTCAAATACTGCATGAGAATGAAAAAAAAAGAAAGCTGAGCTTTTTTGTAACTTGTTGCTTAACCAATGAAATTTTATTTCTGATTTACAAATGTCATTTTTTTTTATTTGAAATTTACAGATTGCAATGGGATTATTTATGTGAGGTCAGCAGAAACTTGACTGAAAATATTACCTGTTGAGAGAGCCAAATGTGTCAACTGGTTTGCCAAGTGAAAATCAGTGACCAATAGAACTACTATGTTCAGTACAAAAGAGATCTGCCATTCAAACCCAGCACTAGGAATTGGTTCAATAAGTTTTGGGAGACATAGTGTGATTGATGGACTTATTCCAATGTCCAGATATTTCTGAAGAAACTGTTTCTAATGTTCAAGCTATGTTCCAGTTGCAACTCTTGAAAAACTACTTAGAGCAATGGTACACAAAATTTTATGGAATAAATTGCATCTTTACGTATATAGCACTTAGATAGTTCAAGTGCTACTTGGTTGGTTGTTTTACCTCTGAGTGGCACTTTTTTGCACACCATGGGCTAAATGGCCAGGTCACATGGACCCCGAAGGCTCAGAGAAGGTTGGGGGAGGGGACCCACTGGAACAGCTGTTGGGAGACAGATGGGAGCCTCCCGTCAAGGCCATCCAGTGTGTTCTTTAATGTGCACAGGGTATGGCTCTCCCGCACACGGGGCCACGGCTTAACGTCCCATCCGATGGACGGCAGCCTTTCCAAGCCCATCGGTGTCCCCTACTGACCGTGGGCAGGGCGGGGAATTTTGCGGAGATAAATCTCAACGCTGACCCAGCTGGGACTCGAACCTGGGAACTACAGATTACGAGCCTGGCTCAAGTGCTACAGTCAAGTGATAAGCCTCAGTACTATGAATTGCATGTTCCATGATGAACTCACTTGATGAAGACAATGAATACCTATGATGAGTATTCTTTGATGAAGCCACTTTTCATGCACGTGGATACGATATACCACCATAATGCACAAATATCAGGTTTTGAAAATCCACGAGCTGCATCAACACAAATGTGATGGCCAAAAATGTTTGGTATTGATTAACAACTCTGAACATATCCTTTTAATGACTCTGAACAAATCACGAGGCTATCATCTCACTGTGCCACATTTAAAAAAAGTTATGAAACTGGATACTTTTATTACTGAATGAAAGTATCAGATAGAGGTGCTAAACTGTCAGTTAATGCAGATAATTTAATAACAAATTACACTGAATGGTTGAACAAATTTTACTTTAAGAGTAACTTTTAATGGAGTAGTTAGATGTAAAAATGCTAAAAGATTTTAATATTAATAATTTATCGTACAATCTATTATGTACATATTTATATATTATATCAATTTTTCAATATAATTTGGAAACTATACTCCTTCCACCCAACTTGAGACCTAACGTAAACCATGTGATGCAAGGAAGTGTTTCTTAGTATCAGTACACACAGAAATAACTGCTATGGTTATATTTCAAGGCCTCATTTTTAAGCACATGATATATACCAATCAGCCAATACACTAAAACCACCTGTGTTATGCAAAGAAACGTATGTGTAGCCAATAAGTGTCACGTGCCAAGGTTGCAAATGATATATATAGTACCTGGGTCAGAGCTCTTGCAGGCAGTATTTCATTTCATCTGAACATGGAAAAAGCAAATGATTTGTCTGATTTCAACAAACACCAGATCGTTATGGCAAGACACTTTGATAAGAGTATCTTCGAAACAGCAACGCTGGTAGGCTACTCATGCTATGCAGTAGTTAGTACCTATCAAATATGGTCCGAAACAGGCGACACTTCGAGCCGTCGACAAGGCTTGGGCCGGCCACACTCATTGATGCTAGAGGTCAGCACAGGCAATCTCATCTTGTCCACAGCAACAGGAGGGATACTGTGACTGACATTAGACATAATTTCAATTGTGGTAAAGGGCCCAATGTGTCCAAACACAGTTCATCGTAAGTTCTTGGATATGGATCTCCGCAGCCACAGACCCATTCGTGTGCCTATGCTCACAGCCATTCACTGTTGTCAACGTTTGCAGTAGGCATGTAATCATCGACATTGGACCATAGAAGACTGGAAGAGGGTCGCATGGTCAGACAAATTCCATTTTCTGTTACACCATGTGGATGGACAACGTTTACCCACAGAAGCCTTCTCACCTGGATGCACTGTGGGACGGATCCACGCGGCTGGAGGGCGTGTGATGGTCTGGGCAATATTTAGCCAATTATCCCTGTAGAGCAAATTCTAACAGCTGTCACCTACTTGAACATCATGGCTGACCAAGTACACCCCTTTATGGCAACTGTATTCCCTGGTGGAGATGGCATCTTTCAACAATACAATGAATGCCCCATATCACACTGCGAAGAAGGTTCAGGAATGGTTCCTAGAACATTATGAGGAATTCCATTTATTGCCATGGCCCCCAAATTCACTGGACATGAATTGTATTGAGCATTTGTGGTTTGAATTGGAGAAACAGGTACGAGCAGCATCACCTCAACCACGTAATTTACAGTAACTGCAGGATCTTCCGTTGCAGTCATGGTACCAAATATCAAGCGACACCTACCAACATCTCATTGAATCTATGCCTCATTGGGTGAGAGCTCTTTTGGCAGTGAGAGGAGGACCTACATCATATTAGATAGATGGTTTTCATGTTTTGGCTGACAGGTGTATATGTGGACATAAAACACAGTACTAGAAATGTATGACTTTGTAATTCCAGTACTAAACAGACATCAGTGTCAATTTATGCAAATGCTTGCAAAAAAATATGAAATAATAAATGCATTATAGATAGAAATATTTGACTGAAGTTAATTGAAATAAAAATGTTATTTCAGTCTGTGAGTTTCATCTAAATAAGTTTTTAAATAAAGTTTCATCTACATAGTAATTTTTTTACTGTCAAGATACACTTTAATTTATAGTAAATAATTAGTCTTTATGTCATTATATTGTATTGTTCAGTTAAAGCAGCTTCATGCTTGCAAGTGGGTTGGGTTGTTTTACCTCTGAGCGGCACTTTTTTGCACACCATGGGCTAAATGGCCAGGTCACATGGACCCCGAAGGCTCAGAGAAGGTTGGGGGAGGGGACCCACTGGAACAGCTGTTGGGAGACAGATGGTAGCCTCCCGTCAAGGCCATCCAGCGTGTTCTTTAACGTGCACAGGGTATGGCTCTCCTGCACACGGGGCCACGGCTTAACGTCCCATCCGATGGACGGCGGCCTTTCCAAGCCCATCGGTGTCCCCTACTGACCGTGGGCAGGGCGGGGAATTTTGCGGAGATAAATCTCAACGCTGACCCAGCTGGGACTCGAACCTGGGAACTACAGATTACGAGCCTGGCGCGCTACCGACTGAGCCACCCCCACCCCCTTGCAAGTGGGAAATCTAAAGCTGTATATTTATAATATTAAACTGGAATTAGGCAAATTAGGCTGCAAGTTTATTGATATTAATATTTTGTTTAAATATAACAGTTTATTTCTGATGAAGAATTCTTGAACCCTTTTACCTGATAGCTGTCAAAGTAAATTGATCACATTTTCGTAACTGTTAATTACTTGCTGTTACTTACCTTATGAAATATTCGTACACTTGTAGAGGCATATATATTTTCAAACATTGTCCTTGCAATTCCCTTTACTGCATTTTCTAACAATCATCAGATCTGAAACTTTACATATAAGTAATTGTAAGCAGCTTCTGTTGGCTATTCCATTTTCACTGCACACAAATATGCCATTGATGCCATCTAGTCTTCTTCGATAATTGCTGATTTTAGTTTTGTATTCCATACAGGTAAGATTTAAAAATTTCTTCAAATTTATAAATTTTATTGTTGTTAGCAGTAAGTGCTAATAACATTTAAGGGCATCATCTGGCAACCAAATAAAGTAGATTAAATTTATTTTTCCTGACCACTGCTTGCTGAAACCAATACATTGGAAAATTCTACACATTTTTTTTACGTCACTATATATATACACTTATATATATATAGTGACAAGGTCTGTTAGTTTAAATCAGGTCTCAACTTAGATGATACAGAGCATAGGTTACATTTTTATCTGCCATCAACAGATATCAGCAGCATTTTAAGAAATTTAAAATTTGAAAATGGTAGGATAATCTTTGTGAAAATTATTAACCTCAGAGTTACAAATGATACAGTAAGTTAAATGAAGTAATCTTATAGTTTAAATACCTGACTAGCAAAATTAACTAAATCCCTTTTCATTGCATAGGCATCTTCCCCATCAGCATAATATTTGGGTTCAATTTCACTTATTCTGAAAGAAAGAAAATATCACTTTATGTATCTCTTAAATTTAGGTATAATTCAAGTTAAAATTAGAATTACACTGAAAGTGGCTGGCATGTTTCTTGAGAGATGCGGGTTCAAGTCCCGTATGTCAGCGAAATTTTTTCTGCAAAACATTTATTAGTTTTAAATAGATAGTACAATAACTTAATAAAATATATTGCCACTTTCAATTTCAGAACAGTTTTATTTGAAAGGTATTTTACAAATATTCTATTGGTTTTTTTTTTCTTTTCAAAATACTAAAAAGAACTTTAAAACTGTTAAAATCCTATTCAAAACATGCCGAATCAGAAACAGCACTTACGTGAATTTAAGAGTGTTTGTATATAAATGAAGAGCAGCTCTGTTGCTTTTCCTCACATGCAGAGACACATATTTAGCATTAAAGCATTCAACCATGGCTCTTGAAGACTGATCCATTAATTTTTGTGCTAAACCTAAGCGTCGATGTGAGCGTTTCACAGCCTGAAAAATTATTAAAATGTTCACAATAAGTCTGCTATTTTTCAGGTGCACAAATAGTTTTAATATTTTTTAAACAAGATAATTATGATTATTAAAATATAGCTAAAACATATGATTATATAATTAATGATTCATTAATATTTTTGCCAAAGTAAAGTCTTGACATGAACAATTCACACCCTGTAAAATTATTAAATATTTTATGTTTGCTACTCAAAATTCAATAGTAATTAAACTTATAAATATTAATATTTTATACAATCTCTTTTCTAACCCTTTACTTGCAAACACTATAGTGCTTGCAGAGCTGTTCAAGAGCTCAGCAATCCTTCATTATCTAGAAAAAAAATCGAAAATTGAAAGGGGGAGGGCAAGAAATACAATTGAGCTGAAAAAATGCAGGGATGGGCAAGAGATTGCATTTCTAATGCTGTATAACATTACCTCCTCCACTTTATAGGGCTTTAAAAATTTCATAAAAATGCAAGAAATATAAATAAGTTTAATAATTTTTTTACCTCTATTACCTTACTGCATTACAAAAGGGGTGTATATAGTGCCAGTGTCAAATACACAAGGTAACCTCTACCAATCAATGGCAACTAATATTAAGATTATGGTAGAGAAGCAATAATACTTTTCATTTCTTTGATGACAGCAACTGGTATCTACAAATGTGCATAATGTTGTTTAAGCTTTTTCGTGTGGACTTTTCCCCAGCAAAATATGTTTACATCTGCATGCAGCTGATGATTAGTGCATTACCATGCTTCAAGCAGTGTCACTGATGATCTATAACATCACTACATTAAGCAATGAAACCTATGATTTCCACACTTGGCCTGCAATAAGCCAAATCCCATTTTCTGAAGCTTATGCATAATTGAATACAATAATCATTCAACGTATGTACTAAATTTTAAAGTGAGACTCTTAATAATTACAGTATTTGTTTTTATATTTCTTTAGTTTAAATGCATTGCTACAGTTACACTATTAAATTAGAAAGTTAAATTACTCTGGGAAACATGGAGTTCTTATTTTCAAACAGAAAAAATTTGGGATTTCACAACTTGAGTGCCCTCTGAAGGGAGTAATTAAAACTGACAGAAGATTTTGAAAATGTGAATAATAATATTTTATTATTTTATTAGTATTTATCCAAAGGATTTTTTTCTTAAAATGGAAAAGTGGAATACCTCTCTTCTTGGCAGAGATAGTGCAAATTGTTGCTGTCAATGTAAACCTCTTGCCATACTCTCTTCCATCTAAATTTCAAATTTCTATCACGAACAGTGTTTAAATATTTGCTTAAATTTTTGCCATTTTTCACCTTTAGCAAAATCTAACAATAGTAATTAACACTATAAGAAAATTTAAATCCTAATATTTTATTTGTACCTATCTAACCCAAAAATATTTTTATTTCTCTCTTAAAACAAAAAAGTTCAATATCTACATATGAGGACAACTTTAAAAAGTCTGATATGAACAATGAATTTTGCGGTATTTGTCCTGTGGTCGAGTGGTTAGTGGACTTGGCTACTGATCTAAGGGACCTGGGTTCAAGCCCTGGGTAAGGCATGGAAGTATGTGTCTTTTTTTGCTGAGGTCCTGCCATCCTCTCAGACCTTTTACTCTGGCATATAAACTGACAGGCTCCTGTCAGACCTCTGTGGCAAGCAGCTGCTTGAGGGGGTATTTATTTATTTTTTATTTTTATTTATGCATAAAATATTCTACCTAGCAGAAAATTGTATTTTTTAGTCAGGTAGGATATTAACCTACAAAGTTCATGTATCTTGTCAGGTGTTCTAAATCTCTGAGATGCCATATATATATAATTTTTTTCTAATAGTGGTGATGAATAATCTGATAGACAAAACAAAACCACAGTCTTAGCCTGTAATTAAAAGCAACGACACACCTTTTTTCAAATATTTTTTATAGCTACCTATGCCAAGTACAACATTATGGATGAGAAATTCAACAATACTTGTGTACTGCTACAGGTAGCAGATAGCTGATTAGTGACTAGCAGATAAGTAGTTTAAAGTACCTGACATGTCATCAGGAGATCATGAGTTAATACTGCAGCTAGATGAATACTGGATTTTTTTTTTGTTTATGCAAGCTAAAAAATTCGCCTTGGAAAGAGTGTGATCGAAACCAATGATATCTTGGTTACATATCAGGCACTCTTGCCATTTATGCAACAGCTATGGTTAGTCCTATCACTTTCAATATGAAAAATTCAAGCTGTAGTCACTTAAGGTCACTCAGTTATCAAAAAGTCCAACTAATGCAATCGTTTTAGAAGATGTTAAGTATAACTATCAATACTTTCTAGCACTAACAACTATTAATTGCATTATACATCAAATTTCTGTCAATTAGAAAAAAAAATCTACTGGTAAGGTATTTGCCTGGAGTTATTAATATAGAGTTGCAACTGTTATACACAGTGCTTATGTAGCTAAAATTTATTAAGCATTCATATGCTATTAATTAGAATACAGTGTTTCTTTTACTAAATTGTTATTATGTTGGATTACACACACTTTTCGTAAAACAATCTTTATGTATCATCCCAGCATTAATATGGCTTAGTCACCAAACTATTTTAGTTGTTGGCATCTCGTGCACGAATTTTCTTGTGTTTACATAAATTAGATAGTTTTTATATCATTTTTTAAAAATGACCTATGGGTCATTCCATGTCGAATCAA
This sequence comes from Ryuthela nishihirai, assembly GCA_038380435.1. Taxonomy (NCBI): domain Eukaryota; kingdom Metazoa; phylum Arthropoda; class Arachnida; order Araneae; family Heptathelidae; genus Ryuthela; species Ryuthela nishihirai. The sequence goes on from JAWZYU010000023.1 coordinate 32,780,156, forward strand.
TCAAAATTTTGGAAAAAGTTCACCACCCATCACAGATTTCAATAATCTTTGGCATAAATGTTAGTATACATAAATGTCTAATTGCTCGAAATATATTGAGTCAAAAAAATTTTGGTAAGGAATTATAATTGTTTAACCTATATAAATTAGAATATGGGAACTTTTCAAATTTTGAACCATGCCAAAGATTTATTGCCAATATATAGGGGCGTAGCGAAGGACGATGGTTGTGGGGGGGGGGGGAGAATTCGAAAATTTTCCAACTCAAAAATCAAATTTTGCAAACTGAGAAAATAATGTCTCTGTCAGGTTAACACCTAGAATTTCACTCCATGGGAGGGAAGGGGGTTGAGGCAATTTTCAAAACTCTCCTGCATTTTGCATTTGATTTCCAATTGTCCCAACAAGCCATAATTTCACAGAAATAAGCCCAATATTAACATCTCGCCTGATTGTAGCAAGCCAGCACGAATTTTCCCAAGTCCCCTTGATTTCACAAAACCAATCCCAATCTTTGCATCTCTCCTAAATTTCCCAAGTCACTTCAAAATTTTCAAACTCCACAAGATTTTGCCAAGTTTTCTCGATTTTGTCAACTCTCCTTAATTTCACAAACCCAATCCCAATGATCACAACTCGCCCATATTTTCCAAGTGGATTTAAATTTTGTCAACTGCCCTAGATTTTGTTAAGTTTCCCTGATTTGTCCAACTCTACTTAATTTCACAAAACAAATCCCAATTTTCACAACTCACCTATATTTTGCCAAGTGGATTCGAATTTTGCCAACTTGCCGAAATTTTACATAAAAAAAAAATCGCAATTTTTAAGTCTTCCCTGAATTTGCTAAGTCACTTTGAATTTTATCAACTCTCCTTAATTGAACAAGGTACAATTTTCACAACTCCCCTGTATTTTACCAAGTGGCTTCGAATTTTGCCAACTCCCCTGGATTTTGCCAAGAGTTCTCGATTTTTCCAATTCTCCTTAATTTTACAAAACCAATCCTAATTTTCACAACTCACCTGTACTTTACCAAGTGGTTTCCAGTTTTGCCAACTCCCCTAGATTTTGCCAAGTTGCCCTGATTTTACAACCTCTCCTTAATTTTGCAAAAACAATCCCAATTTTTACATCTCTCCTGAATTTGCCAAGTCATTTCAAATTTTTCAAACTCCCCAAAATTTTGCCAAGTTTTCTTGATTTTGTCAACTCTTCTTAATTTCACAAAAACAATCCCAGTTTTCAGAACTTGCCTGTGGTGCCTTAGCAAGTGGATTCGAATTTTGCCAACTCGCCACAATTTTACAGAAAAAAATCCCAATTTTTACATCTCACCTGATTTTTGCAAAGTCACTCTGCCCACTCCCCCAAGAATTGCCAACTCTCCTAGATATTGCAAAGTTGCCTCGATTTTGCCAACACACCATACAGAAAAAAGATGCAATTTTTACATCTCACCTGAATTAGCAGACTTCCACTGTAGTGGTAGACCTGCAGGTTTTCTGCCGCTTAGGTATGGTTTCTGTATGCATATTAATTTGGGTGCTGTATGCAACTTGAATTAATTTTGTGAAGTCTAGTAAATGAAAAAAAAAAATTACAATTTCTATTATTGGATTAAACTGTTCGGTGCCTGCTTCTAACTTGGCACTGCACTGTTCTTAAGATAATATCAGCAAAGAAATATTTTTCCTCAAAGATTAAAAAATGGAGATGATCATGATTACACCATCAGTTTTCATGTTTTGGAATAAATTTTCTTCTTTGATTAATTTAGAACAATTGAGCAAAAATAAAGCATAATTTACCATTTTCAAGTTATACGAACTGAAGTCGGAACATTTAATAACCTGCCCGGTTTTTACTGATCACAATCTGGTCACCCTACGTATCACTCAACATTTGTATTGTTAAAATTGTTGCCTCTAAATACTGGGTTTTTTCATTTGCTCATCTGTAAAAAAGGATATGAACTTTTATCAATAGTAGCATTATAACTGTAAGTAGCAGTCGAATGCTAGTTGGAGTGGTTGGAGTTACAAAGTTGTGCTTGAATGCAAGCAGCACACATGTCAGTAGTCTGTCCATGCATCTCCTCTAGTGTGTATGTGTAAGAGTGTCAGACCCTGAAGTGCATCATTAGCGATAACATTGGTACAAATTCAATATTTTTTTCTTGTTATCAAAAATATACTCCAAATTTTGTACAATGTTTCTATGGAGTATAATATACAACATATGTCAGTTTTAATTTTATATATATATAGGCCCACATCACTTATTTTCACATTTAAAAATTTTAAATTTTTTTTTATTGAATTAATAAGGAAAATATACATTAGTGCACCAAGTTTGGTCTTCTCATCTATCATAGAAGCAAAGAAAAAAAAAAAACATTTACATCCTTCCCAAAAATTTTTTGACTCAAAATATTTCGGACAATTAGACATCTTATGTGTACTAACATTTATGCCAAAGATCACTGAAATCTGTGTGGGCAGTGAACTGGCCTGGTTGAATTGATATGGAATGATCCCTATATAAAGCATATAAATAAAAATAAATAAATACTCCCTCAAGCAGCTGCTTGCCACAGAGGTCTGACAGGAGCCTGTCAGTTTATATGCCATAGTAGGTCTGTGAGGATGGCAGGACCTCAGCAAAAAAAAAAAGACACATACATCCATGCCTTACCCAGGGTTCGAACCCAGGTCCCTTAGATCAGTAGCCAAGCGTGCTAACCACTTGGCCATGGGACGGCCACAAAACATATACCCAGCAGCATTAAAAAACAAACAAACTAAGAATTCAGATGAGAGCAATACATACAAGTGATGTAATATGGCCATGAGGATCATCATCTGAATCTTCTTCCCTTGAAATATAACACAAAATGAAATCATTAGACCGTACAAAATTATACAAAAGCAATTTATTGAACTAACAGATTAACAGATAAAAATAAATCCTTGCTTATAAGAAACTGTTATGATTTAAAGATGTGAATAATAATTTGAACAAGTTCAATTTTAATTAATAACTACTTTTTGGTAAATTTGACAACAGAGATGAATTTTTACCACTGATTATTAATAACCCTAATCATACCATTTTACTATCGGTCAGTAGGGGACACTGATGGGCTTGGAAAGGCTGCTGTCTGTCGGATGGGACATTAAGCTGTGGCCCGGTGTGCAGGAGAGCCATACCCTGTGCACGTTAAAGAACACACTGGATGGCCTTGACAGGAGACTATCATCTGTCTCCCAGTAGCTGCCCAATGGGTCCCCTCTCCCAAACCTTTTCAACCCTCGGGGTCCTTGTGACCTGACCATTTAGTCCAATGTGTGCAAAATAGTGCTGCTCAAAAGTAAAACCCAACCCAACCCTATTCATATGCAAACTAATCCAGCAATTTTTATTTTAATTTAAAAGTTAAGCTTTACAGGCTGCAGAATATTCATATTTTTTAGCTCTTTTTTAAACTTTGATTTATCAATCTTTTAAAATTATATTGTCAATGTAAAAGAAATTTATTTAGCACTAGTTGCTAAGACTAATTTGGCAAAAAAAAGTTGCTATACGATATACCAGAAGTGCATTTATAACTAAAAATTAAAAAATAAAGATTTCAGCAATAGTATATATATATATATTTTGAATTCCTTTATATTAGAATATTTGAATAATTAAAAAAATAATAAAATCAAAGAACAGAAGTTAAAATGAAAAAGTACAATGAAATTTTCCTTTTTACAAAACAAAAACCAACAGCCCAGTTTATTTCAGGATTCATGCTTTAGAAAATAAATCTATCCCATAAGAAATGAGTAAAATACCTGAGCTTATTCTGTCATTACAATAAGTTGTATCTAAACTCTTAACCCTTCTAGGATCGGCGTCGATTATACAAATTGACAGAATCCAAAATGGGAGGGCAAAGACAGCTATAACCATTTTTTTAAACTTCAATTTTTTGAAAATGGAAATTGCAGTTTGAAAATTTTCTTATATATCTTATAAAAATACATAATTTGCACTTGAAAAATAATATTTTTTCCATTTGATGACTATTTTATTTAGTGAAAAACTAGCTTGGTCTCTGGATGCATGAATTTTTTGCTTATGTAAGCTAAAAAAAAAAAATCCATCTTGGAAAGAGGAGATCCAAACCAACGACCTCTTGGTAAGAAGTGGAGAGGCAAATGGTGATAGTAATGGGATGAAGAATGCAGCAGATGACTTTAGTACACACTAAGGATTATATCTCCTAAATGTCAATAACAATAAAACAACTCAAATTGGGGAATGGCATAATTTTCTCTTATTTTCATTGAATTTCAATTATTTTATTGCTCAAAATTAAATGTTCTTTCCTTTGGTATAGAGCAGTGATGGCAAACCTATGAAATGCGTATCAAAGGTGGCACACAAGATGATTTTTGTTGGCACACAACTGGGAGGTGAAAAGAAATACAAGTCTAAGGCTAGTGTAGACTTGGGAACAATGGCTCTAGAAATTCAATGCATATTATGAATGAATCAGTGGTAGCAAGATGGTGACTATGTTGCTGTAATTAGTTACTTATTAATTATTAACTTAAATGGGGTGGGCATATGTTACAATGATCTTGTCAAATAACTGATTACACACTGCACAATATACTGCATCATAAAACTATACTTACTAAATCTATCATCTATGAAATATTCATTGATTTCCTTTAAAGAACTTCTCTATACCTTAAAATTTAATTATGATTTCTGTTTACTGCTGTCTGAGATAGAAATTTTATTCTCTCAGCCAATGAAAATTCACTTCATTCTGATAATGGTGGCATAGCATCAGTGATGGGGCATAGTAAGTGGAAAGTCATGCGTGATTGAATAATTTTTGTTATGCTACATAAATGTTTTATTTTTTAATTTTCTCTCATATAATGGCAAATCTAAACCTTTGTGTTTAGTATCTTTATATTTAAATCCTTGGTATTTTACATCATCTAATGTAAAATGTATGATATAGATATGTAAACTTATCTAGTATAAATGGCATTTTAAAGTATTTTGGTTAAGTTGGTGAGCAAAAAATGTTCTCTTATTTATGGAATTTTGACACACAAACTCAAAAAAGGTTTGCCATCATTGGTATAGAGCATGACCTATTTGTTTCTTACTTCAGGCTAAAGTTATAAAGTTTGTCTTAAACTTTATAACCTTAGTCTAGTTTGAAATTATTTATATTGAATCAAAATTAACCCAGACAACAAGAGGAAATAATTTTAGAAATCCTACACTTTAAGGCAGTGGCATCCAATTACAAGATCATGGCATGTATCTGATGGAGTCATGATGGAATTGCTTAAAGCAGCAATAATTTAAAAGATTAAGATATTTCTGCTTGGTGAAGCTCCTATTTGTATAAAATTCAACAATATAGAGCAGTGGATGTCCACTAACTTTTATAAATAAAACCTGAATATATAACAATTACACAGTTCCCAAAGTTTAGCATGAACATGAATATAATTTAAAGTAAGGCAGGGGTGGCTCAGTCGGTAGACTGTCAGGCTTGTAATCTGCAGTTCCCAGGTTCTAGTTCCACCTGGGCCAGTGTTGAGATTTATCTCCACAAAACGTCCCACCTTGTCCTCGGTGGGCTTGGAAAGATGGCTGTCCATCCAGTGGATACTCCCCCCCCCCCCCATCTTTCATTCAAGTACCTTAAATTGAAAAGGACTGCTAATTTCCCATGCTGGAGAGGTAAATGATTTTGTTACCAACCATAACATTCAAAGTTGAACAAAAAAATTACTGTTGTGGTGAAATGAATTGGTCAAGTATCCCTGTTTCAGTAAACTAAAATTGGGACACAACAGTTGATTGAAAATTGGAAATAGTATTCTTTTTAATGTATAAATAACTGAACTTTACAAAAAATGACCAAGGAATAAGTCTCAGAGATCCACTGTCAAGGTTGAAATGGTATCAGAGAAGCTTAGAAACGATGGCTTTAATGCTAAGCTAATAAAGTACAATTTTTATTGAAATATAAATAAGGATGTGCTCATAATTTCTAAAATGAGGATTGGGTATAAAAATCTTGAGAAGTACTGCATTAGGCTCTATGAGTCAAGTTTTTTTTAGTTTAAAAGCACTTTCTATTCACTTTCTTATAAGCTGTTTTTATTTTGCAAATATTGCCTGCTATTTGTCCAGTTGATCTTTTCTTCCAATAGCAATATTTGAATCAGTTTGCCATCAATAATGGGGCAGGCAGGGGTTGCTCAGTCGACTGCTCAAGTCAATGATTTATATATTTTGCTTCTTTATATACTGTCTGCAAAATTGAATGGGATATGTGCGATTGAATATTGAATGATAACATTCCCTGAATGATTAAACGACAGTCTGGAAACTGTGTAGATAATACCATGCTTGAAGAATGCAACTGTAAAAAGCTTGCAGAATATTTTCTGCTCTCTAAGCACCCAACACATCATTGTATTAAATGCTGCCATATCTATGCGAAACACCATGCACAGCAGACAACATATGCATAAATCAATCATCATGTCATAACAGTGATATACCCAAAAACTTCTAATTGGGGGAGGGGAATAACTCTTCCTGGATATGCCACCATCTGATTAGACCCAAATTTTGTTGCCTACACCCTGACACATCCCAATTTCAGTTACCAAGTAGTCAGTGATTATTGTGGTATTGGTCATCTGTGAGTTCCAAGAATTCTGATTTAAAATGCTACCCATCCATACTAACACTTTCAACAAGGACTGCACAACAGAAATGTTGCCCAGCAACAGGATTGGTGCAAATTTTTGCTGAACACATTGGAAGATCACTATTCATTTCCAATATACTGTGGACCAATGAAGCAAAGTTCAAAGTTCACATGTGATGGTGTGTATAATAGAAATAATCAGTTTTATCAAGCACCTACCTGTTCTGGACAAGGGACACTTCATCAAAGTGCAATGGTCAACCAATGTGTTGTGCAGCATTTGGGGGTAATTATACTGAAGACACATTTTTATAGCAGGAATATCTAATGGGGAAGTGTTATTTGTTAATATTGAGGTTGCAGGTAGACAAGTGGCTGGAAAATGTGATGCATTTTCAACAGTTTCAGAAAATATGGTACCAACACCACGTGGAATCTATTCAGGCAGGACCTGATCCATCAACACTTAAAACTTTGGATGCCAGAGGATTGGACATGGCAACCCAGTGTGATAACTCACCTAGCTTGATGACAGTGGAGTTTTTCCTGTGGAGCTACATCAAATTCACAGTTATGTAATGCCCCCTCTGACTGACTCAAGCTTCAAAATATATATAATTGCAGCATGTCATATTGCTGATGCTGCCATGTGAAGAAATGAAGTAACAGCAGCAAGTCAAGCCTTTTCAAAGTAATAAGCTACAAAGCTGATCACTTTGAAACTGCATTTAAGTAATTATACACCCGTGTCTTTCATTATTTTTAAGCTTATTTCTTCCTATTTTAGAACTCATAAGCTTTGTTGCTTACTGGATAAAGAATGTGAAATGAAAATTTGGAAAAGAAATGTGAAAACTAAAATCAAATGAAGGATGAGAAATAAGAAACATGTTTCTATATCCACTCATCATTATGTATTTGTGTGATATTCCCTAAGTTATGGATTACCATCCTATATACACATGTAGCAATATAATGTTCAATTTTTTAAAGTATATTTTATATATTTTAAAACTTTCTCAAAAATTACCGAATGTTCAACAAAATACTTACAGACAACTCAAAACTCGATTCATTTACTATTATTTAAAATATACTAATTAAAATTAATAAAATTAAATAAGAAAAATGGGAAATTAATGCAGCTGTTGGCATTTGACACACAGCCTTGGAAAACAAACTTTTGGAAACATTTCAAATCATACAAAATACTTTTACACAGCAAAGAGTCAATAATTTAAAGTTTCATCATGCAATACATTTAAGAACAAAAAATCACTTTTGTTCAGAGTCAGAAATCTGGGAACTCTATTTCATTTTTATTTATTTTTCATATTTTTATTAAAAACATCTTTAATAACCCAAATATATAATTTAAATGATTGAAGAATATAATAACTTGCTGAAAGAGTACTATAAAAAATAAAAATGCTTACATTTTAGCTAATACATAGCCAACAATTTTCCCTTTTTCATCCTCAGCAACATATGACAGCTGAAACCATATTTAGAAAAGTAATACATTAAAACAAGTAGTATTTCAAGTCATTTGTAGAAATAATAATAATGAAAAAAAAAAATCCTTTCACCATTTAAACTACTCGTGTTATTCTGCTAATACACATTATCACTGCCTAAGTATAACTCAAACATTACCTATTTGGTTGCTCCTACTAGATTAGGTTGGTTGTTTACCTCTAAGTTGCACTTTTTTGCACACAATGGGCTAAATGGCCATGTCGACTCAGAAAAGGTTGGGAGAAGGGGGCCCACTAGATAACTGTTGGGAGACAGATGATAGCCTCCCATCAAGGCCATCCATCATCATCTTCTTTAACATGCACAGGTATGGCTGTCCCACACACAGTGCCATGGCTTAACATCCCATCTGATGGATGGCAGCCTTTCCAAGCCCATCCTGAGGGCAAGGTAGGGAGGTTTGCTGAGATAAATCTTGACATTGGTCCAGGTGCGACTTGAACCTGGGAACTACAGATTATGACCCTGGCAAGCTACCGACTGAGTAAACCCTGCCCCCACTCTGGTGGGGCAGGTCTGGTGGTAAAGTTAATTTTAAAGTGTTTTCAGAATATAAAATTCTCAACTTTGGAACCTCATCCTAAAGTAAATAATAAAGATAAATATCCATTTCTATAAAAAAAGAAAGAGCAATTAATTGTGATTAATAAAATGGCAAAAATTTAATAAAAAATAAAATGCAAGTTAAAGTTTCTAAACATTTATTAAAATATTCCAAAATTTTTTTTTTTTTTTCTATTTTTACTTCAGTAAACAATGGTATTTTTTCTGTTTTGTTCATTTCAAATTATTTTATTGTTCTAATATAAATAGCCATGCTCAACTCTTTCATTTATTTAGGTTTTTCTAAATTTTTTAGCCATTTATGAAAATAATGCATAGATTTTTGGTGATCAGCAAAATTTAAGCCTAAGGAAAGTGGTGTCATAAAAAATTTAGCTTGGTCTACAAACAAGATAATTTAAATACAACCTGAAAAATATATATAAAAAAAGATAAAGAGTAAAAAAAATTGAATAAAAATATTTCAAAGCATTTAAAGTTTAATGGAAGCATTGAAATTGAGAATGAATCATTTTATAATGAAGCTACATAACTGCTATGGAAAAGTTATTTCTAAAATTGGCAAAAATTTTGGATAAAAATCACAATGTGAATTAGGGTATTTGGTTAAAATATCATTAAATGTGTCAATTAAGTCCTACCTTTTAAAAAACCCCGCTTTTAGGATAATTGCTTAATCCTACAATTCTTCTAATATCTGCCATTAGAGATCACTAGCAGTTCAATTTTTGATCATTTCAAATAAATTATTCAATATAATCACAGTTTAGATTTTCAAAAAGTAGTAAAAAAGAATTCCAGAAGCACCAGAGTAAAAAAAAACATCTTCAAAATCTAAGTATTCTAAAATATTGACCAAAAAACGTTGTGCAGTTTCCGTTAGTAATAAAATCAATCATCCTCATCATCCTCAAGCAGCCATGGGCTACAGAGGTCCAACTAGACCGTGCAATTTAGTTCTCCAAGCAAGTCTGTCCTGAGCTACATTTGCTGCATCTGGCCACTGCACACCAATTCTAACAAGGTCCTGTTTGAAATTGTCTGCCCACTGCATCCTGTCTCCTCCTCTTTCTGAGGCCTTTAGGCACACTGTTCATAACCATATTCGCCAATCTATAATTATCCATACGGGCAACATGGCCAAACCAGCGGAGTCTCTCTTTGCTCAATATGCTGCTTAAAGGAGGTTGCCAACTCCTTTGCCTAACCTCTTCATTACTTACAAAGTTGAACCACCTAATCCCAAGATACTGTGTAAGCATCTAGAATCAAAAGCATCAAGTTTCCTGTTGTTTACAAAGCATCCAAGTTTCACTACCATAACTAACCATAGAAAGAACCAAACTATTATACAGTCTAATTTTAGTCTTCAGGTGTATAAGCCTATTTCTTCACACTCTTCATAGATTCCTAAAAGTCCCAGAAGCATTCCCTATTCACCTGTTAATCTCATGCTGCACATCACCAGTATCTGTTACATAGCTCCCAAGGTAATTAAACTGTGACACCTGCTCAAGACTGCAGCCATTCAAATTAACTGAATCACAGCTTGCCTGACCAATTTTCATTACTTTAGTTTTCTCTCTGTTTATAACCAAACCTACTCTACTACCAGTTTCGTCAACAGCTTGAATGAAAGAGTTCATCTCATCAACATCATTTGCCAAAAGGGCTAAATCATCAGCATAATCTAAATCAGAAATTTTTGTATCTCTAAACCATTAAAGGCCAAAATATTTCCCTTAAAGTGAATTTTGCATAACATAATCAATAACCAAGTTAAAGAGGAAAGGAGACAAAATGCACCCTTGTCGAACATCAGAAGCAATGCTAAACCAATTGCTACAAGCCTTACCAACTCTCACACACGACTCGGTGTTATTTTAGAGAGCTTTCATTATGTTAACTAATTTGTCTGGTATACCATATGATCTCACAATCAACCACAAATTATGACAATCAACAGAGTCAAAAGCCTTTTTGAAATCAACAAAGCTAGCAACCAAAGGTTTTTGAAATTCTAAACATTTCTGAATCCACATTGCTCATCACGCAATCGCCTGTCAACCAGATTCTTAATTCCATTAAGCACAATCATGCAAAGAACTTTCCCTGGAACAGAGAGTACGCTGATACCCCTGTAGTTATCACAAGAACTGCGATCACCTTTTTTGAAAATAGGGATAATAATAGCTCTGGTAAAATCCTTAGGAACCATGCCTTTATCATAAAAGATATTCAAAATTTCAGTCATCCAAGTGGTAACTGAAACATTCCCAGCTCTAAGCATTTCTGTAGTAATTTCATCTACCCCTGGGGATTTATGTAGTTTAAGTTTAGAAACAGCCAAAATAACTTCAGATTGTGTTATAGGGCCAACATTAAAGCCACCGATGCATCTATCATCATTGTAAACAATGGGAGTAGAACTAACCACATTGTTTAGAACATCACTAAAATGCTCAGACCACAAAATGTCTAGAGATTTCAAAGTTTCTGATTTAGATTATGCAGATGATTTGGCTTTGTTGGCTAATGATGCTGATGAGATGAATTCTTTCATTAGGGCTGCTGATGAGACTGGTAATAGAGTTGGTTCGGTGATAAACAGAGATAAAACTAAAGTGATGGAAATTGATCAGACAGTTGTTCTTTAATCGCTCTGAATGGTTGTACCTTTGAGCAAGTGTCTCAGTTTAATTATCTTGGGAGTTATGTAACATATACTGGTGATATGTAGCATGAGATTAACAGGTGAATAGGGAATGCTTCTGGGACTTTTAGGAATCTATGGAGAGTGTGAAGAAATAGGTGTAGACACCTGAAGACTAAAATTAGACTGTATAATAGTTTCTAGGGTTAGTTATGGTAGTGAAACTTGGATGCTTTGTAAACAACAGGAAACTTGATGCTTTTGATTCTAGATGCTTACACAGTATCTTGGGTATTAGGTGGTTCAACTTTGTAAGCAATGAAGAGGTTAGGCAAAGGAGTTGGCAACCTCCTTTAAGCAGCACATTGTGCAGAGAGAGACTAGGTTTGGCCATGTTGAACGTATGCATAATTATGGATTAATGAATAGGGTTATGAACAGTGTGCCTAAATACCTCAGAAAGAGAGGAAGACCAAAGATGCAGTGGGCAGACAATGTCAAACAAGACCTTGTTAGAATTGGTGTGCAGTGGAGAGATGCAGCAGATATAGCTGACAGAGATGCTTGGAGAACTAAATTGTGCGGTGTGGTTGGACCTTCGTAGCCCATGGCTGCTTGAGGATGATGATGATGATGAAAGTACATTAAGGTGCATATTTTTAATAGCAAAAATATTTGGAATGCAATTTTTTTCTACAAATTGTGATTACTGTATGAAAACTTTCAGTGCAATGAAATGCAAATAAAAGTTATTGTACTATAAAATAGATTTTACTACTAATATTACTTTTGAATTCAAACATATTGAATATATCAAAAAAGAAATAGACAACATTACTAATAAAAATGCATTCACTTAAAAGATTCATTTCAAAAACAAAATTTTATCAAATAAATTAAAATAGCACTTTTAAAATGTAACAAATATAATCTCATACTGATAATAAAGACTAAATATGTTTATATATATATATGAACCTGACCTGAGGCCATGAAAGTCCATGATAGAAATAATATTTCATCTGATAATTTTCAGGAAGGCAAAGTAAGTTACAATGCTGCATGTTCATCAGATCTTCAGGCTGTAATATTTATAGTAAACGTAAATATACCAGTAAACTTTTTGTACAACATGATAGTTTGTAAATTGAAAGAATTAATTAATTAATTAAAATATTATTGAGTAATTAATTTTTAATGCCAAATAAAATTAACTGGTAAAAGTAATTTTACAAAAAAAAAAAAGTATCCACACAGAAATATAGTGGTTCAAATCTAACAATAGGCTTATTTATAAATAAAACATGCATGTGAAAACTTTTAGTGCAAACCAAATATTAAAAATAAATAACTTTAAATTGAAAAAAATTCTCATAAATTCCCATACAAAGAAAAAAAAAATGTTCAGTAATAAATGCTACCGTAAATGAGCTTCTTTACACAATGAAAAATTTTAACTATTGTAGAGCATAAAAATAAGCTGCAGCATAAAATATTCCATATGCCAAGGAGGTCTGCCTGGAGATGTCAGTATAGTCCATCATGATAAGATTCCAAAGAAAGTCATCAGAGCAAACAAAAGCTACTACTTTAAAGCTCAGCTTTGGGGCTTGGTACTCTACAGATTTGAGCTGTAAAATCTAAAAATGTATAGGAATTATGTGACTTAATGTAGGGGAAGGAAAAAAATCATTGATATTCATAAACAGTAGGCACACAGTTTGTTTTTTTAGGTGGGAGAACAGAGGCAAAATTCAGTAATAGTGATGAAAAAAATAAAATGATGATGGGAAAAAATTATGTGCAATATTCTTTCTCTACCACTAATAAAATACAAATTTAGTGCAGTAGAATAATCAGTGGGTTAAAAGCAAGCTAATATACACAAAAATATGTTTCTTAATTTTAATATTCTAAATTTCTTTTACTACCTTAGATTTTTTTAGGGGCAGGAGGAGCACAATTACCACCCCATGGCTATGTGATAAAGAGCATTCTCCTCTTTGCTAGGGTCAAAATAAAAGGTTGTCTATGCTAGAGTCAAAATAAATGGTTTTCTATGCTAGGGTCAAAGTAAAAGGAACTCTAGCCAGATGATGAAGACAGCTAAAAAAAAAGCAATGAAATCTTATTACATTGAAATCCTGATTTAAGATTTAGAGTTCATTTCATATGGCTATAGCCACAAGCTCCCTACAAATTATATATTGTTTCCCAAATTAAGTGTTTTTCAATGTAGTGATTTTTCTCACATTTTCTGCAAGATTTCACTCTTACATTAATTTTTAACTGAGTGCTGAAGTTTCACAAACTAAAAAAAAAGATAAGGATAAAGCAACTGGTCTTCAGATTAGTGTTGATGAGAAATGCTTTCAAATCTCCTGAGCACATGCACACATTTATAAAAGTGCATTTTTAACTTAAAGTGCCAAATTTATTTTATTTCTGTTGAATATGAATATTCAGAGTTGTAAAATTTTATTCTGAAGTAAGTAGCTGACAGAAATTGGCATATATTATACACTATGTTGAAAGAAGTCACCAGACACAAGAGTGTTTGACAAAATGTCACAGATTCATGTCAAAATGTGAAAGAAATTTCATTTCACAATTCAAATTAATTGTGACAAAATGTCACATTTATTGAAATTTCAGTAGGGTGTCAGACCACCTATGGCAGCAATTACACTCTGTACTCTTTTGGGCATACCTTTAACCCATTAATCCCTAACATTGCGTAAACGAAACATTTTTCAAATAATAATAAAAAAATATATATTTGTCTACTAATCCAATTTTAAGCCAATGTATGTTATAAAAGGCATAATCTTTTATGTCAAGCATAAATATTTATCAATATAAAATAAAAGCCTAATTATTATTCATATTAAAACTATACCTAAATAGCCTATCTAATCTTTTGTAGTTTGACGGGCCTAAAAAAGATTTGTAGAAATACTAAATGCCCTAAGAATTTATGAAAATAGCTTAGTATAACATATATTGCATAGTATAACATTTAGTGTAATGTTGCATTTACGAAACATTGGGATTGCACAACATGTGCACGTTTGATGATTCATTGTGAACAAGTCTATTCTTGCAATTTTAGTTCTGATATGAGATTTGTGAAGTTGAACTAAGCGTTTCATCTTGTTAGTATAACAATAATTGGTATTAGATAATTAGTGAAGTGTATATTCAGCAGTATAGCTAAAAATATATAGTTAAAGTATTTATTATGATGTAAATACATTCAATAATAAATTGTTGTTTTGCTATCTTAGGATATTTCTTTTTAAATATGTCTTGGGTTCAGTGGTGGAAAAAATAGACCTTTGTCAGCTGCAGAGCTAATGGCTATATTAGAAGAGGATGACAATTTGCAACAAGCTGAAAATATTGATGCAGTGTATATACCACCAACGGTTGACGAACTTACAGATGAGGAGGATATTAGTGATGATATATGTGAGAGTGAAAACATTTTGCCAGACATAGCTGGAACCTACGAGGTCCATGCAAATTTACCTGATAAAGCTCAAGATGTCAAAGAAGAGCAACCTACAGCATCAAGTTCCAAGAAACTAAAAATTTCCACTAGAACAACTGTCAAAACAAAAGCAAAGAAAATTATTCTGAAGTGGAAAAAAGAAAATCCGACTTACAAAAGTTTACCACAAGAAGAACATATTATGATAGAGGAAATTGAAAACAAAATTAGTGGAAAGTCTCAATACGATATTTTTTCTTTACATTTTAGTGATAATGTCTGGGAAAAAATTGTTGGTTATTCAAAAAAAATATGTGAATGATCATAATCGACATTCTTTTGAACTAAGCAGGGCAAGTCTGAAGTGCTTTTGTGGTATATTGATTTTTACCGGTTACCATACCTTACCAGCTACAAAAATGTATTGGTCGAAGGATGAGGACAAAGGTATACCACTGGAAAGAAATTGCATGAGTAGGAATAGATTTGATTCCATCAAACAAAATATACACTTATCGATAATGACCAATTAGATGTAAATGATAAATTTTCCAAATGGAGGCCCATTTTTGACATGATAAATGAAAAAAAAAACATGCAGTTCAGTGTATTTTCTCATAACTTGTCTATTGATGAAGAGATGGTGCCTTATTTTGGTCGACACTCATGTAAAATGTTCATAAAGGGAAAACCGGTAAAGTTTGGCTTCAAACTGTGGTGTCTATGTAGTTCCAATGGATATTTATATAAATTTATACCATATGGTGGAAAGAGTGTGAATACCGAAGAGAACGACTTAGGTGTAGGAGAAAGGGTTATACTGGATCTTTCGTCCATTGTGCAGCATCCATCTAAGCATTGTGTATTTTTTGATAACTTTTTCTCCTCGCGCAAGTTATTCTGCATACTGAAAAATAAAGGGGTACAATTCGTGAGAATCGTACAAGCAATAATATTTTGGAAACACTAAAGAGTATCAAGGAAAAAGAAAGAGGTTCATATGATTTTTCTTTTGATAAGGAACACGAAGTATTGATGGTAAGATGGGATGATAATTCTGTCGTGACTGTCGCTACAAATAACTGCAGTATCGAATGACTGGTATCTGCTAAAAGATACAATAGAAAAGAACAAAACAAGATTGCTATTGCTCAGCCAAAAGTTGTTGCTGACTACAATCAGCACATGGGTGGAATTGATCTCCATGATAACGGTATTGCAAACTACAGAATTCGTGTAAAGGGAAAGAAATGGTGGTGGCCGCTTTTTATAAATATGATAGATAGCGTAATTGTGAATGCATGGAAAATCTATAATATAGGAAATAAGCAGAAAATGACACAGATAGAATTCAAATCTTATGTAGCTGCTACTCAAGAAAATGAGGAGATAGCAAAGTCTAGTGGACTGAACATTATTTCTCCAAAACCCAACTATGGGCATCCATCCAAGAGCTCGTTACCCATCTAAGTATAGTTCGACAATATTGGCCATGTAATAGTTGAACAGGAGAATAAAGCAAGAAGATGTAGACAGTGCAAAAGCAATATAATATATATGTGTAAAAAGTGTCAAATTTATTTTCATGCAGACTGCTTCAGACAATTCCATATGTTTTAACTTTAGGTATTCATGTTCTGATAATCCCAAAGTTGTGTACACGCAACATTTTTCTGTGGTCACAAATTGTTTTTTTTTTATCACAACTACCTATTTACACGTATTTTTGTCTATAATAAAAGTACTACCTTAAAAATATTATAATTTGTACCTTTGGGAATTAATGAGTTAATCAGTTTTTGATAACATGTGGCTGGTATTTTGCACCATTCATCTTCAACATGGTAGTTAGTGTCGACAGGGAAGTGGGACATGTTGGTAAGGCTCTCAACCAATGTTCAAGTTCATCCCAAAGGGCTTCTATTGGATTCAGGTCGGGGCTATGAGCAGGCCAGGGCATGTTCTCCACAACTGAGCATGAAACCACTGCTGAATGGACCTTGCAATATGACATGGTGCATTATTATGTTGACAGACATATGGCCTTCTTCGTAGTACTGAAACACTGTAGGTAGCGGAGGATTGTCTAGAACGTCCACATACATCTTGGTATTCACGCTACTGGCTATAGGAACCAATGGTTAAAGTCCATGCCACGATATACAGCTCCAAACCATCATGCTACCACCACCGAATTTCACAGATGGGACAATACACTGCAGCACGTAATGTTCACCAGACATTCACCAAACCCAGCAGCAACCATCGGATCAGAATAGTGTGAAACGTGATTCGTCACCCCATAAAATTTGTTTCCATTGGTCCAGTGACCAATTCTGATGAGCTTTGCACCAGGCTAGATGTTGTGCATGTTTAGCAGTTATCAGTAGTTTGTATGCAGCTGCTCAGCCATAGAAATTTGACATATGCAGCTCTGTACGAACCGTCCTACTGCAAACACTAACACCTGTGAACTCTTGAAACATTTTGGTAACAGTAGCAGCAGATGAATGACAAGAACGTACCACACATTTCAGAGCTCTTCAATCCCTTTCTGTCAGTTTTTGTGGTCTGTCCAACCTTTTCTTGACTATCGTGACAACACATTTCCATCTAGTAATCACATCTTGCACAGTTGACATTACTGTTTTCCTCCTCCTTCATGAAATGTATTATAGGATAGATACTGTTGGCTCTATCAATGAGGCAGTTTAATTGCTCATTCTGCTATTCCAATTAAAAATACACCGAAGAGCCAAAACATTATGACCACATGCCAAATATGATGTTGATCCTCCACATGCTGCCAAAACAGCTCTTACCTGGCATGGATGCTACAAGATTTCTAAAGGTGGCTTGTGGTATCTGGTACCACACGTTAACAATCATACCAGCAGATCCTTTCACTCTTGTAAGTTACATGGTTGAGCTGCTGCAGATTGGATACGCTGTTCTAACACAAACCACAGATGCTTGATTGGATTGATATCTGGGGAATTTGGAGACCAGGGCAATACTTGGAAGTCTTCCTCGTGTTCTGTGAACCATTCTTGAACAATCTGGGCAGTGTGGTATGGAGTATTATCCTGCTGAAAGAAGACACTACTAGAGGGGAATATCATTGCCATAAAAGGATGTACCTGGTCTGCAATGATGTTTAGGTAGGTGGTAGTAGATGTCACAGTTTCCTGCACATGAATGACTGGACCCAGGGTTTCCCAGCAGAACATTGCCCAAAGCATTACACTTCCTCCACTAGCTTGTTTTCGTCCCACAGTGCATCCTGGTGTCAACACTTCCCCAGGTAAACGACACACACGTACCTGGCCATCCACATGGTGCAACAGGAAATGAGATTCATCAGACCAGATGACCTTCTTCCAATCATTCAAGGTCCAGTTTTGATGCTTGCATGCACATTGTAGGCACTTTCAACAGTGAACTGAGGTTAGCATGGGCATTCAGAGTGGCTATGCAGCCCCATTTTCAGCAGGGTTCTATGTACTGTGTGTTGTGACACATTACTCCCATCATCAGCATTCAAATTAAGGACGAGTTGCACCACAGTATCCTTTCTACTGCTCGTACCATATGGGATAGCCTTCGCTCACCTTTAGCATCGATGAGCTGTGGTTGGCCCACACCATGCCAGCGGTTCCTGGTTTTTCCCTCTTTGGACCGCTTTTTGAAGGAACTAACCATGGCTGACTGTGAGCACCTCACAAGCTTTGCCACCTTGGAAATGCTCTGACCCAGTCGCCTAACCATTGCAATTTGGTCTTTGTCAAACTCAAGTCTGCTGCCTTTCCCATCTGAAGAACAAGAATAACACTGATTAAAAGAGCTCAGTATCAGGTGTTATTTATACCGTTTCATGACCTTCACATGAACTGTCGTTTACCTGCAGTTGCTTCGATTTGCATAAAGAAGCACTGGTCATAATGTTTCGGCTCTTTGGTGTTTATTATCAACATAGCAGCACCAGAAGGGCAGTAGTACAGTTCATGGTCCTCAGCCGCCATTTTGTTTTCCGGTGACCGAATTATAAAAAAGCCCCAAAACTAAATAATGTCCTCCAAGGCAACACACGCCACTTGAGCAATGCCATCTATTGGCTGAGGCCCGTAAACACTACACTGGCCTAAATATCATTTAACTGCGAATGCACGCTTACACATTTTAGTAAAGTTTAACATAACGATTATTGCTTTCATTTTAACTTGCTTGGATTGGCTTGCTTTTCAGAACAATTATTTCAACTGCCATTGTTGCTGTTAACTCTTATGTTTTTCTAAACTCTTTACTGAACAAATAATTTTGAAAACTGTGAATGCAGTTTGATCGAATTGAGATTTTTTATTAGATTTTGGCAATATTCTAAAACAGTGTCTAAAGCTATTTATAACAATGTATTTAGCTAATGCAGGTATTTTTAAACTGCCCTACAACTTTAATAGTGCATTATCGCTAAACTTGTCTAAGTATTAAGTGAAAAGCTGTGAAATTATTTTGCTTAAATAGTTTGTTTAAACACGTATTAAGTTCGGTCGCTTTTTTTGCCTACGGTGGCCATTGAGTGCAGACATAAACCATTGGAGAAAATTTTAACTCTACCGTAGTTCAACTGAACATGAGGATATTCGATTCACGGTAGTTGCACGCTACACATAGTTTGTCTAGGGCCTTGTTCATACAAAAAATATATACATTTCTAGAATCTAATTAATTAATGCATACTGTACAACTTACCGTTGCACACCGAATATTCATTTTGTTTAATTACTATTAGTTTTTAGTTAATATTTACTACTTTTTATATGCATTACAAAAACAAACAAAATGCAAGCGACTTGTTGCCACCTTACATACCAAAGTTAATTTATGGTGAGATTACGATTATAAAACCATTATGATCGATGAGAGTTCAGTAATAAACTTTCATTTTAGCAATTGTTCAATTCAAATGTTTGATATTTTGAGAAAGGAAAACAGCTTAAAAGAAGGTGTGAAACATAGAGTACGCGAAAAGAATTTAATTCGACCCCGATAACTGTTTACAATATGAATAGTGAAGAATCCAAGGTTTGTTAAACCGAATTTGGAATAAAGAAAATTGACTTTAATTTCGAGAAACCTCAGTAAAATTTTCTATTTTAAATATGTGTATGTATAATTTTGTGGAGTAACCAAAATTTCTGGATTTCAAAAAAAAAAAAACTTTTACCGTTTCGTTGAGGTAAATTGGGGGAAATAATGATTAATTAAGAAAAAAATTTTTTCACGACGGGAAGACAAAATTCCACAAACACAGTTATATTAAGATGATTCATAAGTCTGTGCACGGAGATAAAAAAAAACAGGAGACGCCCTATGAAGATACAAATTGCTACCGTGCTTTATCCTACTCTATATATATATATCCATATACTATATATATATATATACTATATACTACTCTATATCTATATACTTTATCCTACTATTGACAATCGCCAATGCTTCATATTAAGTAGATGTATTTTTTCATTGGAATCAAGTTAGCAAAGCAGTGAAACATATGCAGTTTTAAATTGATGCATGATATTGAGAGTGACGATGTCTTTCTCCTTAATTAACGTGTATATCTAGAAATCTCTCAGTATATATTTTTGTTCTTGATCTTGATTAAAGCACATACGATATTTGATTTTTAAATTTAAAAGTGCGCTCTTTTAGAAATCCACAAAGAAATCTGATTGTATCGTTTTACTTCTGAGCGACACTTTTCTTCACACAATGGCCTAAAGAGTCACAAGGTCTGCAAGGGTTCAGAGAAGGTTGTGGGAAGGGGAGACCCACTGGACAGCTGTTAGGAAACTGATGAATGCCTCCCATCAAGGACATCCAACTTGTTCTTCAACGTGAACAGGGTGTGGATTCTTTGAACACACTGCCACGGTTTAGCGTACCATGTGACGGATGGTAACATTATCAGTCCACAGAGGAAATGCACTGAAGAAATAGTCTCATATTGCCCACTGAGAGAATAAGGGTTATTCTACAAAAGAATAAACATATATATATAAGCTTCAGTTCTTTGTTATTAATAATAATAAGAACCTAATTCGCTTAATTTGAAAATTGCATTAATTAGTTTTCGTTTCATTTTATAAGTAATTTTAATAAAAATTTTCGTTTATTTGTTTTTACGATATAATTAGGAATGTTTCTTTTATTTTATGATAAAGAGGATTTGTTGGAAAAACTCAATTATTTTGCAAATTTTATTAAAATTTGGGAAAAAAGATATCTAAATTAAAAATTTTGTTCATTCATTTTTATATGCTCAATTATCAAATAAGATGATAGTTATGAGAGCAAAACGAGCAAAAATAAAACCGGAACCAGTGTCAGCTGAAGCTCTTGTTATGCTTTAGTGCGAGAAACATGTCGCTAATTGGTTGGAACAGGGAGAGACTTTGAATAATAACGAAAATTATTTGAACATGGGAAGTTTTCAGTAGTGTAAAGAATTGATCTGTCTTTTTAGTAGTGTTTTGTATTATGTATTCTAAGTACGAAGTTAGCCTTGAAACCTAATTTTGAGGGTAGTAATGTGTCGAAGAAGTTTGCTAGTGGAAACGCAAAAGGGATTTGGTGTCGGCGAGGTATTTAGTGTGAAATATAGAATTTGAAAAGTAAACATTGGGAACCTTTAGGTATATTGACAAAGATAATTGTGTTGCTTATTGAATGTCGTAATAAGATTCCCTTTATGCTTTGAGTAGAATTTATAAGAATTGTAATATAACTATTTAAAATTTAGTTAAGAATTGCGAAACATTCTTTTAATGGTTTAACTTCATACTAATGGTAGACAAATTTGTGTTTAGTTGAAATTGTTACATAGATATATGTGATCTAGTTACCTTTGTAATTAAATTAGTTAATTTATATTTTGTTGGTAATAATTTTTTTTAACTCACGCTCAGTTTTCTATTTAAAATTTTGTAACGATATATTAGCTGATCGGTCTTCAATGGTAAATATAAAATACGAAAAAAGCGATCTTAAAATAAAAGCCATATATAATAACTAATAAAATCAATTCAGATTAAAAAAAAAAAGAACTATGCATTTTTCTTTGAGTGCAGTGGACACATAAATGTTAGCACTGGACAAACCCAAACTGGCTGGGTCACAAGGACCCGAATGGCTCAGAGAGAGAGCGCGTTGGGAAAAGAGATTCACTGGACAGCTGTTAGAAGACAGATAGTAGGCTCCTGTCAAGGCTATCCAGCATGATCTTTAGTGTGCACAGATGTGACTCTTTCACACACAGGCCCTGGTTTACATTTTGAATTCCAGCAGTCTTTCCAACCCAGTTGTGTCCCCTTTCTCACCTGTGGTAGTGGGGGGGAGGGATGGCGGATATAAATCTCAACATTAGAATGGTTGGGACATACAAATACAAATATCACTAAGATTATATATTTTTTAAACAGTTATGTCATAATTCATTAAAATGACTTTTGAGTTTGCTTCCCTTTTAATCATAAAGATCTGAAAAAAACATGTTTCGTTGCTTGTAATGCGGATGTGTTTTATATGTAGTCTCCACCAAAGATTAAATTACAAAAAATTCCAAGAAATTAATGTTGTGATTCCTAAATAATTGTTTTTAGGGGCATTAAATTCATTTCTTTTTATTTTCATAGAACGAACAAAACTTGTGATTAACATAAAAAAAATAAATAAGAGAAACGGTTATTTCGTGAATGTTACTATGTGATTTTGATATTTCAATTCTGTTATTGTATATTGCATAATTGTTCTGCATAGGTTAACAATGTTATGTGCATTAAATGTTTTTAACTATTTATCAGTGATACATATTAATAAACTTTCAAAAACTAAGTAGTCATTTCTTTTGTAATTGTTCCATTCATATCAATGCATTATTTTGTGATATAAAATTAATCTTTCTGCATATAACACATAGCAGAAAGGATGTGAAAAGTAGGATTGCATCAGTAGATTGTTTTGGAAGCAGCAACGTGTCCACAATCATGCTGTGGTGGAAACACAGCTACAACAGGGGAAAGCACATTACAGTATCTCCTCACATTCCTACCTCTGTGGTCTTTGCATTTTTCCCTCAACAAGAGGTTACCATCTGTCTTCTAACAGTTGTCAGTGAGTCCACTTCCCTAATCTCTGAGCCTTCGGGGTCCTTGTGACCTGGCCATTTATTATGTGCAAAAAAGTGCCGCTCAAAGGTAAAACAACACAACCCAACTTTGCGTTTTTTGTCATTTAAAATGTATATGGTGACACATCGCCATTTTGCAATTGCATATCTTTGAACATAGTAGTAAGGGAAAGTATAAAGTCAAATGTGTCAGTCCATAACCATTACAAGTATTGGAATCTTGGTTTCCATCGTAAGAAACGTTGAGTGATGCAATGAGTGAATTAAGTATTGAAATTCCCGCAATTTAACGTCTTTTCTGGAAAAAAAAAATTAACGCTGCAGAAATGGTACAAGAAATATATATCTATATATACTATATATGCAAATGTAAGGTGACTGGGCAGCCTTCATTCATGCTGTGGGGTGGAGGTGGCTCAGTCAGTAGCTCACCAGGCTAATAATTTGTGGTTCAGGTTCTCAGGCATTCTCAGGTTCGAGTCCCAGATGGGTCAGCATTGAAATTTATCTCTGGACAACTACCTTTTCTGCCCAAGGTCACTAGGGGACACCGATGGGCTTGGAAAGGCTGCTGTCCGTAGGATGGGATGTTAAGCCGTGATCTCTTGTGTAAGGGAGAGCCATACCCTGTGCAGTTAAAGAGCACACTGGATGGCCTTGACGGGAGGCTACCATCTTTCTCCCAACAGCTATTCCAGTGAGTCCCCTCCCCAAACCTTTTCCGAGCATTCTAGGTCCTTTTAACTTAGTGATTTAGACCATAAATATGTGCCATCATCGTGTGCAAAAAGATGCCACTCAGAGGTAAAACAACCCATTCCATTCGTGATTCTGAAAACGACACATACATCCAGCAGAAAAACGACACATACATCCATGCCTTACCCGGGTCTCGAACCCAGGTCCCTTAGATCAGTAGCCAAGCGTGCTAACTACTCGGTACCTGTAGTCCACACAAACTGACTACTGAACAAACAAACCATCGTTACTGAGTCTACATGAAACTCTTTGCTATTCCACACGACCACAGTTTCATCAAACGAATTGATGTGAGATGAAAATTTGATCTTTTTTTAAAAATCCAAACACCTAAAATCAGTGGCTTGACCCGCGCTAGTCCGCACTTCCTGTCCTAAAGATGGGGCAATTGAAAACGAATCAAATGTTTAGCATTTGGTGGAATTTAGATGGTGTAGTGCATTATGAACTGGTTCGAAATGGGCGTGCCATCAATTCAAACTTTTACTCAGCAAATCTGGAGTGAACACTCTGCGATGCTTCAATGATAACTAGAATTTCCAAACAGGCATCAGACAGTGGCAGAGTACACTGTACCTCTGTCTGATGCCTGAGATGAGAGAGGAGTTGT
This sequence comes from Ryuthela nishihirai, assembly GCA_038380435.1. Classification (NCBI taxonomy): domain Eukaryota; kingdom Metazoa; phylum Arthropoda; class Arachnida; order Araneae; family Heptathelidae; genus Ryuthela; species Ryuthela nishihirai. The sequence goes on from JAWZYU010000023.1 coordinate 32,804,713, forward strand.
TGATTGACATTGGAGCTTTTTCCTTACACAACCAATAATTTGGACCTAGCTCCTTCTGAATACCAAATCTTTCATTCTATGGCTCATTTTTTTCAAGGTAGGTAGTTTGAAATATTTCAGTAGGCCGAAAACCTAAGTTGAGAGTTTTTCCCCTCCAAGGACCAAGCATGGTTTAGAAGAGGAATAAAACAACTTGCCAACTGATGGCTACAAACTAATGAAAACGATAGTTTATATTTAACTGAGTAAGGTTGTTATTTATGTTGTTGTAATCATTTCTCAAGCAGACAATAAAACGTATAGACTTATTAATCACCATAATATATATATATATACTAAAGACCATTCTGGAAACAGTAGGTCAAAATGAAGGAACTAGTTGGGAAAAAAAAGGATGCATATAGTGTATTCTTATGAGAGTAACAGCCGAGTTTTTAGAATTAGGTTGCATTGTTTAACCTCTGAACTGCACTTTTCTTTAACACAATGCAAGGCCAGAAGTGGTGCAAGACCAAGCAAGGGTGCAGGGCTGCGCCAACCCTAGGGTGCAAATGTGCACCGCACCCGGGTGGCAACATTGATAGGGCGGCAAGAAACAAATATCAAATATTTATTTTATGTAGTGTTCTGCATGAATTTGCCTAGATCACGCAGAACGGTTTTCGAGTCCAAACTTCGGCTTTCTTGCTGTCGAGCGGTGCCATGCAGGAGGGATTACCAAAGTGGATAAGCCGCTCAGTGCGCATCTGCCACAGGGCATTCCTTTGATGTACATCCCAACAGAGCCGAACCACTTATCTGTCGACAGGCCAGCTTAATCTGGAATGGGTTACAAAGGGAGCGCCTCGTGTCAATGAAAAGGCCTGTGTTGAGAGAGAGGAGTCTGGCGCCAAGACTGCAATTTTTGATGGACAACTCAGATGCCTGGAAGAACTTCTACCGGCTCGCGGCACAACAGTCCCGTGAAGGACAGTCACGGTTGTGGGACAAGGACGAAACGACGAGAAACTTCTATTTTTCGTCCTGCACCCTATCCCCCTCTCCCCAGCGGAGAGTTGAGAGAGAGCCAATCACGGACTCGGAATAACTCTGGATTATTTTTGTGTGTCTGAGAGAGACTCTTCCTGCTTTTTAGTCAGTAGACACTTTGGCTTCGGAGTTAGTGACGATGAGACGATAGACACTTGGCTTCAGAGACTCGTACGAGCAAGTCACGTTTTCTTCTACGCTTAACTCTCGATGTGAGCACCTACTTTGTGAGTAGGAATAGCTAGTTGCAATGACCTCAGCTCAGCGATTTAATGTCTTCAGAGAAATTGTAAGTTGTTGAAATCGAAGAATGTGTTCTCAATTAAATGTAATTGTGTTAATTAGCCCTGTAAATAAATGTGTTTTAGTAAGTGTTAGAAAGCCATACTTGCTTTAGTTGCTCCCTTTGTGTGGGAGGATGGCTTGGTTTCCCAATAGAGTGCTGGGCCACTGATTGCTTTAATCTGAAAATAATTTGAACGGACAAATTTTAACTTTCTGAAAACAGTAACTAGATACAAAAATAGATCTGAAACTTCCTGTAACAAATTCCATTTAGCTCCTGGATTAAATCCTGTCGCAGAATATTATTTATATATTATTAGAAGATGACTCTCCATTCAGGGGGAAAAATCTTTTCTTTTTTATCGTATTCGGGTTGAAATGCATTAAAAAAAACTTCAACACTGTTTTAAAAATTTAGGTAAAATGGAGTGAAAACAGAGTGCTCTATCATTGTTTTAAAAATTTGAGTCAATATTAAAGATATCCGAATATTTAGATATTAGGTAACTTTATTACGGAAATAAAAAGGGCGGGGGTGGCTCAGTCGGCAACGCGCCAGGCTCGTAATCTGTCAGTTCCCAGGTTCGAGTCCCAGCTGGGTCAGCGTTGAGATTTATCTCCGCAAAATTCCCGCCCTGCCCACGGTCAGTAGGGGACACCGATGGGCTTGGAAAGGCCGCCGTCTGTCGGATGGGACGTTAAGCCGTGGCTCAGCGTGCGGGAGAGCCATACCCTGTGCACGTTAAAGAACACACTGGATGGCGTTGACGGGAGGCTGCCATCTGTCTCCCAACAGCTGTTCCAGTGGGTCCCCTCCCCCAACCTTCTCTGAGCCTTCGGGGTCCATGTGACCTGGCCATTTAGCCCATGGTGTGCAAAAAAGTGCCGCTCAGAGGTAAAACAACCCAACGGAAATAATATAAAAATCAGTGAGTATTCATTGCCATTGATTCATCAACGAGATTACTTCTGCCCGGCAAATATCATTTCATAAAAGATCGCTCTACAGCACATCTGTTACATATTAATTGAATAGTACTCCATTAGTTCTAATTTCTACCGTTAATGGGTGGTAAAGTTGATAAAAAGCAAGCTTCATTTTCTTTGAAAAGGAACTTTCGATATTCATCAGAGGTTTTGTTGTCTTCTAGTTAGTATTTCAATACTTCTGGTTTGTTTGAATTTGGATTGGGTTGTTTTTCCTCTGAGTGGCACTTTTTTGCACACCATGGGCTAAATGGACAGGTCACAAAGACCCCGAAGGCCCAGAGGTTGGAGAAAGGGACTTATTGTAAAAGCTGTTGGGAGACAGATGGTAGCCTCCCGTCAAGGCCATCTAATGTGTTCTTTAAAGTGCACAGGGCATGGCTGTCCCGCACACGGGCAACGATTTTACATCCCATCCAACGGACGGCACCTTTCCAAGCCCATCGGTGTCCCCTACTGACCGTGGAGCTACCGTCTGAGCACTGAAGTTTGTTTGAAATTCATCTGTTGGTTTCAGAATCAGGTGTTGAAATGGAAAAATATAAACAGTGCAATGAGATCAAGAAGTGAGATGTATAATTTTTTCCAGTATACTGCAAACATAAAATAAAAATTTATGTTTACAGAAGAGTTAAATTTCAAAGAATGAATTAAAAAAACAAACGGTAGTGGACGGTGAAAATTACGTATTAGATCAAATACTTTTTTATATTTCTACAAAAGCATGTAATTGTATCTTTTAGAATAGTAAAGAGGTAATAAACAAAGTAACACAGCTACAAAGCCCAGACGCTTCTGGAGGAAAAAGAATATTTTTTTTTGTCCCCCAGAACTCTCTGACCTGGCAAATTTAACCTAATGAAGGCTACATTGTTTTGTCTCTGAACGGAACTTTGTGCACAGAATGGACTAAATGGCCACGTCATATATACAGGGTGAATCTGAAAAAGTGGGCAAAACTTTACGGGGTGGTAGAACGCAGCTATACGAGCAATATTCGTCATAGAATGTATGGTCGGAACGGAAACGGCGAGCCGCTAGGTGGCGTTGGAAATGGTATAAAAGGGTCGGTCCTCGCACCCAACGGCATTTCTACCGTGGATTGCCGAGAGGATGGCTGGTTATACTAACCACGAAATGGCGGATATGCACTTTGTGTACGGTGGGGCCATATGAAAAGCCTAATCTACGAGTGCCCCATTGAAACCGATATGGATCTAGTCGCCAGGATCGCCGTTGTTGCCGGCGATATTCGGGAAATGCCTGGTGTCTTCGCAAATGTGCGTCGGTCCCTATCCCGCAGGTGTGAAGCCTGCATTACAGCTGGCGGCAGCTCTTTTGAGCAATTTCTTTGAGCATGTACCTCAATTACATTCCTGTTAATAAAATGTTTTCTGAAGTATCTCCTCTCCTTCTTGTGTTCATTCTTTAAATGTGACAGTGGAAAACTACCTTTTAACTTCTCGCCGTTTGCGTTCCGACCATACATTCTATGACGAATATTGCTCGTATTGCTGCGTTCTACCACCCCGTAAAGTTTTGCCCACTTTTTCAGATTCACCCTGTATACCAAAGGAGAAGTTTGGAAAAGGAATCTAACAGACAGCTGTAAAGAGGCAAATGGGAACCTCCCGTCAAGGCCATTCAGAGTATTATTTATTTATGTACACAGGGGACCACGATTTTATGTTTCGTCTGATGGACGGACGTATCTCCAACCTAACCCCGTGTTCCTGTTCTCATTTATTTAATAAATAGTTATCCAACAAAAATTTTACGAATTGCCTCTTAAACAATTTGTATTTACAAATGAAGACATGACAAAGTGAAAGCAACAGATTTTTTTTTTTAATCAACACGAACTAAAAATTTTTCCGAATGGCTCTGATCGTCTCAGAAAACTACTGGCTAAATGCCTAGTGGACGGTGTTTTTAAAAGTGCATTCGAGATAATAATCTTTTTCTTGTTTTTCATATTTTTTTCATTTGTTCTGGAAGAATTATAACTCGAAAATGCAAGGTGCAGTTCATCGAGAGTCATACTATGATACAACTTCACTGAGCTCAGGATTAGCGAGATAAATCTCAATGTTGGCACAATTCGATTATTGCGAAATCGAATGATATACATGTATTAGTTTTTTTCCTCAGGAAATGAAACTTTTTACAATTTGTTCACGCTGAGCCCTAAACATGCTTCAAATTATTTTAATATTTAACACCACATTCGACCTTTTTTCAAAAAATAAAAGAAGACAAAACTTGAATTTGAGGAGTTATGTTATAATAACTGTAATAATGTTTCATAAGTCTTCTCAACCCAAATGTCTTGAAGCAGGTAATGGCCGAGTGGTTAGCGCGCTTAGCTACTGATCTAAGGGACCCGGGTTTGAGCCCCGGATAAGGCATGGACTTTAGTGTCGTTTTTCTGCTGAGGTCCCGCCATCCTCACAGACCTTCACCTATGGCGTATAAACTGTCAGACCTCTGTGGCAAGCAGCTGCTTGAGGAGGTATTTTTTTTTTTGCCGTCCCGTGGCCGAGTGGTTAGCATGCTTGGCTACTGATCTAAGGGACCTGGGTTCGAGCCAGGCATGGATGTATGTGTCGTTTTTTCTGCTGAGGTCCTGCCATCCTCTCAGATCTCCTACTGTGGCATATAAACTGACAGGCTCCTGTCAGACCTCTGTGGCAAGCAGCTGCTTGAGGGGGTATTTTTTTTATTTAAAGAGTTGGAAACCATTTGTTGAAAAGAAAAATGCTTCTGACACAGAGTTAGTATTTCTTTTTTCAGAAATAAAATTCATTCAGAAACAATAAATCTGAGTTTTGTTTCAGAAAAAACTGTTCTTTCCTTTATTTTTATTTTTTTTTTTGCAAGAATTAAAATTATTTTATATAGCATTTTTTCAGAAATGTGCCCTCTTGAAAACGCAAAGAGCAGGAGTTCAACTTTCCCCTACCAAAATCAACTGGCTTGAAGGATTATCTCAGCATGACTGCTACTTCTCTGGCTACAAGAGGAGAAGACGACAACTAACGCCTTAGGATATGACAAGGGCAGATAGGGATTTCGTTTGGAAGAATCCATTTCGAAATTCGGCCGTTCTGGGATCTCAGAGGCACCGGTTTTACAGAGACGCTGGGCGTTAAAAGGTTAAAGTGGATCACGGGATATATGGTTAAATTAACGATCACGGTCAAACCAAATAGGGGCGGTAAAATCATTAATGTTAAGAAATGAAATACATGATTAATCACAGTTTAAAAGACGGAAATCCCCCTATAAATAAAATAATAAAAATAAATACCCCCTCAAGCAGCTGCTTGCCACAGAGGTCTGACAGGAGCCTGTCCGTTTATATGCCACAGTAGAAGATCTGAGAGGTTGGCAGGACCTCAGCAGAAAACAACACGAACATCCATGCCTTACCCGGGGCTCGAACCCAGGTCCCATAGATCAGTAGCCAAGTGCGCTAACCACTCGGCCACGGGACAGCTAAATAAATACCCCCTCAAGCAGCTGCTTGCCACAGAGGTCTGACAGGAGCCTGTCAGTTTATATGCCACAGTAGAAGGTCTGGTCTGTAAATGGTAGCTAGGTAGTCACTGGAAGGAGAGCTATGCACCAATCCCCTGTGATGATGCATAGAACCGGCCAGGCCTAGCACCTAATATCCGACCCCGCCTTCTCGTGGTGCGGACCGTTAGTAACTTTCAAAAGGGATACTCACTTGTGGAAGTGAACGGAAAGGGAGGGCTGCCAGATTAGTGTGGCCTACTGATCTGGACAATTATGGCTACTTTTCTTTTTTTCTACCCTGCTGAGGAGTGGTCAACCACACAGGGTCCTGGTGCTGACCATATAAACCTACTGGACTGGACAGATATATGGCTCTGAGCTTGATTATGGATCCTGATTTTGCTGCACTGGTGGGCTTCTGTGGAGGGAAAATCTTCCGCTGTGTTTTCTGTTTGTTTGTGGGTTGACAGCCCCAAGTGAATAGATTCACAGGATATGTTTATCAGCTGGTGGATAATACTGAGAAGAAGTCATCGCAGGAAACCTGAACTCTTTGCTTCTATTGGCATCGTCAAATTCTACATTGGAGGAAGTCTTCCAGTGTAGATGGCTTCAGCCTTTAGTAGTGGGGGAACGGGTCTTTGCCCCATGTCTGCGATTAGGGGGCTGTTTGATATTGTCGGCATTCCCTCTCTCAATTAACATAGTTTCTTTAAACATCCTACTAACCATTTTCTCTCCATAGGTAGTTGGAATGTGAGGACTCTGCACAGAGCTTTTTCTCTTGATGTCCTCACACAAGAATTCCACCGTTATAATTTAGATATTCTCGGCTTGCAAGAGACCAGATGGACAGATAAAGGTCAGATTCTTAAAAATAATCTTAAATTTCTCTTTTCAGGGAGGGACGACAATAAGCATCACCAAGGCGTGGGTCTGCTTCTCAGCAGACACGCTAGCGATGCTCTTCTAGGATATGAGTGCATTAATGAAAGGTTTCTTACAGCAAAATTTCAGACAAGCGTTAAAGACTTGAATGTTATCTGCTGTTATGCCCCCACTGAGGATGCCGTTGAGGATGAGAAGGATAGGTTTTATGAACAACTTCAGGATATTTTGAATTCTGTCAAGAAAGGAGATATTACCCTTGTTCTTGGTGACTTCAATGCCAAAGTTGGTACTGACTCTGACCTTTGGGGAGGAGTAATAGGCCCTTTTGGTATTGGTAGCTGCAATGGGCAACGTCTCCTACAGGTAAGTAAACTCAATGGATTCAGAATAACTAACACTTATTACAAACACCGCGACATACATAAGTACACATGGGTTTCACCTGATGGACTGCATAAGAATATGATTGATTACAAATTAATTAACAGCAAATGGGCTAGTTCTGTTAGGAATACCAGGGCATATAGGGGAGCTGAAATTGGATCTGACCATTACCTTGTTAAAAGTGTGTTGCAACTTAAACTTAAAAAGTGTTGTGCTAGGATTAAAAAATTTACTTTTAATACTGAAGTTCTGAAAGATCCAGTTATAGCCAAAGCTTACCATGATAGGTTACTTAGTCATTATGACAGTCATGGTTTGCTTACTACTGAAGTTGAGGAAGAATGGGATCATTTTAAACAGGCTTTTTTGGACACTAACAGTACTCTTTTAGGAAAAAAGGAGCAGAAGAGGCAAAATTATCTGAGTGATAAGGCACTTGAGCTTATTTCGGAAAGAAAGAACTGCAGGAATGCCCTTAATCAATACCCTAGTAGTACTAATAGAAAGCATTACAGAGACCTTAATAAACTTGTAAAGGATCAGTTAGCTGCTGATAAGAATCTTTGGCTTGATGGTTTGCCTGACAAAGTCGAGGAAGCAGTTAGACAGCACAACAGCAGAGAGTTGTACCAGATAGTTAATGTTTTATGTGGTAGAAAGCGGACAGGCATACAAGGATTGAAGGATAAACAAGGTAAGGTTATAGAAGGGGAGGATTCTGTCATTGCTAGGTGGGCTGAGCATTTCAGTGATGTTCTAAACAATGTAGACAGTTCTACTCACATTGTTTGCAATGATGATAGATGCATTGGTGGCTTTAATGTTGGCCCTATAACACAGTCTGAAGTTATTTTGGCTGTTTCTAAACTTAAACTTCATAAATCCCTAGGGGTAGATGAAATTACTTCGGAAATGCTTAGAGCTGGGAATGTTTCGGTTACCACTTGGATGACTGAAATTCTGAATATCTTTCATGATAAAGGCATGGTTCCTAAGGATTTTACCAGAGCTATTGTTATCCCTATTTTCAAAAAAGGTGATCGCAGTTCTTGTGATAACTATAGGGGTATCAGCCTACTCTCTGTTCCAGGTAAAGTTCTTTCCATGATTGTGCTTAATAGAATTAAGAATCTGGTTGACAGTCAATTGCGTGATGAGCAATGTGGATTCAGAAGTGGTAGGGGATGTGTGGATCAGATATTTTCACTTAGGCAGATTCTTGAGAAATGTTTAGAGTTTCAGAAACCTTTGGTTGCTAGCTTTGTTGATTTCAAAAAGGCTTTCGACTCTGTTGATCGTCATAATTTGTGGTTGATTGTGAAATCATATGGTATACCAGACAAGTTAGTTAACATTATGAAAGCTCTCTATAATAACACTGAGTCGTGTGTGAGAGTTGGTAAGGCTTGTAGCAACTGGTTTAGCATTACTTCTGGTGTTCGACAAGGGTGCATTTTGTCTCCTTTTCTCTTTAGCTTGGTTATTGATTATGTTATGCGAAATTCACTTCAAGGGAAAGATTTTGGCCTTAAATGGGCTGGAGATACGAAAATTTCTAATTTAGATTATGCTGATGATTTAGCCCTTTTGGCAAATGATGTTGATGAGATGAACTCTATCATTCGAGCTGTTGATGAGACTGGTAATAGAGTAGGTTTGGTTATAAACAGAGAGAAAACTAAAGTAATGAAAATTGGTCAGGCAGGCTGTGATTCAGTTAATCTGAATGGTTGCAGTCTTGAGCAGGTGTCACAGTTTAATTACCTTGGGAGCTATGTAACAGATACTGGTGATGTGCGGCATGAGATTAACAGACGAATAGGGATTGCTGCCGGGACTTTTAAGAACCTATGGAGAGTGTGGAGAAATAGGCGTATACACCTAAAGACTAAAATTAGACTGTATAATAGTTTGGTTCTTTCTAGGGTTAGTTATGGTAGTGAAACTTGGACACTTTGTAAACAAGGTAACAGGAAACTAGATGCTTTTGATTCCAGATGCTTACGCAGTATCTTGGGCATTAGGTGGTTCAACTTTGTAACTAATGATGAGGTTAGGCAAAGAAGTTTGCAACCTCCTTTAAGCAGCATATTGTGCAGAGAGAGACTCCGTTGGTTTGGCCATGTTGCCCGTATGAATAATTATAGATTGGCGAATAGGGTTATGAACAGTGTGCCTAAAGGCCCAGAAAGAAGGGGAGACCTACGATGCGGTGGGCAGACAATGTCAAACAGGACCTTGTTAGAATTGGTGTGCAGTGGCCAGATGCAGTAGATGTAGCTCAGGATAGACTTGCTTGGAGAACTAAATTGCATGGTCTGGTTGGACCTCCATAGCCCATGGCTGCTTGATGATGATGATGATGATGATGATGATGATGATGATGATGATGATGATGATGATGATGATGATGATGATGATGATGATGATGATGATGAGAAGGTCTGAGAGGATGGCAGGACCTCAGCAGAAAAACGACACAAACAGCCATGCCTTACCCGGGACTCGAACCCAGGTCCCGTAGATCAGTAGCCAAGCGCACTAACCACTCGGGGAACAGTAGCTAATATCTAATTTGGATTATACAATGAAGTGTAATCATTAATAGTAATAATATTCATTTCTTGGTATATCCTACATCGTAAAATTTAACTAATATAATATTAATAACCCTTACTTTTAGATGTCAGACGGAAGAAAAAGATTTTCTGGAGCAGAATATAGAAAACGAAGAGCACAGAAAGAAGAAAATGTTAAAAAAAATTACGACACCTATTTCCAATTATTTTGCATCTGCATCTTCATGTGCAGACAAATCTTCAGTTGCTCGAGAAAATTTTGAAGAGTCTTCTTCTTCTGCCATACATTTAACAAGATTCTATAGCTGCTAAAAAACGATGCCTAGAAAATTCATCTTTCACTTCTGAAACTCTCAACAACTCACTCGGTTCACCGGAGGAAACACGTGACAAAAGCGTGTGCAATACAAGTATAACAACAACTGAAAACTCTCTTATGAATTCTATCCTTGAGCATGATTTTAATGATCCAGAAAAGTGGCCTTTAAAAATAACAGATAATCTCAAAATGATTCTAATAGATGTTGGACCAAAACAAATATACAGGGTGAATCTGAAAAAGTGGGCAAAACTTTACGGGGTGGTAGAACGCAGCTATACGAGCAATATTCGTCATAGAATGTATGGTCGGAACGCAAACGGCGAGCCGCTAGGTGGCGTTGGAAATGGTATAAAAGGGTCGGTCCTCGCTCCCAACGGCATAAAAATAACGTACACAAAGTGCATATCCGCCATTTCGTGGTTAGTATAACCAGCCATCCTCTCGGCAATCCACGGTAGAAATGCCGTTGGGTGCGAGGACCGACCCTTTTATACCATTTCCAACGCCACCTAGCGGCTCGCCGTTTGCGTTCTGACCATACATTCTATGACGAATATTGCTCGTATAGCTGCGTTCTACCACCCCGTAAAGTTTTGCCCACTTTTTCAGATTCACCCTGTATAATATTGAATTTCCAAAAGATGAAAAACACATCATTTTCAGCAGATTATTACTATAAACGATTAAGTAATAACGAAAAGGTACACAGAAATTGGTTATTGTATTCTAAATGCAAAAATTCAGTATATTGTTTTCTTTGTAAACTTTTTAACGATAAAATTAATGCGTTCAATGATGCAATTGGTTATTGCGATTGGCAACAGTTATCGAGAACGTTACAGCGCCATGAAAAAAAGTGAAGCACGTATCAAATGTTACAAGTCATCGATCGATTTAAAAAAGTCATTTATAAATAATAGTACAATAGATGCGGTAAATGAACAATTAATAAAACTAGAAAAAAAAAACCGTTGGAAATCGGTAATAGAAAGGATTATTTATACAGTTCAATTTTTAGCACGACAAAATTTAGCTTTCAGAGGTAACAGTAATAAACTTTTTGAAGATAGCAACGGTAATTTTTTAAAATTAATAATAATTATAGCAAAATTTAATAATGTAATAGCAGATCATATAAGTCGAATACAAACCGATAAGAACAAAATGCCACATTATTTAGGCGAAAAAATTCAAAATGAAATAATTTCAATAATAGGAGAAAAAATAAAATCTAATATTGTTAAAATGCTAAAATTAAATAAATATTACGCTTTCATTTTAGACACCACTCCAGACGAATTTTATTCAATTACTAACTCAACAGGCGAAGGTTTAACAAAATTTGTTGCAGATTTTTTGCAATCAGAAATATAAATCTTTACGATTTACGTGCTCAAGCATATGGGTTGGGTTGTTTTACCTCTGAGCGGCACTTTTTTGTACACCATGGGCTAAATGGCCAGGTCACATGGACCCCGAAGGCTCAGAAAAGGTTGGGGGAGGGGACCCACTGGAACAGCTGTTGGGAGACAGATGGTAGCCTCCCGTCAAGGCCATCCAGCGTGTTCTTTAACGTTGGGTAGTTTTACCTCTGAGCGGCACTTTTTTGCACACCATGGGCTAAATGGCCAGGTCACATGGACCTCGAAGGCTCAGAAAAGTTTGGGGGAGGGGACCCACTGGAACAGCTGTTGGGAGACAGATGGTAGCCTCCCGTCAAGGCCATCCAGCGTGTTCTTTAACGTTGGGTAGTTTTACCTCTGAGCGGCACTTTTTTGCACACCATGGGCTAAATGGCCAGGTCACATGGACCCCGAAGTCTCAGAGAAGGTTGGGGGAGGGGACCCACTGGAACAGCTGTTGGGAGACAGATGGTAGCCTCCCGTCAAGGCCATCCAGTGTGTTCTTTAACGTTGGGTAGTTTTACCTCTGAGCGGCACTTTTTTGCACACCATGGGCTAAATGGCCAGGTCACATGGACCTCGAAGGCTCAGAAAAGTTTGGGGGAGGGGACCCACTGGAACAGCTGTTGGGAGACAGATGGTAGCCTCCCGTCAAGGCCATCCAGAGTGTTCTTTAACGTTGGGTAGTTTTACCTCTGAGCGGCACTTTTTTGCACACCATGGGCTAAATGGCCAGGTCACATGGACCTCGAAGGCTCAGAAAAGTTTGGGGGAGGGGACCCACTGGAACAGCTGTTGGGAGACAGATGGTAGCCTCCCGTCAAGGCCATCCAGTGTGTTCTTTAACGTTGGGTAGTTTTACCTCTGAGCGGCACTTTTTTGCACACCATGGGCTAAATGGCCAGGTCACATGGACCCCGAAGTCTCAGAGAAGGTTGGGGGAGGGGACCCACTGGAACAGCTGTTGGGAGACAGATGGTAGCCTCCCGTCAAGGCCATCCAGTGTGTTCTTTAACGTTGGGTAGTTTTACCTCTGAGCGGCACTTTTTTGCACACCATGGGCTAAATGGCCAGGTCACATGGACCTCGAAGGCTCAGAAAAGTTTGGGGGAGGGGACCCACTGGAACAGCTGTTGGGAGACAGATGGTAGCCTCCCGTCAAGGCCATCCAGCGTGTTCTTTAACGTTGGGTAGTTTTACCTCTGAGCGGCACTTTTTTGCACACCATGGGCTAAATGGCCAGGTCACATGGACCTCGAAGGCTCAGAAAAGTTTGGGGGAGGGGACCCACTGGAACAGCTGTTGGGAGACAGATGGTAGCCTCCCGTCAAGGCCATCCAGCGTGTTCTTTAACGTTGGGTAGTTTTACCTCTGAGCGGCACTTTTTTGCACACCATGGGCTAAATGGCCAGGTCACATGGACCTCGAAGGCTCAGAAAAGTTTGGGGGAGGGGACCCACTGGAACAGCTGTTGGGAGACAGATGGTAGCCTCCCGTCAAGGCCATCCAGCGTGTTCTTTAACGTTGGGTAGTTTTACCTCTGAGCGGCACTTTTTTGCACACCATGGGCTAAATGGCCAGGTCACATGGACCTCGAAGGCTCAGAAAAGTTTGGGGGAGGGGACCCACTGGAACAGCTGTTGGGAGACAGATGGTAGCCTCCCGTCAAGGCCATCCAGCGTGTTCTTTAACGTTGGGTAGTTTTACCTCTGAGCGGCACTTTTTTGCACACCATGGGCTAAATGGCCAGGTCACATGGACCTCGAAGGCTCAGAAAAGTTTGGGGGAGGGGACCCACTGGAACAGCTGTTGGGAGACAGATGGTAGCCTCCCGTCAAGGCCATCCAGCGTGTTCTTTAACGTTGGGTAGTTTTACCTCTGAGCGGCACTTTTTTGCACACCATGGGCTAAATGGCCAGGTCACATGGACCTCGAAGGCTCAGAAAAGTTTGGGGGAGGGGACCCACTGGAACAGCTGTTGGGAGACAGATGGTAGCCTCCCGTCAAGGCCATCCAGCGTGTTCTTTAACGTTGGGTAGTTTTACCTCTGAGCGGCACTTTTTTGCACACCATGGGCTAAATGGCCAGGTCACATGGACCTCGAAGGCTCAGAAAAGTTTGGGGGAGGGGACCCACTGGAACAGCTGTTGGGAGACAGATGGTAGCCTCCCGTCAAGGCCATCCAGCGTGTTCTTTAACGTTGGGTAGTTTTACCTCTGAGCGGCACTTTTTTGCACACCATGGGCTAAATGGCCAGGTCACATGGACCTCGAAGGCTCAGAAAAGTTTGGGGGAGGGGACCCACTGGAACAGCTGTTGGGAGACAGATGGTAGCCTCCCGTCAAGGCCATCCAGCGTGTTCTTTAACGTTGGGTAGTTTTACCTCTGAGCGGCACTTTTTTGCACACCATGGGCTAAATGGCCAGGTCACATGGACCTCGAAGGCTCAGAAAAGTTTGGGGGAGGGGACCCACTGGAACAGCTGTTGGGAGACAGATGGTAGCCTCCCGTCAAGGCCATCCAGCGTGTTCTTTAACGTTGGGTAGTTTTACCTCTGAGCGGCACTTTTTTGCACACCATGGGCTAAATGGCCAGGTCACATGGACCTCGAAGGCTCAGAAAAGTTTGGGGGAGGGGACCCACTGGAACAGCTGTTGGGAGACAGATGGTAGCCTCCCGTCAAGGCCATCCAGCATGTTCTTTAACGTGCACACGGTATGGCTCTCCCGCACACGGGGCCACGGCTTAACGTCCCATCCTACGGACGGCGGCCTTTACAAGCCCATCGGTGTCCCCTACTGACCGTGGGCAGGGCGGGGAATTTTTGCGGAAATAAATCTCAACGCTCACCCAGCTGTGACTCGAACCTGGGAACTACAGATTACGAGCCTGGCGCGCTACCGACTGAGCCAACCCCGCCCCTTCAGACCTCGGAAAACAAAAAGATTATTCTCGTATGAAAGTGAAGATAAAATTGAATCGCAAGAACAAAATTTCAAAGTCAATTTCTATTTAGTTATAATTGATATAGCTATTTCAAAACTTGATGAAAGATTTACATTATTGAAAGAATATAACGATGTTTTTGAATTTTTAAATGACATTTATTTATTAAAACAAATGGAGAAAAAAGAAAAATTAAAATATTGTAAAGATTTGGAGATAAAATTGACAGATGGTAAAGATTCTGATATAAACTCCTTGGAATTATGCGAGAAAATAGAAAATAGTTTAATCTATCTTAATCCGAATATGAACGCTTTTTCGGTACTTGAGTATATATTTTCGAATGATCTTAGTGTTTTCCCCAATTTGTCAATAGCACTAAAAATTTATTTAACAATACCCGTGACTGTTGCAACTGGCGAAAGATCCTTTTCAAAGCTGAAAATTATAAAAAATCATCTCCGCAGTACAATGACACAGAATAGACTCAACAATTTAAGGCTTATTAGCATAGAACATCAAATTGCTACTAATTTAGATATGGAGGATATAATAAATGATTTTGTTACAAAAAAAAATCACGTCAAGTAAATTTTACATAAAGGCCTGTGCAATTAATCTTTATTTACATTAAGAAATACTTGTTGTTCTTTTTTTGCTTTTGAAAAAATGTTAAAAACAACTATACGAAACTATGTATTTTGTTTTTTTAATAAATAAGACATGTAATTTTTGGTTTGCATAAATTGCTATTTTATTTATTGTAGTATATGCTACATGCAATTTCTTTTAGTTTTTTTTTTAAGGGGCGGCTTTGGGTTGGGTTGGGTTGTTTTACCTCTGAGCGGCACTTTTTTGCACACCATGGGCTAAATGGCCAGGTCACATGGACCCCGAAGGCTCAGAGAAGGTTGGGGGAGGAGACCCACTGGAACAGCTGTTGGGAGACAGATGGTAGCCTCCCGTCAAGGCCATCCTGCGTGTTCTTTAACGTGCACAGAGTACGGCTCTCCCACACACGGGGCCACGGCTTAACGTCCCATCCGACGGACGGCGGCCTTTCCAAGCCCATCGGTGTCCCCTACTGACCGTGGACAGGGCGGGGGAATTTTGCGGAGATAAATCTCAACGCTGACTCAGCTGGGACTCGAACCTGGGAACTACAGATTACGAGCCTGGCGCGCTACCGACTGAGCCACCCCCGTCCCAACAGGGGCCGCCGATAAAAGTTTGCACCCGGGCGGCAAATACCCTTGGCGCGCTCCTGCAAGGGTGGGGGTTGGCAATGAGGATAGTGTCAATAGCTTTTGAAGCTACCCTCATCATAACCTTTAATTTCATATACAGCCATTCAAATGTGGAGTTTGTGCTCTGCCCCCCATATGTCTATGTGTGAATATGAATGACCCTAGTGTAGATGACATCTGTTACTAGAGGGTGCGTGAGAAATGCGAAAAATCTGACGAAGTTGGCAACTTCGGTTATTTCAAAGATAACATGAAATTGTTTGTCACTGAGGAAACAAAGTTTCTCAAGTATTGAACTCCGAAATGTGTGGGGCGGGGGTGGCTCAGTCGGTAGCGCGCCAGGCTCGTAATCTGTAGTTCCCAGGTTCGAGTCCCAGCTGGGTCAGCGTTGAGATTTATCTCCGCAAAATTCCCTGCCCACGGTCAGTAGGGGACACCGATGGGCTTGGAAAGGCCGCCGTCCGTCGGATGGGACGTTAAGCCGTGGTCCGTGTGCGGGAGAGCCACACCCTGTGCACGTTAAATAACACACTGGATTTCCTTGACGGGAGGCTACCATCTGTCTCCCAACAGCTGTTCCAGTGGGTCCCCTCCCCCAACCTTCTCTGAGCCTTCGGGGTCCTTGTGACCTGGCCATTTAGCCCATGGTGTGCAAAAAGGTGCCGCTCAGAGGTAAAACCCAACGTTAAAGAACACGCTGGATGGCCTTGACGGGAGGCTACCATCTGTCTCCCAACAGCTGTTCCAGTGGGTCCCCTCCCCCAACCTTCTCTGAGCCTTCGGGGTCCTTGTGACCTGGCCATTTAGCCCATGGTGTGCAAAAAAGTGCCGCTCAGAGGTAAAACCCAACGTTAAAGAACACGCTGGATGGCCTTGACGGGAGGATACCATCTGTTTCCCAACAACTGCTCCATTGGGTTCCCTCCCACAACCTTCTCTGAGCCTTCGGGGTCCATGTGACCTGGCCATTTAGTCCATGGTGTACAAAAAAGTGCCGCTCAGAGGTAAAACCCAACGTTAAAGAACACGCTGGATGGCCTTGACGGGAGGCTACCATCTGTCTCCCAACAGCTGTTCCAGTGGGTCCCCTCCCCCAACCTTCTCTGAGCCCTCGGGGTCCTTGTGACCTGGCCATTTAGCCCATTGTGTGCAAAAAAGCGCCGCTCAGAGGTAAAACAACCCAACCCAAAACGAAATATGTCGTCTGTAGATATTTGATTTCCAGCAATTCTGATCTTTTCTTAAAAAAGCAAACCTTTTTGCTTTAATCATAATTTTTACTCTTTCTACTCGTCTTTTAACTCAGCGGTTTTTGAACTTTTCTAGACCTCCAGTAAATAGTAGAAGTTAACTTTTCCTCCCCAGTAGAGGTCGTAGCGAATTCCAACACGAATCGTTCACGAATTCCAACTGCCACTCGTCTTTCTCACTTTTCCTCCACGAATAAAATTTCACTCCAACTGAACATTTTTGTTGGGTTGGGTTGTTTTACCTCTGAGCGGCATTTTCTGCACACCGTGGGCTAAATGGCCAGGTCACAAGGACCCCGAAGGCTCAGAGAAGGTTGGGGGAGGGGACTCACTGGAACAGCTGTTGGGAGAGAGATGGTAGCCTCCCGTCAAGGCCATCCAGCGTGTTCTTTAATATTGGGTTGTTTTACCTCTGAGAGGCACTTTTTTGCACACCGTGGGCTAAATGGCCAGGTCACAAGGACCCCGAAGGCTCAGAGAAGGTTGGGGGAGGGGACTCACTGGAACACCTGTTGGGAGACAGATGGTAGCCTCCCGTCAAGGCCATCCAGCGTGTTCTTTAATATTGGGTTGTTTTACCTCTGAGAGGCACTTTTTTGCACACCGTGGGCTAAATGGCCAGGTCACAAGGACCCCGAAGGCTCAGAGAAGGTTGGGGGAGGGGACTCACTGGAACAGCTGTTGGGAGACAGATGGTAGCCTCCCGTCAAGGCCATCCAGCGTGTTCTTTAATATTGGGTTGTTTTACCTCTGAGAGGCACTTTTTTGCACACCGTGGGCTAAATGGCCAGATCACAAGGACCCTGAAGGCTCAGAGAAGGTTGGGAGAGGGGACCCACTGGAACAGCTGTTGGAAGACAGATGGTAGCCTCCCGTCAAGGCCATCCAGCGTGTTCTTTAACGTGCACAGGGTATGGCTCTCCCGCACACTGGGCCACGGCTTACCATCCCATCCGACGGACGGCGGCCTTTCCAAGCCCATCGGTGTCCCCTGCTGACCGTGGGCAGGGCGGGGAATTTTGCGGAGATAAATCTCAACGCTGACCCAGCTGGGACTCGAACCTGGGAACTAAAGATTACGAGACTGGCGCGCTACCGACTGAGCCACCCCCTCACAGTTCTAGAAAATATATATTAATATATTATTTTAGAAAATAATCTAATTCGTTTCTAATCGATCTTCTTAATTTACGTATTGGCCTGCATGCTGACTAAGCAAATATCTCTCACGGAGAAGTTTCATGGTGCTCTCATGTACAGTCGCTCAAAAAAATATCCAAACACTGTGGTTGATTACAGAATTCAGAAAAAATATCTGGCAACCATTTTTTTAGAAATTAGTGATCTGGCAACCTTCGTCTTACGTAACACGAAGATTGCAAAATCAACAATTTCTAAAAAAAATCGTTGCCAGATATTTTTTCTGAATTCTGTAATAACCATACTGTTCGGATATTTTTTTGAGCGACTGTACGTACGGCCTTCTAGCTCATTGTACAACATATTTGCTGTTTTACAAGTGAAATAATTTTGGGGGATCTCTTTGTCTCACTTAAACGTTGACACAGTTTTGTGTTTGTTGCTTTTATTTTGACCATTAGTGTATTTATATATGTATATATCGATAAGCATAAAAAATGAAGCAAATTATTTTAAATTATTCTTTATTAAACGATGTTTTAACACATATATGGGTTCTCTCTCTTGAATTTACATTTCTCTCAACTACAATAGATAGGTTAATGGATATTAAATAAATATTAAATAAATATTAAATCACTTAATTATTTTGCAGAAAGCAATACATACTTCACAAAAATATAACTCACATTTTTAAAGATACAGAGAGCATAAAGTTAGCTGGCTCTCTTTTTCTATGTGGTTTAAAGTGAACACAGTCATTTCTGCTGCAGCGCGTGTTTCCATTACTCGATTTAAATGTAACACTTTGGAAGCATTATTTACTACGATTATTGTTATCATTTTATCTTCATAATTTAGGAGCATAACTTTATGCATACAATGGGCTAAATGGCCAGGTCACAAAGACCCCAAGGGTTCACAGTTGGGTGAGGGAAAGGTTGGTTGGATTGTTTTACTTCTGAGCGGCACTTTTTGCACACCATGGGCTAAATGGCCAGGTCACATGGACCCCGAAGGCTCAGAGAAGGTTGGGGGAGGAGACCCACTGGAACAGCTGTTGGGAGACAGATGGTAGCCTCCCGTCAAGGCCATCCAGCGTGTTCCTTAATGTTGGGTTGTTTTACCTCTGAGCGGCCCTTTTTTGCACACCATGGGCTAAATGGCCAGGTCACGTGGACCCCGAAGGCTCAGAGAAGGTTGGGGGAGGGGACCCACTGGAACAGCTGTTGGGAGACAGATGGCAGTCTCCCGTCAAGGCCATCCAGCGTGTTCTTTGACGTGCACAGCGTATGGCTCTCCCGCACACTGGGCATGGCTTAACATTCCATCCGACGGGCGGCGGCATTTCCAAGCCCATCGGTGTCCCCTACTGACCGTGGGCAGGGTGGGGAATTTTGCGGAGGTAAATCTCAACGCTGACCCAGCTGGGACTCGAACCTGGGAGATTACGAGCCTGGCGCGCTACCGATTGAGTCACCTCCGACCCATTGAAGGTAATGAACCCGTAGATATTTTCTCTATAAGATACTTTAATAAAATATTATTGTCCTATTTCCCCGCGACCGTAGATAAGACTAACTTCGAAATATTTGTAACACCCTGACAGATTTTCTCTATGGCGTATTAAACTGAAAAGGCTCCTGTCAGACTTCTGTGGCAAGCAGCTGCATAAGGGGTAATTTATTTACTAATCAATTTTTTATTTATAATTTAATATTTTTAACCACGTAAAAATATTGACTTGGTTTTCACAATTCTTGAGTGAAATTGTAGATGTAATTTAAAAAAAGATTAAAATTAAGCAATAATACGAACAATATTCCATTTAGTAAATTCCTTTCAACAAAAAAACTTATTTGAAATTTTTATTACGGTTACGAGTAATTGCTCATGCACCAAATTTTTCCCTTTATATATATATATGTTATATACAGAACTTGGCACTGATGGGGGGGAAGGGGGTGTCATTTTTCGATTTGAGTTGGGTTGCGTTGTTTTACCTCTGAGCGGCACTTTTTTGCACACCATTGGCTAAATGGCCAGGTCACATGGACCCCGAAGGCTCAGAGAAGGTTGGGGGAGGGGACCCACTGGAACAGCTGTTGGGAGACAGATGGTAGCCTCCCGTCAAGGCCATCCAGCGTGTTCTTTAACGTGCACAGGGTATGGCTCTCCCGCACACGGGGCCACGGCTTAACGTCCCATCCGACGGACGGCGGCCTTTCCAAGCCCATCGGTGTCCCCTACTGACTGTGGGCAGGGCGGGGAATTTTGCGGAGATAAATCTCAACGCTGACCCAGCTGGGACTCGAACCTGGGAACTACAGATTACGAGCCTGGCGCGCTACCGACTGAGCCACCCCCGCCCTTCGATTTGAGCGGAGGACAAAAATTTCCTAATGAGGCCCAGCAGAAATTTCTGTGCAATCATTTCTAGCAATATATATCTTCTAAATAAATGTATTACCACAGTGATATTATACCAAACAATAGTGACAGAAATGGAAGGTTGTTAATCCTAATATGCTAAAATAAAGTTATTTTTTTTTCAGTCTACTAATTACGATTATGGAATTCCTCACAGCGTTCATTTACACTAGGTTATAACGGATATAAACTATTCGCATTTCATCATTTTCCATCAGAAGATTGAGTTCGTGATAAAATAGTTTAATGGGAAGATACATTTGATCGTATACAAGTGGCTTCTGTGAATCACGCGAATGCGATTAAAACCAGTTTTCTTTTGCTTTTTAAAGCCAGTTTCTTTTTTTTATGTGACATTAAAGGTATTTGATAAACTCCACACATGAAAAAATGTCTCAGTGCAACTTCGTTGTGTTATTTCCTGATCAACTCTTCGCTGTATTTAAAACTCACCCATTTGCTGAATATCCACAAGATCTGGAAGAAATCTCTAGACTGTCTTTAATGCACCACCAGACTTAACCCTTATTTCGCTGCCGCCACGTGATATTCTACGTTACATACCAGAAGATAGTTTCAGGCTCCTGAATCCTCAGAATCTTCCCAAGCAACTACGGAAGACATTGGAACTAGTTTTCTTTTTGGCTTCTTAGTGACTGCTTGTTGAGATGAATCCACACGAGATTCATCATCGTCCCTGGAGAGTTTATCTTCTCCAGAAAGTGCAAATTGAACTCTTCTTCTTCTTTTCTTAGTCTTGTTGCACTTATCATCATCCTCTCTGGTGGCGCCTTCTGCCGGAACCAAACGATCATCGTTCTTATCTTCTATTGCATTACGTTTGCTCTCACATTCGCTCGAGTTGCTTTCCGAACATTCTTCGATTCTGTGCAGACCAGTGTTTCTCTCTTTGCTTCTGTTCCAGTGTCTCCTCGTGCGAGCGCTCGAGAGTCTGGTGCTCACCTGTGTCTTCACATTGACGCAAATGCTGTGCTCTTCGGAAGATTCTTCTTGATTATCCTGATTTGCATCCTCGACGCGAGATTTAGTGAAGAATTTTTTCTTCCTTTTCTTCTTCGTTTTTCTTTCGCGTTTCTGACAGGGAGGCAATTTCGGAAGGCTCTCGTTGGCTCGAGGTAGCTTCCCGCCATTTCTTTCGTCTGCTATATCGATGGACATGGCGCGTCCTTCCATTTTGCGTTTCGTTTTGGAACACGGGTAAGGAAAGTCGGCTCTATCTTCGTTGTGAACCTCCACAAAGTTTTGCATCTCGTAACTCACGCCTTCACGTTGAACGTGCTCTTGAGAGGAGCTCGATTGGACTCGAAGAGTTCGCCTGTGGATATCTGCGTAGGGACTGTTAGGATCGAAACTCGGCTCGTCCGGTAAGAAGGCCGGATTGTCCAGTCCACCTCCGTTGCCTTTCGGAATTGGGAACGGAGAGAGCTCGACGCATTCTTCATAGTTCGGGGGAGGTAGGGAGAACTGAGGAGGGGCAGAAGGAGATGCAAACGATTCATTGGAAATCATAAACTTATTTTTCCCGCCTTCAGCATGCGCATTGGTAAGAGGAGCTTTTTGAATTCCCATATCGAAGTCCATTCCTGTCGAGGCTATGTCTTGCGAGAATTGCTGTCCAAAGTCTTCACTGGTGGGAGCACTCGGTTTGGTCACTTCTGCTGGATTTTCAATGTTGATGTCGTGGGCAAATGCTATTTGCGAGAGAGCTTCTCCGAGATTTTCCTTCACTTGAGAAGCCACTGGCGGAGGAGGAACCAGAGGGACCCATTCCTGGACCACGACACCCCCGCGCAATCGAGCTGTGGGTTGCTTCGATACGAAGAGGTTGTACTTCCGGCGCACTTCAGCAGCACTTCCTCCTGCATTCCGCAATTCGTGTATCGTGCGTTTCCCTACTCTCTGCAAAAGAAAAAGATGAAAATTACGATCACAAGATTTATGGAAGATTGAAAGATTTAACAGTTGCAAGAAATTTATACAGAACCGACGAATATTGAACGAATTGTTTGCAAAAAAAAAAGCTAAAATATACATTTTTAAACGGTTTGGTTAGCGCGCTTGGCTACTGATCTAAGGGACCTGGGTTCGAGTCCCGGGTAAGGCATGGACGTTTGTGCCGTTTTTTCTGCTGAGGTCCTGCCATCCTCTCAGACTTTCTACTATGGCATATAAACTGACAGGTTCCTGTCAGACCTCTGTGGCAAGCAGGTGCTTGAGGAGGTATTTATTTATTATTTTATTTATTTTGAAACAATGATTAAAACTTTTCATTCACTTCCAAGATAAATTCGTTAAATACACTGCCCGTCAAAAGTTAAGCACGGATTAATAAAATGAACATGTCTCGAAAAGTATTTGGACAAATAACCTCTCAGGCCTTCTGCTTTGGCATGTAAACTGACAGGATCCTGTCAGACCTCTGTGGCAAGCAGCTACTTGAGCGGGTATTTTTTTTTTATATACAGGGTGAATCTGAAAAAGTGGGCAAAACTTTATGGGGTGGTAGAACGCAGCTATACGAGCAATATTCGTCATAGAATGTAAGGTCGGAACGCAAGCGGTGAGAAGTTAAAAGGTAGTTTTCCACTGTCACATTTAAAGAATGAACACAAGAAGGAGAGGAGATACTTCAGAAAACATTTTATTAACAGGGATGTAATTGAGGTACATGCTCAAAGAAATTGCTTGGCCGCGGCAAAGGATCCCGTTTCACACAGCCGCGATGCAAATGCTCGAAGGTTTTCCGATCTGGAGTGCATCTCATCGGAAACCGGTCGCGGTAACGTCTCTGTGCCTCACTTGCATTCCCGTCCGCCGCACCTTACACAAAGTGCATATCCGCCATTTCGTGGTCAGTATAACCAGCCATCCTCTCGGCAATCCACGGTAGAAATGCCGTTGGGTGCGAGGACCGACCCTTTTATACCATTTCCAACGCCACCCAGCGGCTCGCCGTTTGCGTTCCGACCATACATTCTATGACGAATATTGCTCGTATAGCTGCGTTCTACCACCCCGTAAAGTTTTGCCCACTTTTTCAGATTCACCCTGTATATTAAGAACGATGGCCAATTAATATATCCAATGTGCCTAAATATTTACATGTGATTTGCACGGCTGATGTATCTACACAACTTCGCTTAAGTGATGTCACTGTATTTTCGGGAAACAAATCTGGGAAAAAAAATATATATTTATAATGACTTACGTTCTTAGTGTCAATTTTATGGGCGGGGCTCAGTCGGTAGTGCGCCAGGCTTGTAATCTGCAGTTCCCAGGTTCGAGTCCCAGCTGGGTCAGCGTTGAGACTTATCTCCGCAAAACTCCCAGCTCTGCCCACAGTCAGTAGGGGAAACCGATGGTTTTGAAAAGGCCGCCGTTCGTTGGAGGGATGGTAAGCCGTGGCTCTGTGTGCGGTAGAGTCACACTTTGTGCAGGTTAAAGAACATACTGGATGGCCTTGACTGGAGGCTACCATCTGTCTCCCAACTGCTGTCCAGTGGGACCCTCCCCCAACCTTCTCTGGGCTTTCGGGGTCCTTGTGACCTGGCCATTTAGCCCATTGTGTGAAAAAAAGTGTCGCTCAGAGATAAAACAACCAACGAATCAATTACATGGTGCATTCTTAATGAATTGAATTATTTGATCGAAATAGGGTTCTATTATAGATAGGAACTTGAATTTAAAACACAACATGGGATATTCAATAGCAATACTCCCCCCCCCCCCCACCAAATGGGGCAGGGGTGGCTCAGTCGGTAGCGCGTCAAGCTCGTGTTACAGTTCCCAGGTTCGAGTCCCAGCTGGGTCAGCGTTGAGATTTATCTCCGCAAAAAAACTCTCCGTTCTGCCCAAGGTCAGAAGGGGGCACCGATGGGCTTGGAAAGGCCGCCGTCCGTCGGATGGGACGTTAAGCCGTGGCCACGTGTGCGGGAGAACCACACCTTGCGCACGTTAAACATGCTGGATAGCCTTGACGGGAGGCTACCATCTGTCTCCCAACAGTTGTTCCAGCGGCTCCCCTCCTCCTTCTCTGAGCCTTCGAGGTCCTTGTGACCTGGCCATTTAGCCCATTGTGTGCAAAAAAGTGCCGCTCAGAGATAGGCCAGCCAACCAAAATTTTCGCATATTACAGTCATTCATATAAACTAGAAGAACAACGTATCATCTCTGGTGAATACGGAATACTGGTTTTCGAATAAAATGAAGCTTTTCATTTTCCAAATATTGCATTCTTCAACAGTAGCATTTCGTACTAAAGGATGATTGGGAAAATGTAAATAATATATATATATAGTATTATTTAGATCTATACAATGTAAAAAGTATCTTATTTATCCCTTAAAATGAAAAATGTTTCATTTTCTCGCCCTATACTTGTTATTAAACCCCCTTTTGCCGATGAGGATATCTCTATTTAAATACTATTCGCATTAAATAGAGATATCCAGGTTCGAGTCCCAGCTGGGTCATAAAAGTAGAGATATTCGCATATAAAAGATTAACGTTGACTTGGATAGCGCATAGAACTAAAGGGAAAGTTGTTGGGTTGGGTTGTTTTACCTCTGAGCGGCACTTTTTTGCACACCATGGGCTAAATGGCCAGGTCACATGGACCCCGAAGGCTCAGAGAAGGTTGTTGGAGGGGACCCACTGGAACAGCTGTTGGGAGACAGATGGTAGCCTCCCGTCAAGGCCATCCAGCGTGTTCTTTAACGTGCACAGGGTATGGCTCTCCCGCACACGGGGCCACGGCTTAACGTCCCATCCGACGGACGGCGGCCTTTCCAAGCCCATCGGTGTCCCCTACTGACCGTGGGCAGGGGGGGGGGGGAATTTTGCGGAGATAAATCTCAACGCTGACCCAGCTGGGACTCGAACCTGGAAACTACAGATTACGAGCCTGGCGCGCTACCGACTGAACACCCCCGCCCCACAGACAAAGCAGAAGGTTCGTATTTGGCACATTAGGCGCCTGCATAATGGCAACACCATCATTTAAACGCTAGAATACGCTCATTTAATTAAGCAATTTTTACCAAAAGAGTTGCAAAATAAAAATTGCAGAACTCAATTAAATTTATTCAAATTTCTATTTTATAAAATATTTGTTTAATAATTAAAGAGCATTAAAGTTGAAATATTTGACAGCAGAGGCTGCTGTTACTTTGATCCCAAGCACTGTTTCAAAACTGATTCAAAGTGAAAATACGAATTTCTAAAATTACATTTATTTTAGTAAACGATTTGTTATAACTTTTGATATAAATTGTTAGGAGTATAGCAACTCTAATGTTAAGTGTTTGTTTCCAGAATTCTTTAAATAGTAAAACAAATATTGCTGAGAAATCTATATTTGGGTAATTTTTAGAGATTTTTCCATTTTTTTTGACGCTTTACTACAAAACTTTCATTTTAACGCAATTTGTCATTCGCACAACATGGAAAAGCCCAGTTATTTTTTTATAATTTAATGCAATTTTTTGATTCTCAGAACAAAAAGAATAAAAAGCAAGAAAGAAACAGGCTTAAATACCTAATGAATAATTTGATTTTTAAATGTTACTTTGAATTGAATATTTCAAGTTATATGCTACGTATGATATTAATCTATTACATTAATTATTTTTTAATAAAACTGCATTATTTAGTATTAAAATTCATACATTTATTTCGATTACTTAATGTTCTTTCTAAATAAAAAATAATAAAAATAAATACCCCCTCAAGCAGCTGCTTGCCACAGAGGTCTGACAGGAGCCTGTCAGTTTATATGCCATAGTAGAAGGTCTGTGAGGATGGCAGGACCTCAGCAGAAAAACAATACATACATCCATGCCTTACCTGCGCTCGAACCCAGATCCTAGTAGATTAGTAGCCAAGCGCGCTAACCACTCGGCCATGGGACGTTCTTTCTACGTGTTTGTAAAATCAAAACAGTGTTTATAATACTAAAATAAAAAAACTTTTGCACATAAGAGCGCACTACCACTTTCTGTGCCTAGGGTAATAAATCTGGCCTTGCAAAGCAGAATATAAGTTCAAAAAATTACTAATAAATCAAAAAACTAGAATGAAATCTGAAAATTTCAGTATTGTAGCACGAAATTCACATGGTGAAATGTAGAAGGGAATTGCTTGAAAATGAAAAGGCGTGTCTTTCGAGACAACACACTGACTACGGCTTAACAGAATCGAGCCTGGAATAATCAGATTACGGGTTAGGTGTGCTATCAATTGAGTCCTCTTGCCTCATCGTTTAGTCAATTAGTTAATAGTCATTTGATCAATCAAAGGTCATCTCTTAGCCACTGATCATTAAATTTCCAAATATTGTTCTAACTCAGAAGAATTTCGAAAAATTATATTTAGGTAAATTTCTGTATGATATTTAGTAAAGTTTTTTTTTAATTAAAAACTAATTTTTTTTCAGTTAATTATTAGTCATTAATAACCACTAGACTTACTTCTTCTACTCCTAAACATACACTGGACCTCAAGTATATGCAAAAGCTCAAGTTTAATGTAACTAGAAATTCTCTAATAAATTTAATTAACCTATAAACAACCCAAAAGCAAAACCTTGACAAGGTTGCTATAGTAAATATTACATTAAAAGCACAAAAAGTAAATTAAAAATCAATTTTAAGAATGAAAAAGTAATAATGATAATTAATTAACAAACAATAGTGATAATTAACAGATATTAACGTCGTCGGTTATTAGCTAACCAATACTCACGGATGCTGGTAAAGGTTTACAGAGAAGGATTTTTGTTAATCTCCCAGGTTCTACTTATTATCACCTATTAGATAAGATGGGCCCTGACAGCTAGCTGTCACTTCCGGTTGATGGGGTCACTTCCAGGTCACTTTTGGTGGTGTTTTGCTCCCTGTTTTTAGGGGATTTTTTGGGACACTTCCGGTATAGCTTTTTTTTAAAAAGATTTTAGAGAATTTTGGATTTATTCTAGTCTTATTTTACCTCTCTAATGGATAGAACCACTCAAAATATGTGACTACAAAGTATTTTATTTAAAATGATATAAAATAAATTTATTTTTACTCTTATATTAAATAGTAATTTAGTTTAAAAATTTTAACTCTAACTTTTTAAAAAGAAAGCACAACTGGTCGAATTTTAACCAATAATAATTTAACTAAATTGCAAATAAAAATAAACTTCACTCTTCGTAAACTAAATATCTATTCTTGACTATCACATTCTACCGCTAGAAATTCAAATTACTGCCATTAACATATCGTTAAGCAATACTAATTTTGGTTTTCTATTTTCAACATTTAGTACCTTCTAACAATGTAAATTAAAGCCTTTTGGGGAATTTTGAAAATATGACTCATAATATTTCGTTGGTTACCTATTCAACTCAAAAATAACTTTTAATTTATATCTTTAAAAAACGTTGTATCCCCTACTTTGAAGAAGGAGAAGCAAACTTTTGTTGTCAACCTAAAATTAGTGATCATCACTACCCAAAGCCAAAATATCATATTTATAGTCAAAATTGATCGTTTGCAATAATCAACAAACGGTTACAGTTTTGCAATTTTCGACTCTTTCTACCGTTAGAGGGCTCTACTGAAACTTTTTCAGGAGATTATTTGTATGGATCGAAACATTTCATCAATACCTATCAAACCAAAAGAGAATTTTTAATATATCTCCAAACACAATTGTCTCTTAAAACAGATAATAATTGCGTTTTCCCACCACTCTGAGGGTAAGAGGCATATTTCATCATACAGGTCGTAAATGCAACTTTACGACTTTCACATTTCGTACCAAAAATTATAAACATTCTAGCATAAGTACATCGCTTGAAATATTTATTTAAAATTTTGCAATTTTCTACTTTTATCACTGTTAGAGTGAATATTTAAAATATCGCTTTTGGAAGATATGGGGATGAAAATCCTAATAATGCACGAATTCCTTTCCGACCCAAAAAGATAATTTTAGACAAGATAATTACAACATGGGCTAAATGGCCAGGTCACATGGACCCCGAAGGCTCAGAGAAGGTTGGGGGAGGGGACCCACTGGAACAGCTGTTGGGAGACAAATGGTAGCCTCCCGTCAAGGCCATCCAGCGTGTTCTTTAACGTGCACAGGGTATGGCTCTCCCGCACACGGGACCACGGCTTAACGTCCCATCCGACGGACGGCGGCCTTTCCAAGCCCATCGGTGTCCCCTACTGACTGTGGGCAGGGCGGGGAATTTTGCGGAGATAAATCTCAACGCTGACCCAGCTGGAACTACAGATTACGCTGAACCTAGGAACTACAGATTACAAGCCTGGCGCGCTACCGACTGAGCCACCCCCGCCCCAAAAGATAATTTTAATCTATCTCTAAAAACAGAAAGGTGTAATATCTACAGACGACAAACAGACAGACGATGATGAACTCATTAACGATTTTATCAATATAAAAGCTGGTAAGGTTTTGGGTTGGATTGTTTTATCTCTGAGCGGCACTTTTTTACACATCATGGGCTAAATGGCCAGGTCACATGGACCCCGAAGGCTCAGAAAGGTTGGGGGAGGGGACCCACTGGAACAGCTGTTAGTAGACAGATGGTAGTTTCCCGTCAAGGCCATCCAGTGTGTTCTTTAACATGCACAGGGTGTGATTATCCTGCATAAGGGGCCACAGCTTAACGTCCCATCCGACGGACGGCGGCCTTTCCAAGCCCATCGGTTCCCTGCTGAGCGTGGGCAGGGCGAGGAGTTTTGCAGAGATAAATCTCAACGCTGACCTAGATGGGACTCGAACCTGGGAACTGCAGATTACGAGTCTGGCGCGCTACCGACTGAGTCACTCCCGCCCCTATAACCTAATATATATACCTAGTAACCACAAAAATGATGGTGAATAAATAGTCAATCACTTATAATAGCGTTACTAATGCAAAAATCAATAGTAGAGACACAGAATTTCTTGCAAACATAGAATTCAAGAAATATTATTTTACCGAAAAAAATTATGGAAAAATTTGACAAAGAATTAAAGCATTTTTTCAGAAAAAAAAAATCGTGAAATCGATATTTGTTTGGAATATTTCGAGGGAATAAAAGAAATTGTTTCCTCTTCATAAGATGGAGCTAACGATGAATTTAGTCCAGGATCTGAATTCTCACCTTCCAGAGCGAAATGGCCCCCTTCCGTTCCTTGGCTTTCGATTTCTCCTTCTCTTTAATGACGATGACTCCACGAACTTCACTGCCAGGGTCATCCTTATCTCCAGATGGCATTTTAATCGAATAGATCTGAATGAAGTCTCGAGCAGCCTTATTGTCGATCGCCTGCTCCAGCACAACCACGATTTTGGCCCACTGGATGCAAAAATAGAAACAAATCAGTTATTATGAACAAATAGATAGAACACAAAACAATAATTTGTTGCCTTTCTCAATAAACATAGTTTCTTTAAACATCCCACTAACCATTTTCTCTCCATAGGTAGTTGGAATGTGAGGACTCTTCACAGAGCTTTTTCTCTTGATGTCCTCACACAAGAATTCCACCATTATAATTTAGATATTCTAGGCTTGCAAGAGACCAGATGGACAGATAAAGGTCAGATTCTTAAAAATAATCTTAAATTTCTCTTTTCAGGGAGGAACGATAAAAAACATCACCAAGGCGTGGGTCTGCTTCTCAGCAGACACGCTAGTGATGCTCTTCTAGGATATGACTGAATTAATGAAAGGTTTCTTACAGCAAAATTTCAGATAAGCGTTAAAGACTTGAATGTTATCTGCTGTTATGCCCCCACTGAGGATGCCGATGAGGATCAGAAGGATAGGTTTTATGAACAACTTCAGGATATTTTGAATTCTGTCAAGAAAGGAGATATTACCCTTGTTCTTGGTGACTTCAATGCCAAAGTTGGTACTGACTCTGACCTTTGGGGAGGAGTAATAGGCCCTTTTGGTATTGGTAGCTGCAATGGCAATGGGCAACGTCTCCTACAGGTAAGTAAACTCAATGGATTCAGAATAACTAACACTTATTACAAACACCGAGACATACATAAGTACACATGGGTTTCACCTGATGGGCTGCATAGGAATATGATTGATTATATATTAATTAACAGCAAATGGGCTAGTTCTGTTAGAAATACCAGGGCATATAGGGGAGCTGAAATTGGATCTGACCATTACCTTGTTAAAAGTGTGTTGCAACTTAAACTTAAAAAGTGTTGTGCTAGGGTTAAAAAATTTACTTTTAATACTGAAGCTCTGAAAGATCCAGTTATAGCCAAAGCTTACCATGATAGGTTACTTAGTCATTATGACAGTCATGGTTTGCTTACTACTGAAGTTGAGGAAGAATGGGATCATTTTAAACAGGCTTTTTTGGACACTAACAGTACTCTTTTAGGAAAAAAGGAGCAGAAGGGGCAAAATTATCTGAGTGATAAGGCACTTGAGCTTATTTCGGAAAGAAAGAACTGCAGGAATGCCCTTAATCAATACCCTACTAGTCCTAATAGAAAGCATTACAGAGACCTTAATAAACTTGTAAAGGATCAGTTAGCTGCTGATAAGAATCTTTGGCTTGATGGTTTGGCTGACAAAGCCGAGGAAGCAGTTAGACAGCACAACAGCAGAGAGCTGTACCAGATAGTTAATGTTTTGTGTGGTAGAAAACGGACAGGCATACAAGGATTGAGGGATAAAAAAGGTAAGGTTATAGAAGGGGAGGATTCTGTCATGGCTAGGTGGGCTGAGCATTTCAGTGATGTTCTAAACAATGTAGTTAGTTCTACTCCCATTGTTTGCAATGATGATAGATGCATTGGTGGCTTTAATGTTGGCCCTATAACACAATCTGAAGTTATTTTGGCTGTTTCTAAACTTAAACTTCATAAATCCCCAGGGGTAGATGAAATTACTACGGAAATGCTTAGAGCTGGGAATGTTTCGGTTACCACTTGGATGACTGAAATTCTGAATATCTTTTATGATAAAGGCATGGTTCCTAAGGATTTTACCAGAGCTATTGTTATCCCTATTTTCAAAAAAAGGGATCGCAGTTCTTGTGATAACTATAGGGGTATCAGCCTACTCTCTGTTCCAGGTAAAGTTCTTTCCATGATTGTGCTTAATAGAATTAAGAATCTGGTTGACAGTCAATTGCGTGATGAGCAATGTGGATTCAGAAGTGGTAGGGGATGTGTGGATCAGATATTTTCACTTAGGCAGATTCTTGAGAAATGTTTAGAATTTCAGAAACCTTTGGTTGCTAGCTTTGTTGATTTCAAAAAGGCTTTCGACTCTGTTGATCGTCATAATTTGTGGTTGATTGTGAGATCATATGGTATACAAGACAAGTTAGTTAACATTATGAAAGCTCTCTATAATAACACTGAGTCGTGTGTGAGAGTTGGTAAGGCTTGTAGCAATTGGTTTAGCATTACTTCTGGTGTTCGACAAGGGTGCATTTTGTCTCCTTTTCTCTTTAGCTTGGTTATTGATTATGTTATGCGAAATTCACTTCAAGGGAAAGATTTTGGCCTTAAATGGGCTGGAGATACGAAAATTTCTGATTTAGATTATGCTGATGATTTAGCCCTTTTGGCAAATGATGTGATGAGATGAACTCTTTCATTCGAGCTGTTGATGAGACTGGTAGTACAGGTTTGGTTATAAACAGAGAGAAAACTAAAGTGATGAAAATTGGTCAGGCAGGCTGTGATTCAGTTAATCTGAATGGTTGCAGTCTTGAGCAGGTGTCACAGTTAAATTATCTTGGGAGCTATGTATGGTGATGTGCGGCATGAGATTAACAGATGAATAGGGATTGCTGCCGGGACTTTTAAGAACCTATGGAGAGTGTGGAGAAATAGGCGTATACACCTAAAGACTAAAATTAGACTGTGTAATAGTTTGGTTCTTTCTAGGGTTAGTTATGGTAGTGAAACTTGGACACTTTGTAAACAAGATAACAGGAAACTAGATGCTTTTGATTCCAGATGCTTACGCAGTATCTTGGGCATTAGGTGGTTCAACTTTGTAACTAATGATGAGATTAGGCAAAGGAGTTTGCAACCTCCTTTA
Source organism: Ryuthela nishihirai (assembly GCA_038380435.1). Taxonomy (NCBI): domain Eukaryota; kingdom Metazoa; phylum Arthropoda; class Arachnida; order Araneae; family Heptathelidae; genus Ryuthela; species Ryuthela nishihirai. The sequence continues at coordinate 32,837,238 of JAWZYU010000023.1, forward strand.
AGCAGCATATTGTGCAGAGAGAGACTCCGTTGGTTTGGCCATGTTGCCCGTATGAATAATTATAGATTGGCGAATAGGGTTATGAACAGTGTGCCTAAAGGCCTCAGAAAGAAGGGGAGACCTAGGATGCGGTGGGCAGACAATGTCAAACAGGACCTTGTTAGAATTGGTGTGCAGTGGCCAGATGCAGGTGATGTAGCTCAGGATAGACTTGCTTGGAGAACTAAATTGCACGGTCTGGTTGGACCTCCGTAGCCCATGGCTGCTTGAAGATGATGATGATGATGATGAGTATGAGAGGGTTATTTTACCATTATTTAAACAGTGGTACAGTCGCTCAAAAAAAAGTATCCGAACACTATGGTTGATTACAAAATTCAGAAAAAATGTCTGGCAACGATTTTTTTAGAAGTTAGTGATCTGGCATCCTTCGTGTTACGTAACACGAAGGTTGCACAGCAAACTGGAGCGGTTGCGGTTAATGTTCACAGCACATTGGATCGTGTGAGCTCACAAAAACCTGGATCGTGTGGGCCCACTCACAGAAATATTGAGCGTGTGCAGTTACCGTTCACAGCAAACTGGAGCGGTTGCGGTTAATGTTCACAGCACATTGGATCGTGTGAGCTCACAAAAACCTGGATCGTGTGGGCCCACTCACAGAAATATTGAGCATGTGCAATTACCGTTCACAGCAAACTGGAGCGTGTGCAGTTAGTGCACACGCTCCAGTTTGCTGTGAACGGTAACTGGAGCGTGTACAGTTGCTGTACACGCTCCAGATATTTTTTTTGAATTCTGTAATCAACCATAGTGTTCGGATATTTTTTTGAGCGACTGTACGTGGTCGAGTGGTTGCGCGCTTGATCTAAGGGACCTGCGTTTCAGCCTCGGGTAAGGCATGGCCGTTTGTGATGTTTTTCTGCTGAGGTCCCCGATCTTCTCAGACCTTCTACTGTGGCGTATAAACTGACAGGCTCCTGTCAGACCTCTGTGACAAACAGCTGCTTGAGGGGGCATTTTTTTTTATATATTTATAAAATTCATTGACCTGTAAATGGTAGCTAGGCGCAAACTGGAAGGAGAGATGTGCACCAATCCCTAGTGATGATGCACAGAACCGGCCGGGTCTATCACCTAATGTCCGACCCCGCCTTCTCGTGGTGCAGGCCGTTAGTACCTTTCAAAAGAGATATTCTCTTTTAGAAGGGAACGGATAGGGAGGGCTTCTAGTTCAGTATGGCCTACTGATATGGTCATCTATGGCCACTTTTTTCTTTTTTTTCAAACCTGCTGAGGAGTGGTCAACTTCACAGGGTCCAGGTGCTGACCATTTATACCTACTAGACTGGGCTTGTTTATGGATTTGAGTTTGATTATTCATCCTGGACTTGCTGCACTGGTGGGCCTCTGTTGAGGGACAATCTACTGCTGTGTTTTCTGTTTGTTTCTGGGTTGCCAGCCCTAAGTGAACAGAGGCATGGGATACCTTATATCAGCTGGTGGATAATCCTAATCAGAGGCCATCGCAAGTACCTGAACCTTACTTAGCTAGTTGGGCATCGTCAAGCCTAAACTGGAGTAATGTGTCTCAGGCAGGCCATAAGGCTCTTGAAAAAGTCCACTTGAAAAGGTGGTGCCTGAAGTTCCTACCAGCATCGGTGACTTCAGCTTTAACGGAGGAGGAACAGGTCTTTGCCCCATGCCTGCGATCAGGGGGCTGTTTGATATTGTTGGCCCTACCAATCTCAATATACCTAAATTCTTTAAAAAAACCTACTAATCATTTTCTCTCTGCAGGAACGTGGAACGTGAGGACATTACATAGAGATTATTCTCTTGATGTCCTCATGCAGGAATTCCAGCGCTATAACCTAGATATTCTAGGCTTGCAAGAGACCAGATGGACAGGTAAAGGTGAGATACTTAAAAATAACTTTAAATTTCTCTTTACAGGGAGAGAGGATGGAAAGCATCACCAAGGTGTGGGTCTGCTGCTCAGCAGACATGCTAGTGATGCTCTTCTAGGATATGAGTGCATTAATGAAAGGTTTCTTACAGCAAAATTTCAGACAAGCATTAAAGACTTGAATGTTATCTGCTGTTATGCCCCCACTGAGGATGCTGATGAGGATGAGAAGGATAGATTTTACGGACAACTTCAGGATATTTTGAATTCTGTCAAGAAAGGAGATATTACCCTTGTTCTAGGTGACTTCAATGTCAAAGTTGGTACTGACTCTGATCTTTGGGGAGGGGTGATAGGCCCTTTTGGTATTGGTAGCTGCAATGGCAATGGGCAACGTCTCCTACAGGTAAGTAAACTCAATGGTTTCAGAATGACTAACACATATTACAAACACCGAGACATATATAAATACACATGGGTTTCACCTGATGGGCTGCATAGGAATATGATTGATTATATATTAATTAACAGCAAATGAGCTAGTTCTGTTAGAAATACCAGGGCATATAGGGGAGCTGAAATTGGATCCGACCATTACCTTGTTAAAAGTGTCTTGCAACTTAAACTTAAAAAGTGTTGTGCTAGGGTTAAAAAATTTACCTTTAATACTGAAGCTCTGAAAGACCCAGTTATAGCTAAAGCTTACCATGATAGGTTACTTAGTCATTATGACAGTCATGGTTTGCTTAATGCTGAAGTTGAGGAAGAATGGGATCATTTTAAACAGGCTTTTTTGGAAACTAACAGTACTATTTTAGGAAAAAAGGAGCAGAGGAGACAGAATTATCTAAGTGATAAGGCACTTGAGCTTATTTCAGAAAGAAGGAACTGCAGGAATGTCCTTAATCAATACCCTACTAGTCCTAATAAAAGGATTACAGAGAACTTAATAAACGTGTAAAGGATCAATTAGCTGCTGATAAGAATCTTTGGCTTGATGGTTTGGCTGACAAAGCCGAGGAAGCAGTTAGACAGCACAACAGCAGAGAGCTGTACCAGATAGTTAATGTTTTGTGTGGTAGAAAACGGACAGGCATACAAGGATTGAGGGATAAAAAAGGTAAGGTTATAGAAGGGGAGGATTCTGTCATGGCTAGGTGGGCTGAGCTTTACAGTGATATTCTATACAATGTAGTTAGTTCTATTCCCATTGTTTGCAATGATGATAGATGCATTGGTGGCTTTAATGTTGGCCCTATAACACAATCTGAAGTTATTTTGGCTATCTCTAAACTTGAACTTCATAAATCCCCAGGGGTAGATGAAATTACTACAGAAATGCTCAGAGCTGGGAATGTTTCAGTTACCACTTGGATGACTGAAATTCTGAATATCTTTTATGATAAAGGCATGGTTCCTAAGGATTTTACCAGAGCTATTATTATCCATATTTTTTTAAAAAGCGATCGCAGTTCTTGTGATAACTATAGGGGTATCAGCCTACTCTCTGTTCCAGGTAAAGTTCTTTCCATGATTGTGCTTAATAGAATTAAGAATCTGGTTGATAGGCAATTGCGTGATGAGCAATGTGGATTCAGAAGTGGTAGGGGATGTGTGGATCAGATATTTTCACTTAGGCAGATTCTTGAGAAATGTTCAGAGTTTCAGAAACCTTTGGTTGCTAGCTTTGTTGATTTCAAAAAGGCTTTCGACTCTGTTGATCGTCATAATTTGTGGTTGATTGTGAGATCATATGGTATACAAGACAAGTTAGTTAACATTATGAAAGCTCTCTATAATAACACTGAGTCGTGTGTGAGAGTTGGTAAGGCTTGTAGCAATTGGTTTAGCATTACTTCTGGTGTTCGACAAGGGTGCATTTTGTCTCCTTTTCTCTTTAGCTTGGTTATTGATTATGTTATGCGAAATTCACTTCAAGGGAAAGATTTTGGCCTTAAATGGGCTGGAGATACGAAAATTTCTGATTTAGATTATGCTGATGATTTAGCCCTTTTGGCAAATGATGTGATGAGATGAACTCTTTCATTCGAGCTGTTGATGAGACTGGTAGTACAGGTTTGGTTATAAACAGAGAGAAAACTAAAGTGATGAAAATTGGTCAGGCAGGCTGTGATTCAGTTAATCTGAATGGTTGCAGTCTTGAGCAGGTGTCACAGTTTAATTATCTTGGGAGATATGTAACAGATACTGGTGATGTGCGGCATGAGATTAACAGACGAATAGGGATTGCTGCTGGGACTCTTAAGAATCTATGGAGAGTGTGGAGAAATAGGCGTATACACCTAAAGACTAAAATTAGACTGTATAATAGTTTGGTTCTTTCTAGGGTTAGTTATGGTAGTGAAACTTGGACGCTGTGTAAACAAGATAACAGGAAACTAGATGCTTTTGATTCTAGATGCTTACGCAGTATCTTGGGTATTAGGTGGTTTAACCTTGTAACTAATTATGAGGTTAGGCAAAGGAGTCTGCAACCTCCTTTAAGCAGCATATTGTGCAGAGAGACTCCGCTGGTTTGGCCATGTTGCCCGTATGGATAATTATAGATTGGCGAATAGGGTTATGAACAGTGTGCCTAGAGGCCTCAGAAGGAGGGGGAGACCTAGGATGCGGTGGGCAGACAATGTCAAACAGGACCTTGTTAGAATTGGTGTGCAGTGGCCGGATGCAGCAGATGTAGCTCGGGACAGATATGCTTGGAGAATTAAACTGCGCGGTCTGGTTGGACCTCCGTAGCCCATGGCTGCTTGAGAATGATGATGATGATGATGATGATGATGATGAAAATGCATTATAATAATATAATAAAATAAATACCCCCTCAAGCAGCTGCTTGCCACAGAGGTCTGACAGGAGCCTGTCAGTTTATATGCCACAGTAGGAGATCTGAGAGGATGGCAGGATCTCAGTAGAAAAACGACACACACATCCATGCCTAATCCAGGGCTCGAACCCAGGTCCCTTAGATCAGTAGCCAAGCGTGCTAACCACTCGGCCACGGGACTATATATCAATAAAACTGTAGATGGAAATTGTTTTATAATAAAAAAATCCGTTTTAATAGGTAAGTGAAGAATTTTTTTTTATATTTTCTATAAATAATTTCTATTGTTAATGAGACTTAGAAGTCGTATTTATTATCAACAGATTTCTGTAGAGTGTAAATACATTCCGATTTTTGGATTAGTGCACAGCAGTCTACAAGCCTAATAAACGACATAATGGATTTTTCAACTTGCGGGGCTTTAATATAATGGATTTTATGGATTTAATTATGGATATTATATTAATATTTAATATAATATTAATATATAAATTTAATATATATTAATATTTAATATAATGGATATAATGGATTTTTCAACTTGCGGGAGGGGAAGGGGCCATGCCCCTTCCCTTCCTTTTTCATGCATTTTTCAAGATCTCCTCAGGCAGTGCACCAACTCCCTTGGCCAGCACACTCTCCGGACTTGTCTCCAATCGAGCATGTCTGGAACTGGATCAGACAGACTCTTCCTCGGACCGCGGCAAGCAACGACCATCGTTGAATTACGCGTCCAAGTTGAAAGCGCATGGAATGGTATCCCCCAGTGTGATATCCAGCATTTGTACGACCGACTGCATGCCAGTTTGGAAGCTTGTATTGCTGCTCGAGGAGGTTCAACACCTTATTAAAATGTGCCTTCTGTAAAATGTAATGCTCATTAAAAGGAAAAATAAACATTGAATCACTTCACACGTGTGATCACTGTCCATTCCCAACAAGATGTTTCTACTAAATAAATCTCAAAGATTACGCTGCAATTGTTAATGGTGTTCTTTTTTCATTTTCCTCCAGTGAATTTGAGTTTCATTTGGCATACTCTAGTTTCTGTTTTTAGGAGGATTTCCTCAGAAAACATAAGATATTAAAAAATCAAATGCGTATGTTTGTACCCCATCCCACAAAAAATCCTCTCCCCTTGGGTACACTACTGATGAAGAAAGAGAGACAACACTTCAAAAGAAGCATTGATGCTTTATCAGGGATTCAGTTGGGTTGTTTTACCTCTGAGCGGCACTTTTTTGCATACCATGGGCTAAATGGCCAGGTCACATCGACCCCGAAGGCTCAGAGAAGGTTGGGGGAGGGGACCCACTGGAACGGCTGTTGGGAGACAGATGGAATCCTCCCGTCAAGGCCATCCAGCGTGTTCTTTAACGTGCACAGGGTATGGCTCTCCCGCACACGGGGCCACGGCTTAACGTCCCATCCGACGGACGGCGGCCTTTCCAAGCCCATCGGTGTCCCCTTCTGACCTTGGGCAGAGCGGAGAGTTTTGCGGAGATAAATCTCAACGCTGACCCAGCTGGGACTCGAACCTGGGAACTACAGATTACGAGCCTGTCGCGCTACCGACTGAGCCACCCCCGCCCCATCAGGGATTCGAATCCAGGTTCATTTATTCCCTAACCTAGCACGCTAACAACTAGACCACCAGGATGGAATATAATAAAAATTACAATAAAGGATAACAGTACGTTAATAAATTGGGATTGCACCACTGTACACATCTGTCAAAAGAAACGAAAATGTTTTTCGTGCAGTTTAGAGTAGAGAAGTGTGAAAGATCTGTACTCACTTGCTTCACCCATTCCTTTTCCGATTGTGTGATGACTTCACAGTAGGTATTGCCCATCATGGCAATGAGCATGTTCAGAAGCAGAATTGGAGTGAACACCATGAACATCGCGAACACCAGCTGGGTCAACTTCTGATAAAAGGTCTCACGGAAGTCTTCGTACTGGTAAGAAGAAACAGAAGTGATTAATAAAAGTAAAAGTAAAAGTACACTTAACATTATACTTTGTTCGGTTGAATTCAATGGAGATAATAGTTGAACTTTCAGATACTGCAACTTTACACTGGGAAACATGTCTTTCGATAAAACAGTTTAAAATGATTTGGGTTTGGTGTAATTGAAGCAGATGGAATATGACGTCACACAACCGAAGTCAGGGCGAAATTATCATTGGTGCAATGCATCATCTGAGGTTGGGATCCCCATTTTTTATCATTGGTGCAATGCATCATCTGAGGTTGGGATTCCCATTTTTTATCATCGGTGCAATGCATCATCTGAGGTTGGGATCCCCATTTTTTTTTATCATTGGTACAATGCATCATCTGGGGTTGGGATCCCCATTTTTTATCATTGGTACAATGCATCATCTGAGGTTGGGATCCCCCCTTTTTTTTATCATTGGTGCAATGCATCATCTGAGGTTGGGATCCCCATTTTTTTTATCATTGGTGCACTGCACATCTGAGGTTGGGATCCCCTTTTTTTATCATTGGTGCAATGCATCATCTGAGGTTGGGATCCCCATTTTATCATTTTATACTATCTAATAGGGTTGGTTGGTTGATTGTTTTACCTCTGAGCGGCACTTTTTTGTACACCATGGGCTAAATGGCCAGGTCACAAGGACAACGAAGGCTCAGAGAAGGTTGGGGGAGGGGATCCACTGAAACAATTGTTGGGAAACAGATGGTAGCCTCCCGTCAAGGCCATTCAGCGTGTTCTTTAATGTGTACAGGGATAGCTCTGCCGCACACAGGGACATGGCTTAACGTCCCATCCGACGGACGGTGGCCTTTCCAAGCCCATCGGTGTCCCCTACTGACCGTGGGCAGGGCGGGGAGTTTTGCGGAGATATATCTAATAGGGATCTATTTGAATATTTTGCAGTGGGCCCATGATAGTCTAGGTTCGCACCTGACGGAAGCTCATATCGAAAGTGAGAATGCAAGACGAGAAAGTCACGATGTGAGGCAAAGCACTAATTTCGTAGTTCAGTTTGCCCCTAGTCAAGTGACCAAATGTGAGCTTCATTTCCTTGTATGACTTTCGCATAGCGATGTACAGAGCGGTCCCAACACACAGGGAAAACGTGCATCCCGGGGCACATGTAAGGAGCGTCGCTCACATGCATTGACCATTGTTATAGTTGTGTTGACATCAGTAGCCGATGAGGATGGGGGCGGGGGTGGCTCAGTCGGTAGCGTGCCAGGCTCGTAATCTGTAGTTCCCAGGTTCGAGTCCCAGCTGGGTCAGCGTTGAGATTTATCTCCGCAAAATTCCCCACCCTGCCCACGGTCAGTAGGGGACACCGATGGGCTTGGAAAGGTCGCCGTCCGTCGGATGGGACGTTAAGCCGTGGCCCCGTGTGCGGGAGAGCCATACCCTGTGCACATTAAAGAACACGCTGGATGGCCTTGACGGGAGGCTACCATCTGTCTCCCAACAGCTGTTCCAGTGGATCCCCTCCCCTAACCTTCTCTGAGCCTTTGGGGTCCATGTGACCTGGCCATTTAGCCCATGGTGTGCAAAAAAGTGCCACTCAGAGGTAAAACAACCCAACGTTAAAGAACACGCTGGATGGCCTTGACGGGAGGCTACCATCTGTCTCCCAACAGCTGTTCCAGTGGATCCCCTCCCCTAACCTTCTCTGAGCCTTTGGGGTCCATGTGACCTGCCCATTTAGCCCATGGTGTGCAAAAAAGTACCGCTCAGAGGTAAAACAACCCAACCCGATGAGGATGCCGTAACAATGCACCCAGTGACTGTACCAGCAACTCGGTGAGTTCGCATTGTGAGCCTCAAAGAAGCCAGTTGGTCATGTCGACCAACTGGCTTCAGTATCGACTGGCATCTGGTTGGAGTGATGCTGCAGTACGATGATGTTCGTGGCAGTGTGTGCAGGAGGGCACACATACCTGTCATGAAGGCACCAGCCAGCCCAGGCAAAGAATTGGATGGGAGGATCGTGTGATATTGAGAGCAGCCAGAACGACACTGATGGCATCACTATCTGCATGCAAAAACATGTAGTGTTCTCCACGGAGTATGCTGTATCAAGATGCACCACTGGAAGACAACTGACAGTGGTGGGGCTGCATTCTCACTGCCCTTTACAACGGCTACCACCAACAACCAAATCCGGCTTTGGGTTGGGTTGTTGGGTTGTTTTACCTCTAAGTGGCACTTTTTTTGCAGACCATGGGCTAAATGGCCAGGTCACATGGACCCCAAAGGCTCAGAGAAGGTTGGGGGAGGGGACCCACTGGAGCAGCTGTTGGGAGACAGATGGTAGCCTCCCGTCAAGGCCATCCAGCGTGTTCTTTAACGTGCACAGGGTATGGCTCTCCCGCACACGGGGCCACGACTTGACGTCCCATCCGACGGACGGCGGCCTTTCCAAGCCCATCGGTGTCCCCTACTGACCGTGGGCAGGGCGGGGAATTTTGCGGAGAAAAATCACAACGCTGACCCAGCTGGGACTCGAACCTGGGAACTACAGATTACGAGCCTGGCGCGCTACCGACAGAACCACCCCCGCCCACCAAAGATCGGCAATGTCTTTTGGAGTGGTGTCGTGCCCAGGAAGAATGGACTGCATTCGATTGGCAGTGTATAGTTTTAATGACGAATCCTGCTTTTGTCTAGAAGTTGATGACCAATGCATATATGTCTGGAGGTGGTCGTGCCAGCAGCCCGATCCGGCCTACATTGTGGAGTGGCACACGGACATCACACCTGCATGTGGTTGGAGCAATGCTGCAGTAGGATGATGGTGGAAGTGTATTCAGGAGGGCGCACATATCTGCTATGAAGGCAATAGGTGGCCCAGGCAAACAACTGGAAGGGGGGATCACGAGATAGTGAGAGCAGCCAGAATGACACCGATGACATCGGTGTCATTCTGTCTACATCCAAAGACATGTAGACCTCCGTGGAGCAAGCTGTATCAAGACACACCATTGGAAGATAACTGGCAGCGGTGGGGCTGCATTCTTACTGCTCTTTACGACAGCTACCATTAGTCACCAAAGATCGGCAGTGCCGTCTGTAGTGGTGTCGTGCCCAGGAAGTACATAGTGCATCCGACTGGTGGTGTACAGTTTTCTGTGAGGAATCCTGCTTTTGCTTGAGAGTAGATGACCAACAGATACGTGCCTGGAGGAAGTCGAGCCAGTGCTCTCATCCAGCCTTCATTGTGAATGGCACACAGACATTACACTTGGTGTTACAATCTGGGGAAATCATCTCCTATGGCAGCTGGTCCCCCTTAGTAGTGCTACATGGTACCTTAACAGCACAGCAGTAGGATGACGACATCCAGGGACCAGCCATGTTGCCTTTGCTGTCATGTCTTCAGGGGGCCATTTACCAGCACAATAATGCCAGGCAGCATATGGCACACCTCTCACAGGAATGTCTCCATGGTTTTGAAACACTTTCATGGACAGCCAGGTCTTCAGACCTCTCGCCAATCGTATGGGGAATGCTGTGACGTGCATTGCAGCCATCCTGGAATGTCGACGAACTAGCCGAGCAATTAGAGCACGTGTGGAAGAATCTGCCATAGGGCAACATCCGACTGTTATTTGACTCAATAACACGTCAGATGTCGGCATGTATCGCCGCCAGAGCATGCCGTGAGGTTGCTGTATTACATACTAACCTGTTGCGCTTATGGAGCCGTTGTTCTGCAATACAGAGCCCTGTGGGTTGTTTTACCTCTGAGCGGCACTTTTTTGCACACCATGGGCTAAATGGCCAGATCACATGGACCCCGAAGGCTCAGAGAAGGTTGGGGGAGGGGACCCACTAGAACAGCTGTTGGGAGACAGATGGTAGCCTCCCATCAAGGCCATTCAGTGTGTTCTTTAACGTGCACAGGGTATGGCTTTCCCGCACACGGAGCCACGGCTTAACGTCCCATCCGACGGTCTTTCCAAGCCCATCGGTGTCCCCTACTGACCGTGGGGAATTTTGTGGAGATAAATCTGAACGCTGACCCAGCTGGGACTCGAACCTGGGAACTACAGATTAAGCCTGGCGCGCTACCGACTGAGCCACCCCCGCCCCACAGAGCCCTGTTGCTGCGAAATTTTAATCACTTCTTTATATTAACATCTTCATTGCACGTAAAAGTTTCAGCACGATCGGGTACTTGCTTCGGGGTGCTTCGTTTTTGTCACAGAGTGTATTATAATTTTGATCATAAAATACAAAATATGACCATTTTATACTGTTTCAACTGCAAAATAAATTTGAAGCTCCTGCTTGAAATAACTACATCACAAATCTGACAAACGTTCTGAGATCTACGACTCAAAATACTCCCAGGTGCCAATTTTTAGTCCTCTAACACTGGTAGATCTAAATTTGACCTTTGATCTCGAAGGACCTTCCGGATCCGAAATTTTGTAATGTTTCCGATATCTACAACCCGAAAAACCTCCCAACACCAATTTTCACGTTTCCAGCACTCATAAAGTTTTGACCTCTATGCGACCTCTATTTGACCTTAAAAGACACGTCAAAGGTAAAATTTTGGATTTTTCACGAGATCTACGACCCGGAGACCTGTAGGTGGAAATTTTCAGAGCTCTACCATTTCTACGTGTAGTTAGAATTAGAGCGTTTGTATATATCTATGTATATATCTTTGTATATATCTATGCTTAATTTATAATATTTTTCTAGATCCGGGCCTGTTTGCACTAGTACAGTCGCACAAAATTTGGCAACCTTCGTGTCACGTGACACGAAGGTTGCCAGATCCCTAATTTCTAAAAAAAATCGTTGCCAGATATTTTTTCTGAATTCTGTAATCAACCATAATGTTCGGATACTTTTTTAATATATATAATGCGTATGAATATACAAGGTGATTCAAAACTTATCGTTCAAATTTCGTGGGGAGGTAGGGAATACGTCAGGAAACCGATTTCACATAGGAAAGAATGTCCGCAAATGTACGCATGCGTATGTAGAGGGCGCTGTGTGTACCCAACCAGTGTACAGCTCGCCCGATCACTCCCGCTGTCATCAGTGTACGAGCTGACTTACTAGTGATAAGATGAATCGTTTTACGCATCAAGAGCTAGCGGATACGCATCTCGCATATGGGGCAGCTGGTGAAAGCGGCCGCCGAGTTAGGCAAGTTTACGAAGACCGATACCCCAACAGAAGAATACCGCAGCATCAAATGTTTGCATGTGTGCATCCCAATCATCAAATGTTTGAATGTGTGCAATCCCATCCAACGTGGTTCACTGCACAGCAACATGCAGGATACAGGGAGAAGACGACTGACGCGGACTGTCAACGTCGCAGAACAAGTCCTACAGTCCATCGAAGATAATCCGAATACCAGCACACTAGCTATTGCTCAGCAGCTTGGGGTCTCTCAGTCAGCAGTGTGGCGGATACTGCACGAGGAACGTGTGCATCCTTACCATCTGCAAAGGGTGCAGTTACTGCATCCTGACGATTATCCGAAGCATGTGGAATTTGCACAATGGTTCATGCAGAAAGGTGCCGTGGACCCCAGTTTTCCAGTTTCTGTCCTTTTTACAGATGAAGCTTCATTCAGTCGTGAAGGTGTGTTCAATACACACAATTCACATGTGTGGGCTTACGACAACCCGCATGGTACGAGAAGTCACGCTGCGCAACATCGTTTTGCCGTAAATGTGTGGGCTGGAATCATTGGTGACTGTTTGTTGGGACCTTACTTGCTACCGCCCCGATTGGACGGCCGGAAATACCTAATATTTCTCGAGACAGTGTTACCGACTTTTCTGGGCGCTGTTCCTGTGCATATCCACCGAGATATGTGGTATCAACATGACGGGGCTCCAGCCCATAGCACAATTGTTGCGCGTGATTACCTGAACCGAACATTCGGAGCTCGATGGATTGGTAGAGGTGAACCGATCGCTTGGCCACCCAGATCACCTGATTTATCACCCATGGATTTCTTTTTGTGGGGGGCCATGAAAGACCATGTGTACGAGACCCCCGTCGACAGTGAAATGGACCTTGTTGCACGAATAGTGGCTGCCGCAGGCGTTGTCCGTGATATGCCAGGCGTTTTTGAAAATGTTCGGCGGTCAATGCAACGGCGCTGTGAATCCTGTGTCCGTGTAAATGGTCGCAATTTTGAGCACCTACTGTGAACATGTACTTTACCTTGTTGGAATAAAAGTCACATTCGTTACCACTTAACTGTACTGTTTCCTTGTGTTCACTTTACTTGTCCATTTTGTTCATGTAGATGACGTTTGCGGACATACTTTCCTATGTGAAATCGGTTTCCTGACGTATTCCCTACCTCCCCACGAAATTTGAACGATAAGTTTTGAATCACCCTGTATAATGCAATGAATATGGAGCGTATGCAGTTACCGTTCACGGCAAACTGGAGCGGTTGCGGTTAATGTTCACAGCGCATTGGATCGTGTGAGCTCACAAAGACCTAGATCGTGTGGGCCCACTCACAGAAATATTGAGCGTGTGCAGTTACCGTTCACAGCAAACTGGAGCGGTTGCGGTTAATGTTCACAGCACATTGGATCGTGTGAGCTCACAAAAACCTGGATGGTGTGGGCCCACTCACAGAAATATTGAGCGTGTGCAGTTACCGTTCACAGCAAACTGGAGCGTGTGCAGTAACTGCACACGCTCCAGTTTGCTGTGAACGGTAACTGGAGCGTGTACAGTTGCTGTACACGCTCCAGATATTTTTTCTGAATTCTGTAATCAACCAGTGTTCGGATTTTTTTTTTTGAGTGACTGTACGTGAATGCTTGTAAAGAATCGGATGTCTTCGATGTTTACATTTTCGTCGGTATTTTTGCAAGAGACTCACCTCATAAGAGCCGAGTGTCATATGGAAGAGTCCCATCCAGGTGACAGGAAAAGTTGTGAATCTTTTCTTGCTGTCTCCTTTCTCGCTTGGTGAATTCTTGAAGAGGAAGTAGAATGCTACGGAACAAAGAGAAATGTAAAAGTTATTAATTGTACATTTAAATTAGATGAAGGCCTATCGCTTCTGGTGAATATGGGAATCTTGCTTTCAAAGAGAAGGAAGGTCTCATTTGTTGACTTTTGAAAGCAACAGTTATCTCTCAAAAGAAAATAATTGTGTTTTACCTCCCCCTTCCCTCGTCAGGGAGTTGGGTTGTTTTACCTCTGAGTGGTACTTTTTTGCACACCATGGGCTAAATGGCCAGGTCACAAGGGTCCCGAAGGCTCAGAGAAGGTTGGGGGAGGGGACCCACTGGAACAGCTGTTGGGAGACAGATGGTAGCCTCCCGTCAAGGCCATCCAGCGTGTTCTTTAACTTTGGGTTTTACCTCTGAGTGGAACTTTTTTGCACACAATGGGCTAAATGGCCAGGTCACATGGACCCCAAAGGCTCAGAGAAGGTTGGGGGAGGGGACCCACTGGAACAGCTGTTGGGAGACAGATGGTAGCCTCCCGTCAAGGCCATCCAATGTATTCTTTAACGTTGGGTTTTACCTCTGAGTGGAACTTTTTTGCACACCATGGGCTGAATGGCCAGGTCACAAGGACTCCGAAGGTTCAGAGAAGGTTGTGGGAGGGGACCCACTGGAACAGCTGTTGGGAGACAGAAGGTAGTCTCCCGTCAAGGCCATCCAGCGTGTTCTTTAACTTTGGGTTTTACCTCTGAGTGGAACTTTTTTGCACACAATGGGCTAAATGGCCAGGTCACATGGACCCCAAAGGCTCAGAGAAGGTTGGGGGAGGGGACCCACTGGAACAGCTGTTGGGAGACAGATGGTAGCCTCCCGTCAAGGCCATCCAATGTGTTCTTTAATGTTGGGTTTTAAATCTGAGCGGCACTTTTTTGCACACCATGGTCTAAATGGCCAGGTCATATGGACCCCGAAGGCTCAGAGAAGGTTGGGGGAGGGGACCCACTGGAACAGCTGTTGGGAGACAGATGGTAGCCTCCCGTCAAGGCCATCCAGCGTGTTCTTTAACTTTGGGTTTTACCTCTGAGTGGAACTTTTTGCACACAATGGGCTAAATGGCCAGGTCACATGGACCCCAAAGGCTCAGAGAAGGTTGGGGGAGAAGACCCACTGGAACAGCTGTTGGGAGACAGATGGTAGCCTCCCGTCAAGGCCATCCAATGTGTTCTTTAACGTTGGGTTTTACCTCTGAGTGGAACTTTTTTGCACACCATGGGCTAAATGGCCAGGTCACAAGGACTCCGAAGGTTCAGAGAAGGTTGTGGGAGGGGACCCACTGGAACAGCTGTTGGGAGACAGATGGTAGTCTCCCGTCAAGGCCATCCAGCGTGTTCTTTAACGTTGGGTTGTTTTACCTCTGAGCGGCACTTTTTTGCACACCATGGTCTAAATGGCCAGGTCATATGGACCCCGAAGGCTCAGAGAAGGTTGGGGGAGGGGACCCACTGGAACAGCTGTTGGGAGACAGATGGTAGCCTCCCGTCAAGGCCATCCAGCGTGTTCTTTAACATTGGGTTTTACCTCTGAGTGGTACTTTTTTGCACACCATGGGCTAAATGGCTAGTTCACATGGACCCCGAAGGCTCAGAGAAGGTTGGGGAGGGGACCCACTGGACAGCTGTTAGGAGACAGATGGAAGCCTCCCATCAAAACCATCCAGTGTGTTCTTTAACGTGCACAGGGTATGACTCTACTGCACATGGAACCATGGCTTAACATCCCATCCAACGGACGGCGGCCTTTTCAAACCCATCGGTGTCTTCTACTAATCGAGGGGAGGGATTTTGCAGAGATAAATCTCAACGCTGGCCCAGCCGGGACTCAAACCTGGGAAGAGCAGTTTACGGGCCGGGTGCGTTACCAATTACCCCCCCCCCCCCCCCCCCCCAATGTATGCATGCGTGTGTGTGTGTGTGTGTATGCATAACTAATTAACTCTTACCTTGAGTGAAGCCAAAGAGGAAGATGGTGTAGATGATGCTGAAGCGAAACATATCTCCCACTAACATGCTGTAGATCATCGTAACAAAAGGGCCTGTCAGACGGACAGCTCTAAAAAAATTTAAACGGATTTATCAGTCACTTATATGCATTTGCATTCATTTATCCTAAGTGCAATATTTCTAAACCAGATATTTAAGCTTTTAATTTATTATCATTCATAATACACATAAGAAATCTCTTTTACACCTTACTTATTGTATAATTTTTTGTAGCTTACATGAAAGACTGAAATCCTTACGAAGTGTTTATAGATCAAAATTTGCGATGTATTGAATATTTTCCTGTTTTTTTTTTTAATCAAGGGAATACAGAAAACTCTTATTGTCTGGACTAACTGGGACTAATAGTGGTCGGATAATTTAACAAAATTAGTTGTTTGGGTTGGGTTGTTTTACCTCTGAGCGGCACTTTTTTGCACACCATGGGCTAAATGGTCAGGTCACATGGACCCCGAAGGCTCAGAGAAGGTTGGGGAAGGGGACCCACTGGAACAGCTGTTGGGAGACAGATGGTAGCCTCCCGTCAAGGCCATCCAGCGAGTTCTTTAACGTGCACAGGGTATGGCTCTCCCGCACACGGGACCACGGCTTAACGTCCCATC
The DNA here is from genome assembly GCA_038380435.1 of Ryuthela nishihirai. Taxonomy (NCBI): domain Eukaryota; kingdom Metazoa; phylum Arthropoda; class Arachnida; order Araneae; family Heptathelidae; genus Ryuthela; species Ryuthela nishihirai. The sequence continues at coordinate 32,853,609 of JAWZYU010000023.1, forward strand.
CGACGGACGGCGCCCTTTCCAAGCCCGTCGGTGTCCCCTACTGACCGTGGGCAGGGAATTTTGCGGAGATAAATCTCAACGCTGACCCAGCTGGGACTCGAACCTGGGAACTACAGATTACGAGCCTGGCGCGCTACCGACTGAGCCACCCCTGCCCCTAACAAAATTGGAACAAATACAAGGTCATCACAATAGAATAACAAACTTTTATGTGCTGTGTTTCATTAGATAATTAAGTAACAGAATGTCGACAAACTCTCAAAGTTTCATTTGTGTTCAAAAGACTAGACTCATGCGCACACTTAGAATTTTTGTTTGGGGCCACTTCAATCAATCAATTCAGTTGCAATTAATCGTTTAAATATATTAAATTTTAAAATACGGAGCGGGGGTGGCTCAGTCGGTAGCGCGCCAGGCTCGTAACCTGTAGTTCCCTGGTTCGAGTCCCAGCTGGGTCAGCGTTGAGATTTATCTCCGCAAAATTTCCCTGCCCTGCCCACGGTCAGTAGGGGACACCGATGGGCTTGAAAAGGCCGCCGTCCGTCGGATGGGACGTTAAGCCATGGCCCCATGTGCGGGAGAGACATACATTGTGCACGTTAAAGAACAGGCTGGATGGCCTTGACGGGAGGCTACCATCTGTCTCCCAACAGCTGTTCCAGTGGGTCCCCTCCCCGAACCTTCTCTGAGCCTTCGGGGTCCATGTGACCTGGCCATTTAGCCCATGGTGTGCAAAAAAGTGCCGCTCAGAGGTAAAACAACCCAACCCAAATTTTAAAATACATTAAAAAATTTTTTGCTAAGCATTGCATTCTGAAATGAGGTCATCTTACATTCCGTAAAATACGCTAATCAATTTTTTTTCTTTTTGTTTCTATTTGAGCTTTTGGCGGCTGATGTCCCCTTCCCCCCTCTGGGTGCGCACTTTCACAGATATCAATGTGGATGTCATTGCTGGCGTAATATTGAACTTCTCTTCCATACTGGGCTCAGCATGTGTGTGCGTAATACTTGGAACAGTTGAAGTTATTATATAACGCCAGTTACATACACATTTCCAGGGGGAACGTGAAGCATAAAGGGTTGAGAACCACTGATATATATGTTTTATTTTATTCCCATTGTTATACTATAACTATAGTTTTATCTATCTATACAAGGGGTACGCCAGTTACATACACATTTCCAGGGGGTACGTGAAGCATAAAAGGTTGAGAACCACTGATATATATGTTTTATTTTATTCCCATTGTTATACTATAACTATAGTTTTATCTATCTATACAAAGGGTACGCCAGTTACATACACATTTCCAGGGGGTACGTGAAGCATAAAGGGTTGAGAACCACTGATATATATGTTTTATTTTATTCCCATTGTTATACTATAACTATAGTTTTATCTATCCATACAAGGGGTACGCCAGTTACATACACATTTCCAGGGGGTACGTGAAGCATAAAGGGTTGAGAACCACTGATATATATGTTTTATTTTATTCCCATTGTTATACTAAAACTATAGTTTTATCTATCTATACAAAGGGTACGCCAGTTACATACACATTTCCAGGGGGTACGTGAAGCATAAAGGGTTGAGAACCACTGATATATATGTTTTATTTTATTCCCATTGTTATACTATAACTATAGTTTTATCTATCCATACAAGGGGTACGCCAGTTACATACACATTTCCAGGGGGTACGTGAAGCATAAAATGTTGAGAACCACTGAGAAATATGTTTTATTTTATTCCCATTGTTATACTATAACTATAGTTTTATCTATCTATACAAGGGGTACGCCAGTTACATACACATTTCCAGGGGGTACGTGAAGCATAAAAGGTTGAGAACCACTGATATATATGTTTTATTTTATTCCCATTGTTATACTAAAACTATAGTTTTATCTATCTATACAAAGGGTACGCCAGTTACATACACATTTCCAGGGGGTACGTGAAGCATAAAGGGTTGAGAACCACTGATATATATGTTTTATTTTATTCCCATTGTTATACTATAACTATAGTTTTATCTATCCATACAAGGGGTACGCCAGTTACATACACATTTCCAGGGGGTACGTGAAGCATAAAGGGTTGAGAACCACTGATATATACGTTTTATTTTATTCCCATTGTTATACTAAAACTATAGTTTTATCTATCTATACAAAGGGTACGCCAGTTACATACACATTTCCAGGGGGTACGTGAAGCATAAAAGTTTGAGAACCACTGATATATATGTTTTATTCTATTCCCATTCTTATGCTATAACTATAGTTTTATCTATCTATACAAGGGGTACGCCAGTTACATACACATTTCCAGGGGGTACGTGAAGCATAAAAGGTTGAGAACCACTGATATATATGTTTTATTTTATTCCCATTGTTATAATATAACTATAGTTTTATCTATCTATACAAAGGGTACGCCAGTTACATACACATTTCCAGGGGGTACGTGAAGCATAAAAGGTTGAGAACCACTGATATATATGTTTTATTTTACTCCCATTCTTATGCTATAACTATAGTTTTATCTATCTATACAAGGGGTACGCCAGTTACATACACATTTCCAGGGTGTACGTGAAGCATAAAAGGTTGAGAACCACTGATATATATGTTTTATTTTATTCCCATTGTTATACTATAACTATAGTTTTATCTATCTAAACGAAGGGTACGCCAGTTACATACACATTTCCAGGGGGTACGTGAAGCATAAAAGTTTGAGAACCACTGATATATATGTTTTATTTTATTCCCATTGTTATACTATAACTATAGTTTTATCTATCTATACAAGGGGTACGCCAGTTACATACACATTTCCAGGGGGTACGTGAAGCATAAAGGGTTGAGAACCACTGATATATACGTTTTATTTTATTCCCATTGTTATACTATAACTATAGTTTTATCTATCTATACAAAGGGTACGCCAGTTACATACACATTTCCAGGGGGTACGTGAAGCATAAAGGGTTGAGAACCACTGATATATACGTTTTATTTTATTCCCATTGTTATACTAAAACTATAGTTTTATATATCTATACAAAGGGTACGCCAGTTACATACACATTTCCAGGGGGTACGTGAAGCATAAAAGGTTGAGAACCACTGATATATATGTTTTATTTTATTCCCATTGTTATACTAAAACTATAGTTTTATCTATCTATACAAAGGGTACGCCAGTTACATACACATTTCCAGGGGGTACGTGAAGCATAAAAGGTTGAGAACCACTGATATATATGTTTTATTTTATTCCCATTGTTATACTATAACTATAGTTTTATCTATCCATACAAGGGGTACGCCAGTTACATACACATTTCCAGGGGGTACGTGAAGCATAAAGGGTTGAGAACCACTGATATATACGTTTTATTTTATTCCCATTGTTATAATAAAACTATAGTTTTATCTATCTATACAAAGGGTACGCCAGTTACATACACATTTCCAGGGGGTACGTGAAGCATAAAAGGTTGAGAACCACTGATATATATGTTTTATTTTATTCCCATTGTTATAATATAACTATAGTTTTATCTATCTATACAAAGGGTACGCCAGTTACACACACATTTCCAGGGGGTACGTGAAGCATAAAAGGTTGAGAACCACTGATATATATGTTTTATTTTATTCCCATTCTTATGCTATAACTATAGTTTTATCTATCTATACAAGGGGTACGCCAGTTACATACACATTTCCAGGGTGTACGTGAAGCATAAAAGGTTGAGAACCACTGATATATATGTTTTATTTTATTCCCATTGTTATACTATAACTATAGTTTTATCTATCTAAACAAAGGGTACGCCAGTTACATACACATTTCCAGGGGGTACGTGAAGCATAAAAGTTTGAGAACCACTGATATATATGTTTTATTTTATTCCCATTGTTATACTATAACTATAGTTTTATCTATCTATACAAGGGGTACGCCAGTTACATACACATTTCCAGGGTGTACGTGAAGCAAAAAAAGGTTGAGAACCACTGATATATATGTTTTATTTTATTCCCATTGTTATACTATAACTATAGTTTTATCTATCTATACAAGGGGTACGCCAGTTACATACACATTTCCAGGGTGTACGTGAAGCATAAAAGGTTGAGAACCACTGATATATATGTTTTATTTTATTCCCATTGTTATACTATAACTATAGTTTTATCTATCTAAACAAAGGGTACGCCAGTTACATACACATTTCCAGGGGGTACGTGAAGCATAAAAGTTTGAGAACCACTGATATATATGTTTTATTTTATTCCCATTGTTATACTATAACTATAGTTTTATCTATCCATACAAGGGGTACGCCAGTTACATACACATTTCCAGGGGGTACGTGAAGCATAAAAGGTTGAGAACCACTGATATATACGTTTTATTTTATTCCCATTGTTATACTAAAACTATAGTTTTATCTATCTATACAAATGGTACGCCAGTTACATACACATTTCCAGGGGGTACGTGAAGCATAAAAGGTTGAGAACCACTGATATATATGTTTTATTTTATTCCCATTGTTATACTATAACTATAGTTTTATCTATCTATACAAAGGGTACGCCAGTTACATACACATTTCCAGGGGGTACGTGAAGCATAAAAGGTTGAGAACCACTGATATATATGTTTTATTTTATTCCCATTCTTATGCTATAACTATAGTTTTATCTATCTATACAAGGGGTACGCCAGTTACATACACATTTCCAGGGTGTACGTGAAGCATAAAAGTTTGAGAACCACTGATATATATGTTTTATTTTATTCCCATTGTTATACTATAACTATAGTTTTATCTATCTAAACAAAGGGTACGCCAGTTACATACACATTTCCAGGGGGTACGTGAAGCATAAAAGTTTGAGAACCACTGATATATATGTTTTATTTTATTCCCATTGTTATACTATAACTATAGTTTTATCTATCTATACAAAGGGTACGCCAGTTACATACACATTTCCAGGGGGTACGTGAAGCATAAAAGTTTGAGAACCACTGATATATATGTTTTATTTTATTCCCATTCTTATGCTATAACTATAGTTTTATCTATCTATACAAGGGGTACGCCAGTTACATACACATTTCCAGGGTGTACGTGAAGCATAAAAGGTTGAGAACCACTGATATATATGTTTTATTTTATTCCCATTGTTATACTATAACTATAGTTTTATCTATCTATACAAGGGGTACGCCAGTTACATACACATTTCCAGGGGGTACGTGAAGCATAAAAGTTTGAGAACCACTGATATATATGTTTTATTTTATTCCCATTGTTATACTATAACTATAGTTTTATCTATCTATACAAGGGGTACGCCAGTTACATACACATTTCCAGGGGGTACGTGAAGCATAAAGGGTTGAGAACCACTGATATATACGTTTTATTTTATTCCCATTGTTATACTAAAACTATAGTTTTATCTATCTATACAAAGGGTACGCCAGTTACATACACATTTCCAGGGGGTACGTGAAGCATAAAAGGTTGAGAACCACTGATATCTATGTTTTATTTTATTCCCATTGTTATACTATAACTATAGTTTTATCTATCTATACAAAGGGTACGCCAGTTACATACACATTTCCAGGGGGTACGTGAAGCATAAAAGTTTGAGAACCACTGATATATATGTTTTATTTTATTCCCATTCTTATGCTATAACTATAGTTTTATCTATCTATACAAGGGGTACGCCAGTTACATACACATTTCCAGGGTGTACGTGAAGCATAAAAGGTTGAGAACCACTGATATATATGTTTTATTTTATTCCCATTGTTATACTATAACTATAGTTTCATCTATCTATACAAGGGGTACGCCAGTTACATACACATTTCCAGGGTGTACGTGAAGCATAAAAGGTTGAGAACCACTGATATATATGTTTTATTTTATTCCCATTGTTATACTATAACTATAGTTTTATCTATCTATACAAAGGGTACGCCAGTTACATACACATTTCCAGGGGGTACGTGAAGCATAAAAGTTTGAGAACCACTGATATATATGTTTTATTTTATATTCCATTGTTATACTATAACTATAGATTTATCTATTTATACAAGGGGTACACCAGTTACATACACATTTCCAGGGGGTACGTGAAGCATAAAAGGTTGAGAACCACTGATATATATGTTTTATTTTATTCCCATTCTTATGCTATAACTATAGTTTTATCTATCTATACAAGGGGTACGCCAGTTACATACACATTTCCAGGGGGTACGTGAAGCATAAAAGTTTGAGAACCACTGATATATATGTTTTATTTTATTCCCATTGTTATACTATAACTATAGTTTTATCTATCTATACAAGGGGTACGCCAGTTACATACACATTTCCAGGGTGTACGTGAATCGTAAAAGGTTGAGAACCACTGATATATATGTTTTATTTTATTCCCATTGTTATACTATAACTATAGTTGTATCTATCTATACAAAGGGTACGCCAGTTACATACACATTTCCAGGGGGTACGTGAAGCATAAAAGTTTGAGAACCACTGATATATATGTTTTATTTTATTCCCATTGTTATACTATAACTATAGTTTTATCTATCCATACAAGGGGTACGCCAGTTACATACACATTTCCAGGGGGTACGTGAAGCATAAAGGGTTGAGAACCACTGATATATATGTTTTATTTTATTCCCATTGTTATACTAAAACTATAGTTTTATCTATCTATACAAAGGGTACGCCAGTTACATACACATTTCCAGGGGGTACGTGAAGCATAAAGGGTTGAGAACCACTGATATATATGTTTCATTTTATTCCCATTGTTATACTATAACTATAGTTTTATCTATCCATACAAGGGGTACGCCAGTTACATACACATTTCCAGGGGGTACGTGAAGCATAAAAGGTTGAGAACCACTGAGAAATATGTTTTATTTTATTCCCATTGTTATACTATAACTATAGTTTTATCTATCTATACAAGGGGTACGCCAGTTACATACACATTTCCAGGGGGTACGTGAAGCATAAAAGGTTGAGAACCACTGATATATATGTTTTATTTTATTCCCATTGTTATACTAAAACTGTAGTTTTATCTATCTATACAAAGGGTACGCCAGTTACATACACATTTCCAGGGGGTACGTGAAGCATAAAGGGTTGAGAACCACTGATATATATGTTTTATTTTATTCCCATTGTTATACTATAACTATAGTTTTATCTATCCATACAAGGGGTACGCCAGTTACATACACATTTCCAGGGGGTACGTGAAGCATAAAGGGTTGAGAACCACTGATATATACGTTTTATTTTATACCCATTGTTATACTAAAACTATAGTTTTATCTATCTATACAAAGGGTACGCCAGTTACATACACATTTCCAGGGGGTACGTGAAGCATAAAAGGTTGAGAACCACTGATATATGTTTTATTTTATTCCCATTGTTATAATATAACTATAGTTTTATCTATCTATACAAAGGGTACGCCAGTTACATACACATTTCCAGGGGGTACGTGAAGCATAAAAGGTTGAGAACCACTGATATATATGTTTTATTTTATTCCCATTCTTATGTTATAACTATAGTTTTATCTATCTATACAAGGGGTACGCCAGTTACATACACATTTCCAGGGTGTACGTTAAGCATAAAAGGTTGAGAACCACTGATATATATGTTTTATTTTATTCCCATTGTTATACTATAACTATAGTTTTATCTATCTAAACAAAGGGTACGCCAGTTACATACACATTTCCAGGGGGTACGTGAAGCATAAAAGTTTGAGAACCACTGATATATATGTTTTATTTTATTCCCATTGTTATACTATAACTATAGTTTTATCTATCTATACAAGGGGTACGCCAGTTACATACACATTTCCAGGGGGTACGTGAAGCATAAAGGGTTGAGAACCACTGATATATACGTTTTATTTTATTCCCATTGTTATACTATAACTATAGTTTTATCTATCTATACAAAGGGTACGCCAGTTACATACACATTTCCAGGGGGTACGTGAAGCATAAAGGGTTGAGAACCACTGATATATACGTTTTATTTTATTCCCATTGTTATACTAAAACTATAGTTTTATCTATCTATACAAAGGGTACGCCAGTTACATACACATTTCCAGGGGGTACGTGAAGCATAAAAGGTTGAGAACCACTGATATATATGTTTTATTTTATTCCCATTGTTATACTAAAACTATAGTTTTATCTATCTATACAAAGGGTACGCCAGTTACATACACATTTCCAGGGGGTACGTGAAGCATAAAAGGTTGAGAACCACTGATATATATGTTTTATTTTATTCCCATTGTTATACTATAACTATAGTTTTATCTATCCATACAAGGGGTACGCCAGTTACATACACATTTCCAGGGGGTACGTGAAGCATAAAGGGTTGAGAACCACTGATATATACGTTTTATTTTATTCCCATTGTTATACTAAAACTATAGTTTTATCTATCTATACAAAGGGTACGCCAGTTACATACACATTTCCAGGGGGTACGTGAAGCATAAAAGGTTGAGAACCACTGATATATATGTTTTATTTTATTCCCATTGTTATAATATAACTATAGTTTTATCTATCTATACAAAGGGTACGCCAGTTGCATACACATTTCCAGGGGGTACGTGAAGCATAAAAGGTTGAGAACCACTGATATATATGTTTTATTTTATTCCCATTCTTATGCTATAACTATAGTTTTATCTATCTATACAAGGGGTACGCCAGTTACATACACATTTCCAGGGTGTACGTGAAGCATAAAAGGTTGAGAACCACTGATATATGTTTTATTTTATTCCCATTGTTATACTATAACTATAGTTTTATCTATCTAAACAAAGGGTACGCCAGTTACATACACATTTCCAGGGGGTACGTGAAGCATAAAAGTTTGAGAACCACTGATATATATGTTTTATTTTATTCCCATTGTTATACTATAACTATAGTTTTATCTATCTATACAAGGGGTACGCCAGTTACATACACATTTCCAGGGTGTACGTGAAGCATAAAAGGTTGAGAACCACTGATATATATGTTTTATTTTATTCCCATTGTTATACTATAACTATAGTTTTATCTATCTATACAAAGGGTACGCCAGTTACATACACATTTCCAGGGGGTACGTGAAGCATAAAAGTTTGAGAATCACTGATATATATGTTTTATTTTATTCCCATTCTTATGCTATAACTATAGTTTTATCTATCTATACAAGGGGTACGCCAGTTACATACACATTTCCAGGGTGTGCGTGAAGCATAAAAGGTTGAGAACCATTGATATATATGTTTTATTTTATTCCCATTGTTATACTATAACTATAGTTTTATCTATCTATACAAAGGGTACGCCAGTTACATACACATTTCCAGGGGGTACGTGAAGCATAAAAGGTTGAGAACCACTGATATATATGTTTTATTTTATTCCCATTCTTATGCTATAACTATAGTTTTATCTATCTATACAAGGGGTACGCCAGTTACATACACATTTCCAGGGTGTACGTGAAGCATAAAAGGTTGAGAACCACTGATATATGTTTTATTTTATTCCCATTGTTATACTATAACTATAGTTTTATCTATCTAAACAAAGGGTACGCCAGTTACATACACATTTCCAGGGGGTACGTGAAGCATAAAAGTTTGAGAACCACTGATATATATGTTTTATTTTATTCCCATTGTTATACTATAACTATAGTTTTATCTATCTATACAAGGGGTACGCCAGTTACATACACATTTCCAGGGTGTACGTGAAGCATAAAAGGTTGAGAACCACTGATATATATGTTTTATTTTATTCCCATTGTTATACTATAACTATAGTTTTATCTATCTATACAAAGGGTACGCCAGTTACATACACATTTCCAGGGGGTACGAGAAGCATAAAAGTTTGAGAATCACTGATATATATGTTTTATTTTATTCCCATTCTTATGCTATAACTATAGTTTTATCTATCTATACAAGGGGTACGCCAGTTACATACACATTTCCAGGGTGTGCGTGAAGCATAAAAGGTTGAGAACCATTGATATATATGTTTTATTTTATTCCCATTGTTATACTATAACTATAGTTTTATCTATCTAAACAAAGGGTACGCCAGTTACATACACATTTCCAGGGGGTACGTGAAGCATAAAAGTTTGAGAACCACTGATACACATTTCCAGGGGGTACGTGAAGCATAAAAGGTTGAGAACCACTGATATATACGTTTTATTTTATTCCCATTGTTATACTAAAACTATAGTTTTATCTATCTATACAAAGGGTACGCCAGTTACATACACATTTCCAGGGGGTACGTGAAGCATAAAAGGTTGAGAACCACTGATATATATATATGTTTTATTTTATTCCCATTGTTATACTATAACTATAGTTTTATCTATCTATACAAAGGGTACGCCAGTTACATACACATTTCCAGGGGGTACGTGAAGCATAAAAGGTTGAGAACCACTGATATATATGTTTTATTTTATTCCCATTCTTATGCTATAACTATAGTTTTATCTATCTATACAAGGGGTACGCCAGTTACATACACATTTCCAGGGTGTACGTGAAGCATAAAAGTTTGAGAACCACTGATATATATGTTTTATTTTATTCCCATTGTTATACTATAACTATAGTTTTATCTATCTAAACAAAGGGTACGCCAGTTACATACACATTTCCAGGGGGTACGTGAAGCATAAAAGTTTGAGAACCACTGATACACATTTCCAGGGGGTACGTGAAGCATAAAAGGTTGAGAACCACTGATATATATGTTTTATTTTATTCCCATTGTTATACTATAACTATAGTTTTATCTATCTATACAAGGGGTACGCCAGTTACATACACATTTCCAGGGGGTACGTGAAGCATAAAAGTTTGAGAACCACTGATATATATGTTTTATTTTATTCCCATTGTTATACTATAACTATAGTTTTATCTACCTATACAAAGGGTACGCCAGTTACATACACATTTCCAGGGGGTACGTGAAGCATAAAGGGTTGAGAACCACTGATATATACGTTTTATTTTATTCCCATTGTTATACTAAAACTATAGTTTTATCTATCTATACAAAGGGTACGCCAGTTACATACACATTTCCAGGGGGTACGTGAAGCATAAAAGGTTGAGAACCACTGATATATATGTTTTATTTTATTCCCATTGTTATACTATAACTATAGTTTTATCTATCTATACAAAGGGTACGCCAGTTACATACACATTTCCAGAGGGTACGTGAAGCATAAAAGTTTGAGAACCACTGATATATATGTTTTATTTTATTCCCATTCTTATGCTATAACTATAGTTTTATCTATCTATACAAGGGGTACGCCAGTTACATACACATTTCCAGGGTGTACGTGAAGCATAAAAGGTTGAGAACCACTGATATATATGTTTTATTTTATTCCCATTGTTATACTATAACTATAGTTTTATCTATCTATACAAAGGGTACGCCAGTTACATACACATTTCCAGAGGGTACGTGAAGCATAAAAGTTTGAGAACCACTGATATATATGTTTTATTTTATTCCCATTGTTATACTATAACTATAGTTTCATCTATCTATACAAGGGGTACGCCAGTTACATACACATTTCCAGGGTGTACGTGAAGCATAAAAGGTTGAGAACCACTGATATATATGTTTTATTTTATTCCCATTGTTATACTATAACTATAGTTTTATCTATCTACACAAAGGGTACGCCAGTTACATACACATTTCCAGGGGGTACGTGAAGCATAAAAGTTTGAGAACCACTGATATATATGTTTTATTTTATATTCCATTGTTATACTATAACTATAGATTTATCTATTTATACAAGGGGTACACCAGTTACATACACATTTCCAGGGGGTACGTGAAGCATAAAAGGTTGAGAACCACTGATATATACGTTTTATTTTATTCCCATTCTTATGCTATAACTATAGTTTTATCTATCTATACAAGGGGTACGCCAGTTACATACACATTTCCAGGGGTTACGTGAAGCATAAAAGTTTGAGAACCACTGATATATATGTTTTATTTTATTCCCATTGTTATACTATAACTATAGTTTTATCTATCTATACAAGGGGTACGCCAGTTACATACACATTTCCAGGGTGTACGTGAAGCATAAAAGGTTGAGAACCACTGATATATATGTTTTATTTTATTCCCATTCTTATGCTATAACTATAGTTTTATCTATCTATACAAAGGGTACGCCAGTTACATACACATTTCCAGGGGGTACGTGAAGCATAAAAGTTTGAGAACCACTGATATATATGTTTTATTTTATTCCCATTCTTATGCTATAACTATAGTTTTATCTATCTATACAAAGGGTACGCCAGTTACATACACATTTCCAGAGGGTACGTGAAGCATAAAAGTTTGAGAACCACTGATATATATGTTTTATTTTATTCCCATTGTTATACTATAACTATAGTTTCATCTATCTATACAAGGGGTACGCCAGTTACATACACATTTCCAGGGTGTACGTGAAGCATAAAAGGTTGAGAACCACTGATATATATGTTTTATTTTATTCCCATTGTTATACTATAACTATAGTTTTATCTATCTATACAAAGGGTACGCCAGTTACATACACATTTCCAGGGGGTACGTGAAGCATAAAAGTTTGAGAACCACTGATATATATGTTTTATTTTATATTCCATTGTTATACTATAACTATAGATTTATCTATTTATACAAGGGGTACACCAGTTACATACACATTTCCAGGGGGTACGTGAAGCATAAAAGGTTGAGAACCACTGATATATATGTTTTATTTTATTCCCATTCTTATGCTATAACTATAGTTTTATCTATCTATACAAGGGGTACGCCAGTTACATACACATTTCCAGGGGTTACGTGAAGCATAAAAGTTTGAGAACCACTGATATATATGTTTTATTTTATTCCCATTGTTATACTATAACTATAGTTTTATCTATCTATACAAGGGGTACGCCAGTTACATACACATTTCCAGGGTGTACGTGAAGCATAAAAGGTTGAGAACCACTGATATATATGTTTTATTTTATTCCCATTCTTATGCTATAACTATAGTTTTATCTATCTATACAAAGGGTACGCCAGTTACATACACATTTCCAGGGGGTACGTGAAGCATGAAAGTTTGAGAACCACTGATATATATGTTTTATTTTATTCCCATTCTTATGCTATAACTATAGTTTTATCTATCTATACAAGGGGTAGGCCAGTTACATACACATTTCCAGGGTGTACGTGAAGCATAAAAGGTTGAGAACCACTGATATATATGTTTTATTTTATTCCCATTGTTATACTATAACTATAGTTTTATCTATCTATACAAGGGGTACGCCAGTTACATACACATTTCCAGGGGGTACGTGAAGCATAAAAGTGTGAGAACCACTGATATATATGTTTTATTTTATTCCCATTGTTATACTATAACTATAGTTTTATCTATCTATACAAGGGGTACGCCAGTTACATACACATTTCCAGGGGGTACGTGAAGCATAAAGGGTTGAGAACCACTGATATATACGTTTTATTTTATTCCCATTGTTATACTAAAACTATAGTTTTATCTATCTATACAAAGGGTACGCCAGTTACATACACATTTCCAGGGGGTACGTGAAGCATAAAAGGTTGAGAACCACTGATATATATGTTTTATTTTATTCCCATTGTTATACTATAACTATAGTTTTATATATCTATACAAAGGGTACGCCAGTTACATACACATTTCCAGGGGGTACGTGAAGCATAAAAGTTTGAGAACCACTGATATATATGTTTTATTTTATTCCCATTCTTATGCTATAACTATAGTTTTATCTATCTATACAAGGGGTACGCCAGTTACATACACATTTCCAGGGTGTACGTGAAGCATAAAAGGTTGAGAACCACTGATATATATGTTTCATTTTATTCCCATTTTTATACTATAACTATAGTTTTATCTATCTATACAAAGGGTACGCCAGTTACATACACATTTCCAGAGGGTACGTGAAGCATAAAAGTTTGAGAACCACTGATATATATGTTTTATTTTATTCCCATTGTTATACTATAACTATAGTTTCATCTATCTATACAAGGGGTACGCCAGTTACATACACATTTCCAGGGTGTACGTGAAGCATAAAAGGTTGAGAACCACTGATATATATGTTTTATTTTATTCCCATTGTTATACTATAACTATAGTTTTAACTATCTATACAAAGGGTACGCCAGTTACATACACATTTCCAGGGGGTACGTGAAGCATAAAAGTTTGAGAACCACTGATATATATGTTTTATTTTATATTCCATTGTTATACTATAACTATAGATTTATCTATTTATACAAGGGGTACACCAGTTACATACACATTTCCAGGGGGTACGTGAAGCATAAAAGGTTGAGAACCACTGATATATATGTTTTATTTTATTCCCATTCTTATGCTATAACTATAGTTTTATCTATCTATACAAGGGGTACGCCAGTTACATACACATTTCCAGGGGGTACGTGAAGCATAAAAGTTTGAGAACCACTGATATATATGTTTTATTTTATTCCCATTGTTATACTATAACTATAGATTTATCTATCTATACAAGGGGTACGCCAGTTACATACACATTTCCAGGGTGTACGTGAAGCATAAAAGGTTGAGAACCACTGATATATATGTTTTATTTTATTCCCATTGTTATACTATAACTATAGTTTTATCTATCTATACAAAGGGTACGCCAGTTACATACACATTTCCAGGGGGTACGTGAAGCATAAAAGTTTGAGAACCACTGATATATATGTTTTATTTTATTCCCATTCTTATGCTATAACTATAGTTTTATCTATCTATACAAGGGGTACGCCAGTTACATACACATTTCCAGGGTGTACGTGAAGCATAAAAGGTTGAGAACCACTGATATATATGTTTTATTTTATTCCCATTGTTATACTATAACTATAGTTTTATCTATCTAAACAAAGGGTACGCCAGTTACATACACATTTCCAGGGGGTACGTGAAGCATAAAAGTTTGAGAACCACTGATATATATGTTTTATTTTATTCCCATTGTTATACTATAACTATAGTTTTATCTATCCATACAAGGGGTACGCCAGTTACATACACATTTCCAGGGGGTACGTGAAGCATATAAGGTTGAGAACCACTGATATATACGTTTTATTTTATTCCCATTGTTATACTAAAACTATAGTTTTATCTATCTATACAAAGGGTACGCCAGTTACATACACATTTCCAGGGGGTACGTGAAGCATAAAAGGTTGAGAACCACTGATATATACGTTTTATTTTATTCCCATTGTTATACTAAAACTATAGTTTTATCTATCTATACAAAGGGTACGCCAGTTACATACACATTTCCAGGGGGTACGTGAAGCATAAAAGGTTGAGAACCACTGATATATATGTTTTATTTTATTCCCATTGTTATACTATAACTATAGTTTTATCTATCTATACAAGGGGTACGCCAGTTACATACACATTTCCAGGGTGTACGTGAAGCATAAAAGGTTGAGAACCACTGATATATATGTTTTATTTTATTCCCATTGTTATACTATAACTATAGTTTTATCTATCTATACAAAGGGTACGCCAGTTACATACACATTTCCAGGGGGTACGTGAAGCATAAAAGTTTGAGAACCACTGATATATATGTTTTATTTTATTCCCATTCTTATGCTATAACTATAGTTTTATCTATCTATACAAGGGGTACGCCAGTTACATACACATTTCCAGGGTGTACGTGAAGCATAAAAGGTTGAGAACCACTGATATATATGTTTTATTTTATTCCCATTGTTATACTATAACTATAGTTTTTTCTATCTATACAAGGGGTACGCCAGTTACATACACATTTCCAGGGGGTACGTGAAGCATAAAAGTTTGAGAACCACTGATATATATGTTTTATTTTATTCCCATTGTTATACTATAACTATAGTTTTATCTATCCATACAAGGGGTACGCCAGTTACATACACATTTCCAGGGGGTACGTGAAGCATAAAAGGTTGAGAACCACTGATATATACGTTTTATTTTATTCCCATTGTTATACTAAAACTATAGTTTTATCTATCTATACAAAGGGTACGCCAGTTACATACACATTTCCAGGGGGTACGTGAAGCATAAAAGGTTGAGAACCACTGATATATACGTTTTATTTTATTCCCATTGTTATACTAAAACTATAGTTTTATCTATCTATACAAAGGGTACGCCAGTTACATACACATTTCCAGGGGGTACGTGAAGCATAAAAGGTTGAGAACCACTGATATATATGTTTTATTTTATTCCCATTGTTATACTATAACTATAGTTTTATCTATCTATACAAGGGGTACGCCAGTTACATACACATTTCCAGGGGGTACGTGAAGCATAAAAGGTTGAGAACCACTGATATATATGTTTTATTTTATTCCCATTGTTATACTATAACTATAGTTTTATCTATCTATACAAAGGGTACGCCAGTTACATACATATTTCCAGGGGGTACGTGAAGCATAAAAGTTTGAGAACCACTGATATATATATGTTTTATTTTATTCCCATTCTTATGCTATAACTATAGTTTTATCTATCTATACAAGGGGTACGCCAGTTACATACACATTTCCAGGGTGTACGTGAAGCATAAAAGGTTGAGAACCACTGATATATATGTTTTATTTTATTCCCATTGTTATACTATAACTATAGTTTTTTCTATCTATACAAGGGGTACGCCAGTTACATACACATTTCCAGGGGGTACGTGAAGCATAAAAGTTTGAGAACCACTGATATATATGTTTTATTTTATTCCCATTGTTATACTATAACTATAGTTTTATCTATCCATACAAGGGGTACGCCAGTTACATACACATTTCCAGGGGGTACGTGAAGCATAAGAGGTTGAGAACCACTGATATATACGTTTTATTTTATTCCCATTGTTATACTAAAACTATAGTTTTATCTATCTATACAAAGGGTACGCCAGTTACATACACATTTCCAGGGGGTACGTGAAGCATAAAAGGTTGAGAACCACTGATATATACGTTTTATTTTATTCCCATTGTTATACTAAAACTATAGTTTTATCTATCTATACAAAGGGTACGCCAGTTACATACACATTTCCAGGGGGTACGTGAAGCATAAAAGGTTGAGAACCACTGATATATATGTTTTATTTTATTCCCATTGTTATACTATAACTATAGTTTATCTATCTATACAAGGGGTACGCCAGTTACATACACATTTCCAGGGTGTACGTGAAGCATAAAAGGTTGAGAACCACTGATATATATGTTTTATTTTATTCCCATTGTTATACTATAACTATAGTTTTATCTATCTATACAAAGGGTACGCCAGTTACATACACATTTCCAGGGGGTACGTGAAGCATAAAAGTTTGAGAACCACTGATATATATGTTTTATTTTATTCCCATTCTTATGCTATAACTATAGTTTTATCTATCTATACAAGGGGTACGCCAGTTACATACACGTTTCCAGGGTGTACGTGAAGCATAAAAGGTTGAGAACCACTGATATATATGTTTTATTTTATTCCCATTGTTATACTATAACTATAGTTTTTTCTATCTATACAAGGGGTACGCCAGTTACATACACATTTCCAGGGGGTACGTGAAGCATAAAAGTTTGAGAACCACTGATATATATGTTTTATTTTATTCCCATTGTTATACTATAACTATAGTTTTATCTATCTATACAAGGGGTACGCCAGTTACATACACATTTCCAGGGGGTACGTGAAGCGTAAAGGGTTGAGAACCACTGATATATACGTTTTATTTTATTCCCATTGTTATACTAAAACTATAGTTTTATCTATCTATACAAAGGGTACGCCAGTTACATACACATTTCCAGGGGGTATGTGAAGCATAAAAGGTTGAGAACCACTGATATATATGTTTTATTTTATTCCCATTGTTATACTATAACTATAGTTTTATCTATCTATACAAAGGGTACGCCAGTTACATACACATTTCCAGGGGGTACATGAAGCGTAAAAGTTTGAGAACCACTGATATATATGTTTTATTTTATTCCCATTCTTATGCTATAACTATAGTTTTATCTATCTATACAAGGGGTACGCCAGTTACATACACATTTCCAGGGTGTACGTGAAGCATAAAAGGTTGAGAACCACTGATATATACGTTTTATTTTATTCCCATTGTTATACTAAAACTATAGTTTTATCTATCTATACAAAGGGTACGCCAGTTACATACACATTTCCAGGGGGTACGTGAAGCATAAAAGGTTGAGAACCACTGATATATACGTTTTATTTTATTCCCATTGTTATACTAAAACTATAGTTTTATCTATCTATACAAAGGGTACGCCAGTTACATACACATTTCCAGGGGGTACGTGAAGCATAAAAGGTTGAGAACCACTGATATATATGTTTTATTTTATTCCCATTGTTATACTATAACTATAGTTTTATCTATCTATACAAGGGGTACGCCAGTTACATACACATTTCCAGGGTGTACGTGAAGCATAAAAGGTTGAGAACCACTGATATATATGTTTCATTTTATTCCCATTTTTATACTATAACTATAGTTTTATCTATCTATACAAAGGGTACGCCAGTTACATACACATTTCCAGAGGGTACGTGAAGCATAAAAGTTTGAGAACCACTGATATATATGTTTTATTTTATTCCCATTGTTATACTATAACTATAGTTTCATCTATCTATACAAGGGGTACGCCAGTTACATACACATTTCCAGGGTGTACGTGAAGCATAAAAGGTTGAGAACCACTGATATATATGTTTTATTTTATTCCCATTGTTATACTATAACTATAGTTTTAACTATCTATACAAAGGGTACGCCAGTTACATACACATTTCCAGGGGGTACGTGAAGCATAAAAGTTTGAGAACCACTGATATATATGTTT
Source organism: Ryuthela nishihirai (assembly GCA_038380435.1). Classification (NCBI taxonomy): domain Eukaryota; kingdom Metazoa; phylum Arthropoda; class Arachnida; order Araneae; family Heptathelidae; genus Ryuthela; species Ryuthela nishihirai. Next base: position 32,872,867 of record JAWZYU010000023.1, read on the forward strand.
TATTTTATATTCCATTGTTATACTATAACTATAGATTTATCTATTTATACAAGGGGTACACCAGTTACATACACATTTCCAGGGGGTACGTGAAGCATAAAAGGTTGAGAACCACTGATATATATGTTTTATTTTATTCCCATTCTTATGCTATAACTATAGTTTTATCTATCTATACAAGGGGTACGCCAGTTACATACACATTTCCAGGGGGTACGTGAAGCATAAAAGTTTGAGAACCACTGATATATATGTTTTATTTTATTCCCATTGTTATACTATAACTATAGATTTATCTATCTATACAAGGGGTACGCCAGTTACATACACATTTCCAGGGTGTACGTGAAGCATAAAAGGTTGAGAACCACTGATATATATGTTTTATTTTATTCCCATTGTTATACTATAACTATAGTTTTATCTATCTATACAAAGGGTACGCCAGTTACATACACATTTCCAGGGGGTACGTGAAGCATAAAAGTTTGAGAACCACTGATATATATGTTTTATTTTATTCCCATTCTTATGCTATAACTATAGTTTTATCTATCTATACAAGGGGTACGCCAGTTACATACACATTTCCAGGGTGTACGTGAAGCATAAAAGGTTGAGAACCACTGATATATATGTTTTATTTTATTCCCATTGTTATACTATAACTATAGTTTTATCTATCTAAACAAAGGGTACGCCAGTTACATACACATTTCCAGGGGGTACGTGAAGCATAAAAGTTTGAGAACCACTGATATATATGTTTTATTTTATTCCCATTGTTATACTATAACTATAGTTTTATCTATCCATACAAGGGGTACGCCAGTTACATACACATTTCCAGGGGGTACGTGAAGCATATAAGGTTGAGAACCACTGATATATACGTTTTATTTTATTCCCATTGTTATACTAAAACTATAGTTTTATCTATCTATACAAAGGGTACGCCAGTTACATACACATTTCCAGGGGGTACGTGAAGCATAAAAGGTTGAGAACCACTGATATATACGTTTTATTTTATTCCCATTGTTATACTAAAACTATAGTTTTATCTATCTATACAAAGGGTACGCCAGTTACATACACATTTCCAGGGGGTACGTGAAGCATAAAAGGTTGAGAACCACTGATATATATGTTTTATTTTATTCCCATTGTTATACTATAACTATAGTTTTATCTATCTATACAAGGGGTACGCCAGTTACATACACATTTCCAGGGTGTACGTGAAGCATAAAAGGTTGAGAACCACTGATATATATGTTTTATTTTATTCCCATTGTTATACTATAACTATAGTTTTATCTATCTATACAAAGGGTACGCCAGTTACATACACATTTCCAGGGGGTACGTGAAGCATAAAAGTTTGAGAACCACTGATATATATGTTTTATTTTATTCCCATTCTTATGCTATAACTATAGTTTTATCTATCTATACAAGGGGTACGCCAGTTACATACACATTTCCAGGGTGTACGTGAAGCATAAAAGGTTGAGAACCACTGATATATATGTTTTATTTTATTCCCATTGTTATACTATAACTATAGTTTTTTCTATCTATACAAGGGGTACGCCAGTTACATACACATTTCCAGGGGGTACGTGAAGCATAAAAGTTTGAGAACCACTGATATATATGTTTTATTTTATTCCCATTGTTATACTATAACTATAGTTTTATCTATCCATACAAGGGGTACGCCAGTTACATACACATTTCCAGGGGGTACGTGAAGCATAAAAGGTTGAGAACCACTGATATATACGTTTTATTTTATTCCCATTGTTATACTAAAACTATAGTTTTATCTATCTATACAAAGGGTACGCCAGTTACATACACATTTCCAGGGGGTACGTGAAGCATAAAAGGTTGAGAACCACTGATATATATGTTTTATTTTATTCCCATTGTTATACTATAACTATAGTTTTATCTATCTATACAAGGGGTACGCCAGTTACATACACATTTCCAGGGTGTACGTGAAGCATAAAAGGTTGAGAACCACTGATATATATGTTTTATTTTATTCCCATTGTTATACTATAACTATAGTTTTATCTATCTATACAAAGGGTACGCCAGTTACATACATATTTCCAGGGGGTACGTGAAGCATAAAAGTTTGAGAACCACTGATATATATATGTTTTATTTTATTCCCATTCTTATGCTATAACTATAGTTTTATCTATCTATACAAGGGGTACGCCAGTTACATACACATTTCCGGGGTACGTGAAGCATAAAAGTTTGAGAACCACTGAGAAATATGTTTTATTTTATTCCCATTGTTATACTATAACTATAGTTTTATCTATCTATACAAGGGGTACGCCAGTTACATACATATTTCCAGGGGGTACGTGAAGCATAGAAGGTTGAGAACTACTGATATATATATTTTATTTTATTCCCATTGTTATACTATAACTATAGTTTTATCTATCTATACAAGGGGTACGCCAGTTACATACACATTTCCAGGGGTACGTGAAGCATAAAAGTTTGAGAACCACTGATATATATGTTTTATTTTATTCCCATTGTTATACTATAACTATAGTTTTATCTATCTATACAAGGGGTACGCCAGTTACATACATATTTCCAGCGGGTACGTGAAGCATAGAAGGTTGAGAACTACTGATATATATGTTTTATTTTATTCCCATTGTTATACTATAACTATAGTTTTATCTATCTATACAAGGGGTACGCCAGTTACATACACATTTCCAGGGGGTACGTGAAGCATAAAAGTTTGAGAACCACTGATATATATGTTTTATTTTATTCCCATTGTTATACTATAACTATAGTTTTATCTATCTATACAAGGGGTACGCCAGTTACATACATATTTCCAGGGGGTACGTGAAGCATAGAAGGTTGAGAACCACTGATATATATGTTTTATTTTATTCCCATTGTTATACTATAACTATAGTTTTATCTATCTAAACAAAGGGTACGCCAGTTACATACACATTTCCAGGGGGTACGTGAAGCATAAAAGTTTGAGGACCACTGATATATATGTTTTATTTTATTCCCATTGTTATACTATAACTATAGTCTTATCTATCTATACAAGGGGTACGCCTGTTACATACACATTTCCAGGGTGTACGTGAAGAATAAAAGGTTGAGAACCACTGATATATATGTTTTATTTTATTCCCATTGTTATACTATAACTATAGTTTTATCTATCTATACAAAGGGTACGCCAGTTACATACACATTTCCAGGGGGTACGTGAAGCATAAAAGTTTGAGAACCACTGATATATATGTTTTATTTTATTCCCATTCTTATGCTATAACTATAGTTTTATCTATCTATACAAGGGGTACGCCAGTTACATACACATTTCCAGGGGGTACGTGAAGCATAAAAGGTTGAGAACCACTGATATATATGTTTTATTTTATTCCCATTGTTATACTATAACTATAGTTTTATCTATCTATACAAGGGGTACGCCAGTTACATACACATTTCCAGGGGGTACGTGAAGCATAAAAGTTTGAGAACCACTGATATATATGTTTTATTTTATTCCCATTGTTATACTATAACTATAGTTTTATCTATCTATACAAGGGGTACGCCAGTTACATACACATTTCCAGGGGGTACGTGAAGCATAAAGGGTTGAGAACCACTGATATATACGTTTTATTTTATTCCCATTGTTATACTAAAACTATAGTTTTATCTATCTATACAAAGGGTACGCCAGTTACATACACATTTCCAGGGGGTACGTGAAGCATAAAAGGTTGAGAACCACTGATATATATGTTTTATTTTATTCCCATTGTTATACTATAACTATAGTTTTATCTATCTATACAAAGGGTACGCCAGTTACATACACATTTCCAGGGGGTACGTGAAGCATAAAAGTTTGAGAACCACTGATATATATGTTTTAATTTATTCCCATTCTTATGCTATAACTATAGTTTTATCTATCTATACAAGGGGTACGCCAGTTACATACACATTTCCAGGGTGTACGTGAAGCATAAAAGGTTGAGAACCACTGATATATATGTTTTATTTTATTCCCATTGTTATACTATAACTATAGTTTTATCTATATATACAAGGGGTACGCCAGTTACATACACATTTCCAGGGGGTACGTGAAGCATAAAAGTTTGAGAACCACTGATATATATGTTTTATTTTATTCCCATTCTTATGCTATAACTATAGTTTTATCTATCTATACAAGGGGTACGCCAGTTACATACACATTTCCAGGGGGTACGTGAAGCATAAAAGTTTGAGAACCACTGATATATATGTTTTATTTTATTCCCATTGTTATACTATAACTAAAGTTTTATCTATCTATACAAGGGGTACGCCAGTTACATACACATTTCCAGGGGGTACGTGAAGCATAAAAGGTTGAGAACCACTGATATATATGTTTTATTTTATTCCCATTCTTATGCTATAACTATAGTTTCATCTATCTATACAAGGGGTACGCCAGTTACATACACATTTCCAGGGGGTACGTGAAGCATAAAAGGTTGAGAACCACTGATATATATGTTTTATTTTATTCCCATTGTTATACTATAACTATAGTTTTATCTATCTATACAAGGGGTACGCCAGTTACATACACATTTCCAGGGGGTACGTGAAGCATAAAAGTTTGAGAACCACTGATATATATGTTTTATTTTATTCCCATTCTTATGCTATAACTATAGTTTTATCTATCTATACAAGGGGTACGCCAGTTACATACACATTTCCAGGGGGTACGTGAAGCATAAAAGGTTGAGAACCACTGATATATATGTTTTATTTTATTCCCATTGTTATACTATAACTATAGTTTTATCTATCTATACAAGGGGTACGCCAGTTACATACACATTTCCAGGGGGTACGTGAAGCATAAAAGTTGAGAACCACTGATATATATGTTTTATTTAATTCCCATTCTTATGCTATAACTATAGTTTTATCTATCTATACAAGGGGTACGCCAGTTACATACACATTTCCAGGGGGTACGTGAAGCATAAAAGTTTGAGAACCACTGAGAAATATGTTTTATTTTATTCCCATTGTTATACTATAACTATAGTTTTATCTATCTATACAAGGGGTACGCCAGTTACATACACATTTCCAGGGGGTACGTGAAGCATAAAAGTTTGAGAACCACTGATATATATGTTTTATTTTATTCCCATTGTTATACTATAACTATAGTTTTATCTATCTATACAAGGGGTACGCCAGTTACATACACATTTCCAGGGGGTACGTGAAGCATAAAAGGTTGAGAACCACTGATATATATGTTTTATTTTATTCCCATTCTTATGCTATAACTATAGTTTTATCTATCTATACAAGGGGGTACGCCAGTTACATACACATTTCCAGGGGGTACGTGAAGCATAAAAGTTTGAGAACCACTGATATATATGTTTTATTTTATTCCCATTGTTATACTATAACTATAGTTTTATCTATCTATACAAGGGGTACGCCAGTTACATACACATCTCCAGGGGGTACGTGAAGCATAAAAGTTTGAGAACCACTGATATATATGTTTTATTTTATTCCCATTGTTATACTATAACTAAAGTTTTATCTATCTATACAAGTGGTACGCCAGTTACATACACATTTCCAGGGGGTACGTGAAGCATAAAAGTTTGAGAACCACTGATATATATGTTTTATTTTATTCCCATTGTTATACTATAACTATAGTTTTATCTATCTATACAAGGGGTACGCCAGTTACATACACATTTCCAGGGGGTACGTGAAGCATAAAAGTTTGAGAACCACTGATATATATGTTTTATTTTATTCCCATTGTTATACTATAACTATATTTTTATCTATATATACAAGGGGTACGCCAGTTACATACACATTTCCAGGGGGTACGTGAAGCGTAAAAGTTTGAGAACCACTGATATATATGTTTTATTTTATTCCCATTGTTATACTATAACTAAAGTTTTATCTATCTATACAAGGGGTACGCCAGTTACATACACATTTCCAGGGGGTACGTGAAGCATAAAAGTTTGAGAACCACTGATATATATGTTTTATTTTATTCCCATTCTTATGCCATAACTATAGTTTTATCTATATATACAAGGGGTACGCCAGTTACATACACATTTCCAGGGGGTACGTGAAGCATAAAAGTTTGAGAACCACTGATATATATGTTTTATTTTATTCCCATTGTTATACTATAACTAAAGTTTTATCTATCTATACAAGGGGTACGCCAGTTACATACACATTTCCAGGGGGTACGTGAAGCATAAAAGGTTGAGAACCACTGATATATATGTTTTATTTTATTCCCATTCTTATGCTATAACTATAGTTTTATCTATCTATACAAGGGGTACGCCAGTTACATACACATTTCCAGGGGGTACGTGAAGCATAAAAGGTTGAGAACCACTGATATATATGTTTTATTTTATTCCCATTGTTATACTATAACTATCGTTTTATCTATCTATACAAGGGGTACGCCAGTTACATACACATTTCCAGGGGGTACGTGAAGCATAAAAGTTTGAGAACCACTGATATATATGTTTTATTTTATTCCCATTCTTATGCTATAACTATAGTTTTATCTATCTATACAAGGGGTACGCCAGTTACATACACATTTCCAGGGGGTACGTGAAGCATAAAAGTTTGAGAACCATTGATATATATGTTTTATTTTATTCCCATTCTTATGCTATAACTATAGTTTTATCTATCTATACAAGGGGTACGCCAGTTACATACACATTTCCAGGGGGTACGTGAAGCATAAAAGTTTGAGAACCACTGATATATATGTTTTATTTTATTCCCATTCTTATGCTATAACTATAGTTTTATCTATCTATACAAGGGGTACGCCAGTTACATACACATTTCCAGGGGGTACGTGGAGCATAAAAGTTTGAGAACCACCGAGAAATATGTTTTATTTTATTCCCATTGTTATACTATAACTATAGTTTTATCTATCTATACAAGGGGTACGCCAGTTACATACACATTTCCAGGGGGTACGTGAAGCATAAAAGGTTGAGAACCACTGATATATATGTTTTATTTTATTCCCATTGTTATACTATAACTATAGTTTTATCTATCTATACAAGGGGTACGCCAGTTACATACACATTTCCAGGGGGTACGTGAAGCATAAAAGTTTGAGAACCACTGATATATATGTTTTATTTTATTCCCATTGTTATACTATAACTATAGTTTTATCTATATATACAAGGGGTACGCCAGTTACATACACATTTCCAGGGAGTACGTGAAGCATAAAAGTTTGAGAACCACTGATATATATCTTTTATTTTATTCCCATTGTTATACTATAACTAAAGTTTTATCTATCTATACAAGGGGTACGCCAGTTACATACACATTTCCAGGGGGTACGTGAAGCATAAAATGTTGAGAACCACTGATATATATGTTTTATTTTATTCCCATTCTTATGCTATAACTATAGTTTTATCTATATATACAAGGGGTACGCCAGTTACATACACATTTCCAGGGGGTACGTGAAGCATAAAAGTTTGAGAACCACTGATATATATGTTTTATTTTATTCCCATTGTTATACTATAACTAAAGTTTTATCTATCTATACAAGGGGTACGCCAGTTACATACACATTTCCAGGGGGTACGTGAAGCATAAAAGGTTGAGAACCACTGATATATATGTTTTATTTTATTCCCATTCTTATGCTATAACTATAGTTTTATCTATCTATACAAGGGGTACGCCAGTTACATACACATTTCCAGGGGGTACGTGAAGCATAAAAGGTTGAGAACCACTGATATATATGTTTTATTTTATTCCCATTGTTATACTATAACTATAGTTTTATCTATCTATACAAGGGGTACGCCAGTTACATACACATTTCCAGGGGGTACGTGAAGCATAAAAGTTTGAGAACCACTGATATATATGTTTTATTTTATTCCCATTCTTATGCTATAACTATAGTTTTATCTATCTATACAAGGGGTACGCCAGTTACATACACATTTCCAGGGGGTACGTGAAGCATAAAAGTTTGAGAACCATTGATATATATGTTTTATTTTATTCCCATTCTTATGCTTTAACTATAGTTTTATCTATCTATACAAGGGGTACGCCAGTTACATACACATTTCCAGGGGGTACGTGAAGCATAAAAGTTTGAGAACCACTGATATATATGTTTTATTTTATTCCCATTCTTATGCTATAACTATAGTTTTATCTATCTATACAAGGGGTACGCCAGTTACATACACATTTCCAGGGGGTACGTGAAGCATAAAAGTTTGAGAACCATTGATATATATGTTTTATTTTATTCCCATTCTTATGCTATAACTATAGTTTTATCTATCTATACAAGGGGTACGCCAGTTACATACACATTTCCAGGGGGTACGTGAAGCATAAAAGTTTGAGAACCACTGATATATATGTTTTATTTTATTCCCATTCTTATGCTATAACTATAGTTTTATCTATCTATACAAGGGGTACGCCAGTTACATACACATTTCCAGGGGGTACGTGAAGCATAAAAGTTTGAGAACCACTGAGAAATATGTTTTATTTTATTCCCATTGTTATACTATAACTATAGTTTTATCTATCTATACAAGGGGTACGCCAGTTACATACACATTTCCAGGGGGTACGTGAAGCATTAGAGGTTGAGAACCACTGATATATATGTTTTATTTTATTCCCATTGTTATACTATAACTATAGTTTTATCTATCTATACAAGGGGTACGCCAGTTACATACACATTTCCAGGGGGTACGTGAAGCATAAAAGTTTGAGAACCACTGATATATATGTTTTATTTTATTCCCATTCTTATGCTATAACTATAGTTTTATCTATCTATACAAGGGGTACGCCAGTTACATACACATTTCCAGGGTGTACGTGAAGCATAAAAGTTTGAGAACCATTGATATATATGTTTTATTTTATTCCCATTCTTATGCTATAACTATAGTTTTATCTATCTATACAAGGGGTACGCCAGTTACATACACATTTCCAGGGGGTACGTGAAGCATAAAAGTTTGAGAACCACTGATATATATGTTTTATTTTATTCCCGTTCTTATGCTATAACTATAGTTTTATCTATCTATACAAGGGGTACGCCAGTTACATACACATTTCCAGGGGGTACGTGAAGCATAAAAGGTTGAGAACCACTGATATATATGTTTCATTTTATTCCCATTGTTATACTATAACTATAGTTTTATCTATCTATACAAGGGGTACGCCAGTTACATACACATTTCCAGGGGGTACGTGAAGCATAAAAGTTTGAGAACCACTGACTTAAATGGTGTAAATCATGATCTTTTGAGAATGAATGATGTTTTTATTCATTCAACATATACTAAAGGACTCTGAGTTCATCTATTTCAGTCTCCATTTCCAACAATATTCATTCGGCATTTATAATTCCGAAAATTGGAATATTTAGGCTAAATGTTTTATTAACTTTCCTATCAAATAAGTTAAAACGAAAGCAATAACCGTTATACTAAACTTTACTAACACGTGTAAGAACATTTCTAGCAGTTCGCATAATAATTATGTTAATCTTCACCACTTTTGAATGTGTTTTTTTTTGCACAACCAGCTAAATTGCTGAATGTTTCGGGTTCCATAAGTTTAAAATGCTGAACACTTATCACTGTAAATCGAGATCGAAATAGATTTGATTGAGATAATTAAATGATCGTCAATCATATTTTTTCGTAATTTTTTTTAAAGACGTTATGTGTTCTGTATCTGAGTTACTATTGACATAACTTTACCTATGGGTTGGGTTGTTTTACCTCTGAGAGGCACTTTTTTGCACACCATGGGCTAAATGGCCAGGTCACATGGACCCCGAAGGCTCAGAGAAAGTTGGGAAAGGGAACCCACTGGAACAGCTGTTGGGAGACAGATGGTAGCCTCCAATCAATGCCATCCAGCGTGTTCTTTAACGTGCACAGGGTATGGCTCTCCCGTAAACGGGCCACGGCTTAACGTCCCATCCGACGGACGGCGGCCTTTCCAAGCCCATCGGTGTCCCCTACTGACCGTGGGCAGGGCGGGGAATTTTGCGGAGACAAATCTCAACGCTGACCCAGCTGGGACTCGAACCTGTGAACTACAGATTACGAGCCTGGCGCGCTACCGACTGAGCCACCCCCGCCCCCACATAACTTTACCTAATCAACAACCGATGAGTGAATATGTTGTATACCTAACGTGGCTAATAACGGCTTGTCTATTGAAAAACCGCGGAATGTGCCCCCCCCCCCCCTCTCAGCAAAATCATTTCCCCAAAAGCAAGCATTTCTCTCCTCCAATTTCTCCTCTCATTTTCACTTTCAAAGACATTCAAGATATTAAAGCGAGACTAACCCTGCAAAGAAGATGAGGAAGAACCAGGAGCCTGGGATCGCTACAGCCAGAAGGAAGTCTTCGGTGGATCTGTCTCCGATGACACGGCAAGGGATGCAGGAGAGGATGAGGAGGCAAGAGATGACGAAAAATAGTTTCGAAGGACTAGACATCTGGAAGAAGAAGAAAAAAAAAAGTTGTATGTAGAGAAAGTTATTTAAATAATTCTCGGTTGTCTTCTTCACCGATCAGTCTATGTTTTACCTCAGCTCCAACAGATCTGGAGAAAGCCAGTCTCCCACATGCCCTCGGTGAGAAAGGTAGCACTGATGGGTTTGGAAAGGATGCCGTCCGTCGAATGGGACGTAAAGCCGTGGTCCTGTGTGAAGGAGAACCATACCATGTGCGTGTTAAAGAACACTCTGGATGGCCTTGATGGTAGATTACCATCTGTCTTCTAATAGCTGTCCAGTGGGTTGTCTTCCTCCAACCTTCTCTGAGCCTTTGAGGGTTCTTGTGACCTGGTCATTTAGCCCATTGTGCGCAAAAAAGGGTCATTCAGAGCTAAAACAGCCCAACCTTGTTTCCATTGTAACTGACCATTACTTTTACCTCAAGGCAGACTTCGGCAACATCCAGGTTTTTCAATTCACTATTCAGGCTCGAAAATGTTTAATTCAAATTCACAATAGATTTGAAATACTTAAAATGAGGACTTTTTCGCTCATTTCATTCTGAGACCATCGGAACTACTTTCGCCTAGGACCTCTTAAATACCAGCTAGAGACCGGGGAGGGGGGAATTCAAAAAGAAGGACAAAAATTTTAATTTTGGCAAAATGGTAGCCTTGGCTTGCACAGCGGTTAGGGAGGAAGCTACTATTCCAACTGGGTTGGGTTGTTTTACCTCTGAGCGGCACTTTTTTTGCACACCATGGGCTAAATGGCCAGGTCACACGGACCCCGAAGTCTCGGAGAAGGTTGGGGGGAGGGGTTGGGTTGTTTTACCTCTGAGCGGCACTTTTTTTGCACACCATGGGCTAAATGGCCAGGTCACATGGATCCCGAAGGCTCAGAGAAGGTTGGGGGAGGGGACCCACTGGAACAGCTGTTGGGAGACATATGGTAGCCTCCCTTCAAGGCCATCCAGCGTGTTCTTTAACGTGCACAGGGTATGGCTCTCCCGTAAACGGGCCACGGCTTAACGTCCCATCCGACGGACGGCGGACTTTCCAAGCCCATCGGTGTCCCCTACTGACCGTGGGCAAGGCGGGGAAATTTTGCGGAGATAAATCTTAACGCTGACCCAGCTGGGACTCGAACCTGGTTACTACAGATTACGAGCCTGGCGCGCTACCGACTGAGCCACCCCCCGCCCCCGTTCGTGGGAGTGGACCCACTGGAACAGCTGTTGGGAGACAGATGGTAGCTTCCCGTCAAGGCCATCCAGATGTTCTCTAACGTGCATAGGGTGTGGCTCTCTCGCACACAGAGCCACGGTTTAACGCCCCAAACGGCGGACGGTGCCCTTTCCAAGTCCATCGGTGTCTCCTACTGACAATGAGCAGGGTGGGGGAATTTTGCGGAGATAAATCTCAACGCTGACCACGAACCTGGGAACTGCAGATTACGAACCTGGCGCGCTACCGACTGGCCACCCCAGCCCCACTATTCCAACTGGCAAACTACATCTATACGTTAGCTCTAAGGAAGTGGTTAGAAATGACTAGTAGGACACGTTTTTTCAGGGCCGGTGCAAAGGACGGGAGAAGCGTGATATCCCTCGGAGCCAGGGACTTACCCCTCCCCCCGAAAATCTGGTGGTCTTATACGAAATCCCAAACTTGTCAATCTGCTTTGAAATTCAAAACAGTTGCTTTTGTATAATTATATTTTAGCCCCATAGTATAATGTCTGATTCTAAAAATAGATTTAAAAAGCAACTGTAAAATTTTATTCCGTATCGAATATAGAATATACAGAATATAATTTTAATAATTTCATTAAATTTTTCTTTTCTTTGGTCCAGTGGAATGTTTTAGGAATTGGGAAACAATACAACCCGTGGCCGAGTGGTTAGCACGCTTGGCTACTGATCTATGGGACCTGGGTTCGAGCCCCGGGTAAGGCATGGATGTCTGTGTTGTTTTTCTGCTGAGATCCTGCCATCCTCTCAGATCTTCTACTATGGCATGTAAACTGACAGGCTCCTGTCAGACCTCTGTGGCAAGCAGCTGCTTGAGGGGGTATTTATTTTTTATTTACAATCACTCAAAAAATATACGAACACTATGGTTGATTACAGAATTCAGAAAAAATATCTGGCAACGATTTTTTTTAAAGAAATGAGTAATCTGGCAACCTTCGTGTCACGTGACACGAAGGTTGCCAGATTACTCATTTCTTAAAAAAAAATCGTTGCCAGATATTTTTTCTGAATTCTGTAATCAACCATAGTGTTCGGACACTTTTTTGAGCGACTTACTCAAATCTTATTCTACGCAAATATTTATCTCCCCGTAAAGCTAAATTCTCGAACCCTCCCCGAAATGAAATTTTCCCATCCAATCAACCTGTTTTATATAAAAATTTCCTCCTCCGCTGAAACAATTATTATTAAAAAAATATTAGAAAATATATAAATATGCATGTAAATTTTATAATAGACAAATATTATAATAAACAACCAAATTATTTGAAAATTGAAAAGAATTTTGGGAAGGACAAAATTTCGTTTCGCCCTCTATCGTCTGCCCTGTGTCCTTTTAGAGGCCGGCATAACGATGAATATCAGCCCTCCTCTGTCCTATACGTAGGATTGGATTGGATTGTTTTACCTCTGAGCGGCACTCTTTTGCACACCATGGGCCAAATGGCCAGGTCACATGGACCCCGAAGGCTCAGAGAAGGTTAGGGTAGGGGACCCACTGGAACAGTTGTTGGGAGACAGACGGTAGCCCCCCGTCAAGGCCATCCAGCGTGTTCTTTAACGTTGGGTTTTACCTCTGAGTGGCACTTTTTGCACACCACGGGCTAAATGGCCAGGTCACATGGACCCCGAAGGCTCAGAGAAGGTTAGGGTAGGGGACCCACTGGAACAGTTGTTGGGAGACAGACGGTAGCCCCCCGTCAAGGCCATCCAGCGTGTTCTTTAACGTTGGGTTTTACCTCTGAGTGGCACTTTTTGCACACCATGGGCTAAATGGCCAGGTCACATGGACCCCGAAGGCTCAGAGAAGGTTAGGGTAGGGGACCCACTGGAACAGTTGTTGGGAGACAGATGGTAGCCCCCCGTCAAGGCCATCCAGCGTGTTCTTTAACGTTGGGTTTTACCTCTGAGTGGCACTTTTTGCACACCATGGGCTAAATGGCCAGGTCACATGGACCCCGAAGGCTCAGAGAAGGTTAGGGTAGGGGACCCACTGGAACAGCTGTTGGGAGACAGACGGTAGCCCCCCGTCAAGGCCATCCAGCGTGTTCTTTAACGTGCATCAGGGTATGGCTCTCCCGCACACGGGGCCATGGCTTAACGTCCCATCCGACGGACGGCGGCCTTTTCAAGCCCATCGGTGTCCCCTACTGACCGTGGGCAAGGCGGGGAAATTTTGCGGAGATAAATCTCAACGCTGACCCAGCTGGGACTCGAACCCGGGAACTACAGATTACGAGGCTGGCGCGCTACCGACTGAGCCACCCCCGCCCCATGAAGTGGGGAATTAGAAATAAATCAAAAATGAGAAGCAACCATTGAATTCGAAGAGCTTACGTACCAGGTTGATGAGTGATCCGACGAATCCCTGAGCCAGAATCTCTTGAACCTGCTGGAAGATGGCGAAACCCACGCAGCCAATGCAGGCGCCTATTTCGGCACAGTAGCGAGCCTGGAAAGGTAGAGGGGGGGGGGGATAATTATTAATAAAAATTATGTATCTAAGAGAAACTATTCTATGTTAAAAATGCTTTTGAAAATGGATTCAAAAGATACTTATAAATCAGGGGTTTCTAAAAGTTTTTGAAGGCGCAGTTTTTTGTAGCGACGTTATGCCCGGTGGCTACTTGGAGGTCACAGGTCGCATAGTGTGGCTACTTGGAGGTCACAGGTCTCATGGTGTGGCTACTTGGAGGTCACAGGTCTCATGGTGTGGCTACTTGGAGGTCACAGGTCGCATGGTGTGGCTACTTGGAGGTCACAGGTCGCATGGTGTGGCTACTTTAAGGTCGCAGACTGCATGAAGTTATTTTAAGGTTTGAGGTTACAAGATGTCGTTATTAGTGTTGGGAAACGTTATTGTAACGTAACGAAATGATTTTTGAATAACGTTATGAATAAAATTAACGGAATTTCAAAATATTTATAACGATAAAACGTAACAAATAACGGAAAAATAATTTCGTTATTTTCACTTTTTTGTGTGTTAACATATTTCAGATTTTTTCCTTTATGAGATATACTTAGAAACTTTTATGAAACAGATGTAAAATTTACTCTTATGATCAACGGAAAAGGTCTTCAGGGACTCTGCTCAACGACGCATTCCAAAAGAATTTGGGAAGCACCTATCTTAGACACATTCCAAAAGAATTTGGGAAGCACCTATCTTAGACACTTTCCTCGTAATTGGCACCCAGAGAAATGGTTGGGTTGTTTAACTCTGAGCGGCACTTTTTTGCACACCATGGGCTAAATGGCAAGGTCACATGGACCCCAAAGGCTCAGAGAGGTTTGACCCCAAAGGCCAAAGGCTCAGAAGGTTGGGGGAGGGGACCCACTGGAACAGCTGTTGGGAGACAGATGGTAGCCTCCCGTCAAGGCCATCCAGTGTGTTCTTTAACGTTGGGTTGTTTTACCTCTGAGCGGCACTTTTTTGCACACCATGGGCTAAATGGCCAGGTCACATGGACCCGAAAGGCTCAGAGAAGGTTGGGGGAGGGGACCCACTGGAACAGCTGTTGGGAGACAGATGGTAGCCTCCCGTCAAGGCCATCCAGCGTGTTCTTTAACGTTCGGTTGTTTTACCTCTGAGCGGCACTTTTTTGCACACCATGGGCTAAATGGCCAGGTCATATGGACCCCAAAGGCTCAGAGAAGGTTGGGGGAGGGGACCCACTGGAACAGCTGTTGGGAGACAGATGGTAGGCTCACGTCAAGGCCGTCCAACGTGTTCTTTAACGTGCACAGGGTATGGCTCTCCCGCACACGGGGCCACGGCTTAACGTCCCATCCGACGGACGGCGGCCTTTCCAAGCCCATCGGTGTCCCCTACTGACCGTGGGCAGGGCGGGGAATTTTGCGGAGATAAATCTCAACGATGACCCAGCTGGGACTCGAACCTGGGAAGTACAGATTACGAGCCTGGTGTGCTACCGACTGAGCCAGCCCCGCCCCAATGGCAACGGAAGAAACATCTGTTGACCTCACCTTTTTCCTTGAATCCTCGCGGGAGTCACTCCTAACTCATCTGAAAGAAGAATTGGCCTCGAAAGGTAGCATTAAATGGTACCTTGTCGTGCAAGTGCGCTTCAGGCGAAAAGTCTCCCCTTCTGCCTTCGAACACTGTACCCCGTTTTTCCGAAGTAACTGTGTCACAAGTCTTCCTACATCATCCCTAAATAGGGAACTGGATTCAGCGTGTAAGAAGATAAAGATCTCATTTGAAGAATTTGAAGGAGCACATAATGGATGGACACTGGATGCCGTACTCCACGCTGAAATGAACATTGGAAAATATATCCCTCTTGCAGGATCTAGTTATATCCCTACTCCAAGAGAATTACTGTTAAATCACGCTATTGTCAATGTATGTAATTCTGACCAAAAATGTTTTGTCTGGTCTGTTTTAGCCTCTTTGTATCCTACCACAGATCATCCACAACGTCCTAACAACTCTACGCATTTAGAAGAAAAATTAAACACATCTGGATTAATTTCCCCTGTAACAATGAATCAAATATCTAAATTCGAAAAAATGAACAAAATTTCTGTCAATGTTTTTGGATACGAGAAAGAGGTTGTCCCGCTCTACATCACACCATTCAGATTTAAAGCGCACGCAAATCTCCTTCTGTTATCGGATGATTAAAAGCAGCATTATTGCGCCATTAAAAATATGAGTCGACTTCTCAGTCCTCTCACTAAACATAAATGTCAGTCTTTCTACTGTGATTACTGCCTTCACCGTTTCACAAATGAATCACTCTTGAAGGATCATATCCCCTATTGTCAAGAACATGGACCTCAGACAGTAGAATTTCCAACTGAAGAAGAAAAATGGCTGAAATTCACAAATTTCAAGTTTCAGCAGCTCGTTCCATACGTGATTTATGCCGACTTTGAATCATTCCTAGTGAAAGTGGACACTTGTATGCCTAATCCTGAAAAATCTCACACCGCTCTCACAGCAAATCATGAACCCTGTGGATTTGCATATCTTGTTGTTGGGCCTGACGGCTGCAGCTATAAACCTCCAGTAATTTATAGAGGTCCTAATGCAGTAGAAGAATTTTTAGAACGTTTGCTTAAAGAAGAAGAAAACATCAAAAATTTACTGTCGATGATAAAGCCAATGCAACTCTCGAATCATGAAGAGAAAGAGTTTCACAACGCTACTGACTGTTATATTTGTAAGCGTGTCCTAGGAACAGATCGTGTGAGAGATCACGATCATATAACAGGTAAATTCCGAGGAGCTGCCCATAATTCCTGTAATCTGAACTTTAAGTTAACCAATAGGATTCCAGTTATCTTTCACAACCTAAAGGGATATGACAGTCATCTTATTATGCAAGGAATCGGTAGAATCAAAAATAAGAAGATTAATTGCATTCCCAATAACATGGGGACATTACATTTTATAGACTCCTATCAGTTTTTAAGCACATCTTTTTAGAAGCTAGTAAATAATTTATCACCAGGTGAGTTCCATATTTCAAAGGACCACGTTGAACCCGAAAGGTTACATCTGGTTCTGAGAAAAGGGGTTTACCCCTATGATTATATCGACAAAAGTGAAAAGTCTGAAGAAACAGTATTACCTCCACGTGAAGCATTTTGCAACCAACTCACAGAAGAAGCGCTAGGGGAAGAAGACTACATCCATGCAATAAGAGTATGGAAAGCATTCAACATAAAAAATCTAGGCCAGTATCGTGACTTGTACCTGAAGACAGACGTGCTCCTTTTAGCTGATGTTTTCGAAAGTTTCAGAAAACTATGCATCAGATACTATGAAATCGATCCCTGTCATGTTTACCACGGCTCCTGGATTAGCCTGGAAATCATGCTTAAAAATGACAAATGTAAATCTTGAGTTGATAACTAACCCCACAATGTACCTTTTCCTGGAAAAAGGAATACGAGGGGGAATTTCTGTGATATGCAATCGTCTTAGTACAGCAAACAACAAGTATTTGGACACCTATGATCCTCAGTTACCCTCTAAATACATTATGCACTATGATGCCAACAATCTTTATGGATGGCAATGTCGCAATGTCTCCCTCAAAGCAATTTTCGATGGCTTAATAAAGAAGATATAGCAGATCTAGATATTACAGCAGTCGCAGATGATTCGAATAAAGGGTACATATTGGAAGTTGATTTAGATTATCCAGTTTCTCTGCACGACAAGCATAATGATTATCCACTAGCCCCTGAGAAACTTCAGATTACCAACAGCATGCTATCACCATATTGTCAAGAGGTTGCCCAAAGCCTTGGAATAAATAGAAGCAATCAGTCGTGAAATTAGCCCCAAATCTAAATTCTAAGGAAAAATATGTCCTTCATTACCGTAATATGAAACAATATTTAGCCTTCGGTATGCAGCTGAAGAAAATACATCGCGTTTTAGAATTTAATCAGTCTTGCTGGCTAAAACCATATATAGAATTTAATACAGATCAGCGGAAGAAAGCTAGAAACGACTTCGAGAAGGACTTTTTCAAACTGATGAATAATGCTGTGTTTGGAAAAACGATGGAAAATTTGAGAAATCAAGTGAAAATTGAATTGACTCAGAACCCGAAGAGAGTATGCAAACTTGTAGCATCACCTGCTTTTCACGCTTTTCGTGTTTTTGACAACGAACGCGCATGTGTACAATCAAAGCAAACTAAATTGAAACTCAACAGGCCTATTTATGCTGGTTTCAGTATTCTAGATATTAGTAAACTATTGATGTATAGCTTTCGTTATGACTATATTAGTCCAAAATATGGAGAAAAAGCTAAATTATTGTTCACTGATACAGATTCACTGTGCTACGAGCTTCAAACCGAGGACGTGTATGCTGATATGAAAGACGATATAGATCGTTTTGACACGTCCGACTATCACATAGATCATGTTTTGCATAGTACACGTAATAAAAAGGTACTAGGTAAAATGAAAGATGAACTTTCAGGAGTACCTGTCAAACAATTTGCGGGGCTGCGTTCAAAAATGTATTCTCTTCTGAGTTTTCATGAGGAGAAGAAGACTGGGAAAGGAGTCCCCAAATACATCGTAAAAAGAACCCATCGCCACAAGGATTACAGACTGCTTGATAAACAAAAACCTTGTCGAGTAGATTTGACAAGGATTCAAAGTAGCAACCATCATCTTCATACAGTGAAAGGTGTAAAACTTGGTCTGTCACCATTTGATGATAAAAGATATATTTTAGAAAATGGTTATGACACCCTTTCGTATGGTCACTACAAAACGATGAAAAAATAACATAACAGAAAAAAACGAATATTTTGTTCACTGTGATTTTTAATATGTTTGAGCTATATGTTAATATGTATAAAAATATGACAATTTTATCCGAATGTATGCATAATTTTTTGTATAACCCCTGTATATGTAAAAATATTGCATGTCATTATTATATGTAGACAGCTGTATGTAAAACCATTTCCTCTGTTAACCTGCATTTTTGTAAGCAGGCTGTAAAGTATATCTATAATCAATGTGAAAAAAAAGCATCATTGTGAAATGTATAAAATTGTAAACCAATGGAAATCATTACATGTGTAAAGTATTATGTGAAACCTACGCATTGTCATTGTATCACCCAATACTTTGATATCAATAAAAAAATTTAAAAATGAAATATATGTGTTGTCTGAATTTCTGAGTCTTATCTTTAGCAAGTGGGGAGGTAAACAAGCCTTATCACAACCTTCTCACGTGACTCTCCCATGACACCCCGGAAATCTCATACTCCTGAGTCATTTCCACAGGTTGAATCACGTTGGTTGAACCAGCTCACTCACTGGGAGAAAACCCTTCTGGGATCATTTGGGTTGTTTTACCACTGAGTGGCACTTTTTTGAACACTATGGGCTAAATGGCCAGGTCACATGGACCCTGAAGGCTCAGAGAAGGTTGGGGGAGGGGACCCACTTTAACAGCTGTTGGGAGACAGATGGAATGATGGTAGCCTCCCGTCAAGGCCATCCAGCATGTACTTTAACGTGCACAGGGTATGGCTCTCCCGCACACGGGGCCACGGCTTAATGTCCCACCCGACGGACGGCAGCCTTTCCAAGCCCATCGGCATCCCCTACTGACCGTGGGCAGGGCGGGGAATTTTGCGGAGATAAATCTCAAAGCTGACCCAGCTGGGAACTACAGATTACGAGCCTGGCGTGCTACCGACTGAGCCACCCCCCCCCCCTTCTGGGATCAATTTCTGGGATTACACTTATAATAAAAGGTTGGTAATTCTCTAAATTTTCATGATTTATCAAACATTACTTATAATTTCACGATGTAGTGACATTCTCAAGTATTAAGAAGTGATGAAAATACAAGATTTCCTCTCAAAGTTGTCTGGAGACGCTTGCTTAATCATAGGCTACCGGACCTACCCGGACTGAGTCACCTCAAAATCAACGTTTTTTTTTTTAAAGTAATCGTCTCTCAAAAGTGGAGGACTTCAATAAATGCACCGAGTGCTGTGTTTATGAGAAAAATATCAGCATGGAATGAAATTCTAATTTTTACTTTGCAGAGACGGGAACTTTACGTAGATTTTTACAGAGAAATAATCAAAATTATTACATCAGCCATTTGGCGATAAAAGATTTTATCAAGTGTTTTAGAGCAGATTTTACTGAATATTAATACTTTACAATAAAGGAAAAGGATAATTTCCTGTATATAATACAGAGGAGTATAGACGAATTTTATATACTTTTCCTATGAATAAAAAAAAAATAATTGGATTTTCATACTGTTATACGAATTACTCAGTTAATAATTGTTTTACTTTGGAATGTTTCCATGACAAAAAGTATGACGATTTAATTAAAAATAACGTTTTTTCTCCCTAATTTTATTGAAAATTGAGGGGATTTCATCATAAAATTTAAGTGATTTAAAGAAAAAGAGAAAATTGTCATCAACACATTCTATATACAAAACGAATTAATGCAGCCTAGTTACTGGAAATTAACCTAATATTGAAGTAATTTCTACCTAAAGTATAAAAAAAACTAAATTTTAATCACATTTTTAACCACTAGATGGCGCCACAGTTACTATTAGACCTTGGACAGATGGGAAAAACCTTTTTGCTCAGAGCGCCACCTAGCGGGATTTTTTGTAGTTTGTTCCCAACTGGGGTCCCCCACCAGGCGCTTTCATGGCCATGCCTACCCGAAATGGGGTTAATTAATTTTTAATCAATTATAATTATGAATTATTTTTAATTAACCATTAATTAATTATGAATTATGAATATTAATAAGGGGCGTGGCCGGAAGTGGGCGTGGCTTGTGCCATCATAGGGGAAAGCACAGTGCGTGGGGAATCGCTGGAGTGGGAACAAACTTCTCGAAAAATCCCGTTAGGTGGCGCTCTGAGCAAAAAGGTAAGTTTTCCCCATCTACCCAAGATCTAATAGTAACTGTGGCGCCATCTAGTGGTTAAAAATGTAATTAAAATTAAGTTTTTTTTTTTATACTTTAGGTAGAAAATACTTCAATATTATGTTAATTTCCAGTAACTAGGCTGCATTCATTTCTTTTTGTATATAGAATGCGTTGATGACAATATATTACGTATATAGTGTTAAAAGAAATCTAATTAAAATTTTTTGTTTTTCCCCTTAAATTATAAGAAAATAATGTTTTAAAGCGGATTTGTGTAGAGATGCATTTAAATAGGAAATATTGCTCACATTACTTTCAATTGGGTACTTAACTGTTGAATGAAAAAAATAGCAATTAATGTGTAAAATACTGAAAAAATGTGTAATGTTGAAACACAGAGCATGTCATAAGTCTCAGAGGTATATGTTTACGTCTCAGAGGTATATGTTGATACGTTCGCTAGTCCTTTTTCCTTATATGCAATGTTAAAAGTGTCCTCCAAAAAGTTACCATGGTGGGGCATCCGGAAGCATAATCTAAGATACTTACAATCGTCGTGGCGTCTATCTTGCCCAGAAGTGGTTCTTTTGTGGTAGGTCGAAGGAAGACGGCGATGCTGATGTTCAGCAAGTGCAGCAGCATCAGGCAGAGACGTCGGTAGAAACAACGCTGGAAAAAAACAAGTTGTTTCATATATTATGAATTATCTTTCAATCATATAACATGTACAGTCGCTCAAAAAAATATCCGAACACTACGGTTGATTACAGAATTCAGGAAAAATATCTGGCAACGATTTTTTTAGAAATTGGTGATCTGGCAACCTTCGTGTCACGTGATTACAGAATTCAGGAAAAATATCTAGAGCGTGTACAGCAACTGTACACGCTCCAGTTACCGTTCACAGCAAACTGGAGCGTGTGCAGTAACTGCACACGCTGAATATTTCTGTGAGTGGGCCCACACGATCTAGTATCAAAATAATATGACCATCTACAGTCGCTCAAAAAAATATCCGAACACTATGGTTGGTTACAGAATGCAGTAAAAATATCTGGCAACGATTTTTTTTTAGAAATTAGTGATCTGGCAACCTTCGTGTCACGTGATTACAGAATTCAGGAAAAATATCTAGAGCGTGTACAGCAACTGTACACGCTCCAGTTACCTTTCACAGCAAACTGGAGCGTGTGCAGTAACTGCACACGCTCAATATTTCTGTGAGTGGGCCCACACGATCTAGTATCAAAATAATATGACCACCTACAGTCGCTCAAAAAAGTATCCGAACACTATGGTTGGTTACAGAATGCAGTAAAAATATCTGGCAACGATTTTTTTTTAGAAATTAGTGATCTGGCAACCTTCGTGTCACGAGAAATGAAGGTTACTTTTAATAATTTAGGGTAATTTGTTCATGCCCAGAGCTAAAAAACCGAACAAGAAAACTGTTTAAATTTCAAATGAATAATTTGATTTTTAAACGTTACTTCATATTGAATATTACGAGTTATGTGTAATATTAATTTATTACACATAACACATAATAATTTATTCTATTTATTAACAAAACTGTATTACTTATCATTAAAATTCCTATACCCATTTCTGAGCCTTCGGGGTCCATGTGACCTGGCCATTTAGCCCATGGTGTGCAAAAAAGTGCCGCTCAGAGGTAAAACAACCCAACCCTATACCCATTTCGATTACATTAATTCCTTTTTTAAAGTTGTGAAAAAAAATTATACGAAATTTAAAAAACTATTGCACATTACCACTTTACGTGCTTAGGGGCAGACGAGATTTAAATCCGGCCCCGTATTAACATAAGTACGATATAGGGTTGGGTTGTTTTACCTCTGAGCGGCACAGTTTTGCACACCATGGGCTAAATGGGCAGGTCACATGGACCCCGAAAGTTAGGCGAGGGGACCCACTGGAACAGCTGTTGGGAGACAGATGGTAGCCTCCCGTGAAGGCCATCCAGCGTGTTCTTTAACGTGCATAGGGTATGGCTCTTTCGTACACGGGCCATGGCTTAACGTCCCATCCGACGGACGGAAGCCCATCAGTGCCCCCTATTGACCGCGAGCAAGTACGATGTAATCCGGCCCTAGATTAACGTAAGTAATATAGGGAATATTTTGAATGATTATGATTTTATAACTCAGTAAAAGTTCAGTATACATTTTCAATGGAACCAATTGAATAATAGCATACAACGTTTGAGTTTTCCGAGTCATTCACATTCCCAAACAACATGGCACCCATTAATAAAAAAGTGGCTAATGAATTAACAACATCTCGAATTAACCTCCAAAAGATTTCTGCAATTATCAAATCCGAGTTTCAATTGTTCTTGGTTGAGAATTCCCGTCCTACCGACGAGGAGACGTCAAGCCGTGGGACGTTAAGCCCTGTCAGGAGGAGTAAAAGCTAATATCCGTTAGATGGGACGTTAAGCCGTACCCCCCCCCCCCCCCCCCTTATGCAGGAGAGTCATACCATGTGCATTTTAAAAAATACGCTGTATGTCCTTGACGGAAGGCTACCATCTGTCTCCAAACATTTCTCCAGTGGGCCCCTCCTAACCTTTTCTGAGCCCTCGGGGTTCTTGCCACCTGGCTATTTAACTTGATGCGTGAAAAAACGTGCCTCTCAGAGGTGTAACAACCCAACTTTACTTACGAATGATGGAACCGGTTAAATACATTTTAATTAAAACACAGTGTTAATAAACGTTTGCAGGCGATGAAACAAAACTTTTTGGAACAAACCTGCAACACACTTAATAAACTGTATCAATCGTTTGGCACATAACAAACTATACAATTAATCGTTTGGCCCATAATTAACTACAAAGTAATCGTTTGGCACTTAATTAACTATACCAGTGGTTCTCAACCTTTTATGCTTCACGTACCCCCTGGAAATGTGTATATAACTGGAGTACCCTTTGTATAGATAGATAAAACTATAGTTATAGTATAACAATGAGAATAAAATAATATATATACGTTACATTTTGTATTCATAAATCACACATATCGATAAACACAAAAAATGACGTAAACAATTTAACAAATCTTATAAAATTATAAAAATTTTACTGGGTAATCAGTTCTCAGAAATTAATCAGTCGCAGTGTTGCCAACTTAGCGACTTTGTTACTAGATAGAGCGACTTTTTGAGCTCTCACTGCTTACCTCAAAAGATTTTACCGCGTACCCCACGTTAAGAATCCCTAAACTATACAATAGTGGTCCGATAGCACTATTTATACACAGTGCGAAGACAGCGCCACTTCAAGAGACGACGGCTGTGGTCGTAACCTTTGCCTTCAAATGTTAAAGGTATCAATTGACTCACTACACGTCAGACGAAGGCCTTGGCTGACGATGCTCTTTACTGAAAGCGCCGGTTCTTAGAATCAGACCTAGAATCTTCCAATCGTGAGAAGAGCAATTTGATTAAAAGAAGAGGATCGCTGAGAAGAGATGCTGGGATGCGGTGATATTTCTTTACAAATTAAATTGGCGGCAGTTTATTTCTGTAGCAATTCTCTGTGGGGAATTGTAGAATGGCCGGATGTTTTTTCGTCTTGTCTCAGCTCATACGAAGTAAGATGTCTAAACAAATTTTGATGAATGGAGGAATATTTCAAGCACAGTATTTTTTTTTTTCAATGTAATGACGGTGAACTGAAGAGTGGGTTATGGATTGTTTTACACTTTTGTTTTCGTTTCATTTTTCAACATCCTTTTTTGCATTATGTTATGATGTATGCAGGGCCGGATCTAGGGAAGGGGGAGGTGGAATCAAGACGATTATTATTTTAATTTTTTTCATTATTCTTATTATAATATTAAATTAGATGCAATAATCTTGGGCATTAGGTGGTTCAACTTTGTAACTAATGATGAGGTTAGGCAAGGGAGTCTGCAACCTCCTTTAAGCAGCATATTGTGCAGAGAGAGACTCCGTTGGTTTGGCCATGTTGCCCGTATGAATAATTATAGATTGGCGAATAGGGTTATGAACAG
The DNA here is from genome assembly GCA_038380435.1 of Ryuthela nishihirai. Classification (NCBI taxonomy): domain Eukaryota; kingdom Metazoa; phylum Arthropoda; class Arachnida; order Araneae; family Heptathelidae; genus Ryuthela; species Ryuthela nishihirai. The sequence continues at coordinate 32,898,293 of JAWZYU010000023.1, forward strand.
TGTGCCTAAAGGCCTCAGAAAGAAGGGGAGACCTAGGATGCGGTGGGCAGACAATGTCAAACAGGACCTTGTTAGAATTGGTGTGCAGTGGCCAGATGCAGCAGATGTAGCTCAGGACAGACATGCTTGGAGAACTAAATTGCACGGTTTAGTTGGACCTCCGTAGCCCATGGCTGCTTGAGGATGTTGATGATGATGAGGTGGTCATATTATTTTGATACTAGATCGTGTGGGCTCACTCACGGAAATATTGAGCGTGTGCAGTTACCGTTCACAGCAAACTAGAGCGTGTGCAGTAACTGCACACGCTCCAGTTTGCTGTGAACGGTAACTGGAGCGTGTACAGTTGCTGTACACGCTCCAGATATTTTTCCTAAGTGTGCCTAAAGGCCTCAGAAGGAGGGGGAGACCTAGGATGCGGTGCGCAGACAATGTCAAAGAGGACCTTGTTAGAATTGGTGTGCAGTGGCCGGATACAGCAGATGTAGCTCAGGACAGATATGCTTGGAGAACTAAATTGCACGGTTTAGTTGGACCTACTTAACCCATGGCTGCTTGAGGATGATGATGATGATGATTATCTCATTTATCTATAAAAACCAAAAATATTGTGTGTCACATCCAAAGGAAAGCCGCATTCAAAGCTCCTTAAGTTTGAAAATATGCTGTACAGAGAAAACTTCCACTACAGATAAATTGAAGATAGCATTAAAATTCCTCGAAGTCTCGATTTGAAAAAAAAATTCATTTAATATTTAAAGATTTATTAGAGCTGGGATATTTAATGGAGACGTTGTTTCTAAGTTCGGCATGGGAAGATCTTCTTCGAAATGGACGAAAAATAATTATTACAGGAACTAAAAATAAGCGGAAATAATTATTACAGGAATTTTTAAAATTAGATTTGTTTTAGCAAACGATTTGTTTAACTGTTCCTGTGGCAGAGTCTTTAGCACGCTTTACTATTGATAACTTGGGGCAGGGGGTGGCTCAGTCGGTAGCGCTCCAGGCTCGTAATCTGCAGTTCCAAGGTTCGAGTCCCAGCTGAGTCAGCGTTGAGACTTATCTCCGCAAAACTCCTCGCCCTGCTCACGGTCAGTAAGGGACACCGATGGGCTGGGAAAGGTTACCGTCCGTCGGATGGGACGTTAAGTCGTGGCCCCGTGTGCGGGAGAGTCCTACTCTGTACACGTTAAAGAACACGCTGAATGGCCTTGATGGGAGGCTACCATCTGTCTCCCAATAGCTGTTTCAGTGGGTCCCCTCCCCCAACCTTCTAAAACTCCTCGCCCTGCCAACGGTCAGTAAGGGACACCGATGGGCTGGGAAAGGTCGCCGTCTGTCGGATGGGACGTTAAGTCGTGGCCCCGTGTGCGGGAGAGTCCTACTCTGTAGACGTTAAAGAACACGCTGAATGGCCTTGATGGGAGGCTACCATCTGTCTCCCAACAGCTGTTACAGTGGGACCTAGGTTCGACCCCTAGATGTTTCTGCTGAGGTCTCGCCTTTCTTTTCCATGGCGTATTAAACTGACAGGCTCCTGTCAGACCTCTGTGCCAAGCAGCTGCTTGAGGGGTAACTTTAAAAAAATGGTTTTGCGTTTTAATTTAACATTTGAGAAAAATTTTTACGCAATAGATTTCTTCTCGCAAGAGTACTGTTAAGTGTTTCAGTTTCTATGACTACTGAGATATTAAATGATATTGTTTTTGAAAAAAGATCTAGAAAGATCTGACAGTGACATTTTTCCGAGAAGAGTTTCTTTTCAAAGTAAGAGAGCTTTGAATGTTACTTTCGATTCACCTAATATCAAACTGTCCAATGATATTAGGGGGGGGGGGGCTCAGTCGGTAGCGCGTCAGGCTCGTAATCTGTAGTTCCCAGGTTCGAGTCCCAGCTGGGTCAGCGTTGAGATTTATCTCCGCAAAATTCCCCGCCCTGCTCACGGTCAGTAGGGGACACCGATGGGCTTGGAAAGGCCGTCGTCCGTCGGCTGGGACGTTAAGCCGTGGCCCCGTGTGCGGGAGTCATACCCTGTGCACGTTAAAGAACACGCTGGATGGCCTTGACGGGAGGCTACCATCTATCTCCCAATAGCTGTTCCAGTGGGTCCCCTCCCCCAACCTTCTCTGAGCCTTCGGGGTCCTTGTGGCCTGGCCATTTAGCCCATTGTGTGCAAAAAAGTGCCGCTCAGAGGTAAAACAACCGAACCTAATATCATACTGTCAAATGATATTAGGGGGCGGGGGGGGGGTCTCAGTCGGTAGCGTGCCAGACTCATACTCTGCAGTTCCCAGGTTCGAGTTGGATTGGGTTGTTTTACCTCTGAGCGGCTTTTTTGCACACCATGGGCTAAATGGCCAAGTCACAAGGACCCCGAAGGCTCAGAGAAGGTTGGGGGAGGGGACCCACTGGAACAGCTGTTGGGAGACAGATGGTAGCCTCCCGTCAAGGCCATCCAGCGTGTTCTTTAACGTTCACAGGGTATGGTCACCCGCACAAGGGGGCCACGGATTAAGGTCCCATTCAACGGACAGCCTTTCCAAGCTCATCGGTGTCCCCTACTGACCGTGGGCAGGGCGGGGAGTTTTGTGATCCCAGGTTCGAGTCCCACCTGAGTCAACATTGAGATTTATCGCCGCAAAACTCGCCGCCCTGCCCTTGGTCAGTAAGGGACACCGATGGACTTAGAAAGGCGGCCATCTGTCGTAATGGACACTTAAATAAATGTCATATGGGACATTAAACGTGGATCAGAGTCAATGACCGTCGACGCGTGCCAACAGATGAACAATCATACCCTGTTCATGTTAAAAAACACGCTGGACGGTCTTGACGGTCTGGCTCTTTCAGCTGTCCAGTGGGTCCGCTCCCAACCTTCTTTGAAACTCGGAGTCCTCGCAACCTAGAGGGGCGGGGGTGGCTCAGTCGGTAGCGCGCCAAGCTCGTAATCTGTAGTTCTCAGGTTCGAGTCCCAGCTGGGTCAGCGTTGAGATTTATCTGCGCAAAATTCCCCGCCCTGCCCACGGTCAGTAGGGGACACCGATGGGCTTGAAAAGGCCGCCGTCCGTCGGATGGGACGTTACCCCGTGTGCGGGATAAATAATACGGGCGGATGGACGTGGCCCCGTGTGCGGGAGAGCCATACCCTGTGCACGTTAAAGATCACGCTGGATGGTCTTGACGGGAGGCTACCATCTGTCTCCCAACAGCTGTTCCAGTGGGTCCCCTCCCCCAACCTTCTCTGAGCCTTCGGGGTCCATGTGACCTGGTCATTTAGCCCATGGTGTGCAAAAAAGTGCCGCTCAGAGGTAAAACAACCCAACCCTCGTAACCTAACAATTTAGCCCATTGTGTAGAAAAGAGAAAAGTGCCATTCAGAGGTAAAACAACCCAACCAATGATTTTCGAAATACATTGTACATTCAGTTCTGCGTGATCTTCTCCTTTAATCTCAACAATTCACTCTAAGGCAGAATAAACGAAATGATTCGGTTCCTTTCCTTTACTTCCTGATCCTTCCCAGAATGCATCAAAGTCTTTACGGGCAGAGGCAGTCAGACTCTCCTTTCCAGCTAAAGCATTGATCCGTCACAGCATGTTTTCATCTTTTATTGTTCGCTCCTGCTTCGCCATCATTTCCAGGAAATGTGACTCCTCTTAAATTTCCCCAGCCATTGGTGTTGAGTGACTCAAGTTTCGTAACTCTGAATAGATGCCCAGTAATTCCTTATGGCTGCACGTACTGCTTCTGCTATTCGTTTGCGACCTGATGCAAGTTACGTTTTCGCTCAGCTCTTCGGACGGGGGTGGCTCAGTCGGTAGCGCGCCAGGCTCGTAATCTGCAGTTCCCAGGTTCGAGTCCCAACTGGGTCAGAGTTGAGATTTATCTCCGTTAAATTCCCCGCCTTGCCCACGGTCAGTAGGGGACACCGATGGGCTTGGAAAGGCCGCCGTCCGTCGGATGGGACGTTAAGCCGTGGACTCGTGTGCAAGAGAGCCCACACCCTGTGCTCGTTAAAGAACACGCTGGATGGCCTTGACGGGAGGCTACCATTTGTCTCCCAACAGCTGTTACAGTGGGTCCCGTCCCCCAACCTTCTCTGAGCTTTCGGGGTCCATGTGACCTGGCCATTTAGCCCATGGTGTGCAAAAAAGTGTCGCTCAGAGGTAAAACAATCCAACGTTAAAGAACAAGCTGGATGGCCTTGACGGGAGGCTACCATTTGTCTCCCAACAGTTGTTACAGTGGGTCCCGTCCCCCAACCTTCTCTGAGCCTTCGAGGTCCATGTGACCTGGCCATTTAGCCCATGGTGTGCAAAAAAGTGTCGCTCAGAGGTAAAACAACCCAACGTTAAAGAACACGCTGGATGGCCTTGACGGGAGGCTACCATCTGTCTCCCAACAGTTGTTACAGTGGGTCCCCTCCCCCAACCTTCTCTGAGCCTTCGGGGTCCATGTGACCTGGCCATTTAGCCCATGGTGTGCAAAAAAGGTGCCGCTCAGAGGTAAAACAACCCAACACACTCATCTCTTAATAAATTCGCTTGGTTGGATTGTTTTATCCCTGAGCAGCAATTCTTTTTGCCCACAATGGACTTAATGGCCAGGTCACAAGGACCCCGTGGGTCCAAAGATGGTTGGGGGAATGGTACCCACTGGATAGCTGTTGGGAGATAGATGGTAGCCTCTCATCAAGGCCATCCAATGTGTTCTTTAAAGGGCACAGTGTATGGGTATCTCATGCACACGGGGTGAAGGCTTGACGTTCCATCTGACGGACGGCGGCCTTTCCTAGCCAAGAACAGGATGGAGGTTTAGCTGAGGTAAAACTCAATTCGGGCGGCGTTGGGACTCGAACCTGGGAACTGCAGATTACGAGAGACTAGCAGGCCAAATTATTATGAACAGTGCATCGTTTGCGAAGGACCATGAAATATGCCATTGCATGCAAATTTTGCTACTGACGTAACAACGTGGGAGGAGGTGACATTCCCTCCCCCTTAAAAGTACTATAGGATAACAGTGGTGAAACATTATTAAATATGTCCACATTTCACTCATATTTTTGGAAGATTTTTTTTAAATCTCTAAAACTAAGAAAACGTTGTATGCAATGGCAATCCAGTCTCTTGTACAGCAGCTCAAGAAAAATATCCGAACACTATGGTTGATTACAGAATTCAGAAAAAATATCTGGCAACGATTTTTTTAGAAATTAGTGATCTGGCAACCTTCGTGTTACATGACACGAAGGTTGTCAAGACCCATCGGGTTGTTGTTGTTTTACCTCTGAGCGGCACTTTTTTGCACATCATGGGCTAAATGGCCAGGTCACATGGACCCCGAAGGCTCAGAGAAGGTTGGGAGAGGGGACCCACTGGAACAGCTGTTGGGAGACAGATGGTAGCCTCCCGTCAAGGCCATCCAGCGTGTTCTTTAACGTTGGGTTGTTTTACCTCTGAGCGGCACTTTTTTGCACACCATGGGCTAAATGGCAAGGTCACATGGACCCCGAAGGCTCAGAGAAGATTGGGAGAGGGGACCCACTGGTACAGCTGTTGGGAGACAGATGGTAGCCTCCCGTCAAGGCCATCCAGCGTGTTCTTTAACGTGCACAGGGTATGGCTCTCCCGCACACGGGGCCATGGCTTAACGTCCCATCCGACGGACGGCGGCCTTTCCAAGCCCATCGGTGTCCCCTACTGACCGTGGGTTGTGTTGGGTTGTTTTACCTCTGAGCGGCACTTTTTTGCACACCAGGCTAAATGGCCAGGTCACATGGACCCCGAAGGCTCAGAGAAGGTTGGGGGAGGGGACCCACTGGAACAGCTGTTGGGAGACAGATGGTAGCCTCCCGTCAAGGCCACCCAGCGTGTTCTTTAACGTGCACAGGGTATGGCTCTCCCGCACACGGGGCCACGGCTTAACGTCCCATCCGACGGACGGCGGCCTTTCCAAGCCCATCGGTGTCCCCTACTGACCGTGAGCAGGGCGGGGGAATACTGACCGTGGGCAGGGCGGGGAATTTTGCTGAGATAAATCTCAACGCTGACCCAGCTGGGACTCGAACCTGGGAACTATAGATTACGAGCCTGGCCCCCAACTGAGGATCCCTTCCCCCCTCGATTTCAATTGTGACAAACCGATTAATTTATAGCATCCGCTAGTGAATCACTTTGTATCGACGCGAATTTCTCACGGTTGATATCCCTCTGATCAGTGGTCTGAAATTTTGATCGGCAAACTTAAAACTTTTCCATTAATCAAGCATTTATCTTTAGTTGCAAAAAATGAGTTTATAGATTCCTATGAAAAGAAAACGGATCATCGACATTTTCAAAATATTTTACGTTTCAATTGCAGAAGATACCCTTCTCAAAGTTATATTCGCTTGGTAAATGCTCAAACCGTAACCGCAACTAACCTGAGCGAACGTTTTCCATTTCTCCTCATGCTCAAACCGTAACCGCAACTAACCTGAGCGAACGTTTTCCATTTCTCCTCCAAGAGGCGTTGAATCACTCCACCCTCCAACATGTCCAGATGTTCGGTGGTACTTCCATTTAGAATTATCATCAAGGCGGAATTCTGATCTGCGAACAAATATTAAAAAGATTTAATAGATTAGCAATGTTAAATGAACATATTTATCATTTCGACAATGATATTGCATTTGAACCATTTTTTTTTCTTCCAGTAAATCGGACACTTACTCGTTTTTCCGTTTGGCTGGAGGCTGTCCAAGGCGTTGAGAGGATAGCCAGAGCACGTGATATTGCTGTATCTCCAGAATTCCTGAGATAAAAATATATAATAAGGTTAAAAAAAAGCAAGCATCGCCAAAAAATGAAGCTTTGCAACTACTATTAGAACCTTAATAAGCTGTAATCTACGCCAGAAGGCGAATTGAAGTCCATATCTAAAAAGACGTAGAATTTGCTAAACTTCTCTAAGAGCTAAAAATAGCAGACATTGTTATGCGACAAGGACGTGCCCAGGGCAGATAAAGTGCAGATGCACGGGGTCCTCGAACTACCTGCTTTGAAATCTGAAACATATGTATTTCTGTAATTCTGTTTTAAGCCCATATTATACAGTAGGGAACACCGATGGGCTTGGAAAGGCCGCCGTCCGTCGGATGGGACGTTAAGCCGTGGATCCGTGTGCGGGAGAGCCATACCCTGTGCACGTTAAAGAACACGCTGGATGGCCTTGGCGGGAGGTTACAATATGTCTCCCAACAGCTGTTACAGTGGATCCCCTCCCCCAACCTTCTCTGAGCCTTCGGGATCCTTGTGACCTGGCCATTTCGCCCATGGTGTGCAAAAAAGTGCCACTCAGAGGTAGAGTTGTGGGTTGTTTTACCTCTGAGGGCACTTTTTTGCACACCATGGGCTAAATGGCCAGGTCACATGGACCCCGAAGGCTCAGAGAAGTTTGGGGGAGGGGACCCACTGGAATTGCTTTTGGCAGACAGATGGTAGCCTCCTGTCAAGGCCATCCAGCGTGTTCTTTAACGTGCACAGGGTATAGCTCTCCCGCACACGGGACCACGGCTTAACGTCCCATCCGACGGACGGCGGTCTTTCCAAGCCCATCGGTGTCCCCTACTGACCGTAGGCAGGGCGGGGAAATTTTGCGGAGATAAATCTCAACGCTGACCCAGCTGGGACTCGAACCTGGGAACTACAGATTACGAGATTGGCGCGCTACCGACTGAGCCACCCCCGCCCCTGTTAATCGGTGTTATTCTTGTTCTTCAGATGAGGGAAAGTCAGCGGACTTAAGTGAGTTTGAGAAAGGCCAAATTGTAATGGCCAGACAACTGGATCCGAGCATTTCCGAGACGGTAAGGCTTGTGGGGGTGCTCACGGTCACCTTCAAAAAGTAGTCCGAAGAGGGGAAAACCTCGATTCAACGGCAAGGTGTGAGCCGACCACGACTCATCGACGCTACAGGTGAGTGAAAGTTATCTCTCGTATGGTACAAGCCAACACCTCTCTTGTGTTGCGATCTTATGCAACCACGGCAATCCCGATTCCGCCTATACGACACTACCAGTTATGAAAAGCCGTGCTATCTAGAGCCGGGGTCAAGGAATACGCCCTATAGGCGCACCTCAACCCCAGCCTCACATGGCAGCAGTCCTATAGAAGGAAAGCTGACCACCGGAAGAAACCTTACTTTAATCTGTTCCCCGGTTAGCCATGAACAAGGATATATAGATCCAAGTTTGCTCGGCATCCGGGGTGGAGACTTTTAGTAAGACCCAGACTTTTTTTGAGGGGTCGTGCCCACTAGGCGGGCTCAAACCGTTCGGCAGAGCCCTCGAACTGCTCACCCAGAGCACCTGAGGTTGAGGCCTCGGACACCGTCACCATCCAACCGGTCTTCCGACCAGTCAGCGGCATCGTCGGCCTCGGTTGGTCTTGGCTATGTCCAACCGGGGCACCAATACGGTCGGCACAGCTTTCGACCGGGTTGCTGGGCCCTAGGCCCCCCACCACGACAAGGTGGTCCCCTATTTGGGGGGGGGGGGGGGTACAAGCCAACAGAAGGGATACTGTGGTGCAAGTCGGCTGTAATTTGAAATTGGTGACGAGAGTAATGTGTCACAACACACAGTACATCGAGCCCTGCTGAAAATGGGGCTGCGTGGCCGCAGGTCGCTCCAAGTGCCCATGCTAACCTCGGTATTGTCGAAAGTGTCTACAGTGGGCATGCGAACATCAAAACCGGACCTTGAATGATTGGAAGAAGATCGTCTGTTCCAATCCATCTTGTATCCTGTTGCACCATGTGGATGGCCGGGTACATGTGCGTCGTGTACCTGGGGAAGTGTTGGCACCAGGATGCACAGTGGGACAAAAACAAGCTGGTGGAGGAAGTGTAATACTTTGGGTAATGTTTAGCTGGGAATCCCTGGGTCCAGTCTTTCATGTGCAGGAAACTATGACGTCTACCACCTACGTAAACATCATTGCAGACGACGTACATCCTATCATGGATTGGATTGTTTTACCTCTGAGCGGCACTTTTTGCACACCTTGGGCTAAGTGGCCGGGCCACAAGGACCCCGAAGGCTCAGAGAAGGTTGGGGGAGGGGACCCGCTGGAACAACTGTTGGGAGACAGATGGTAGCCTCCCGTCAAGGCCATCCAGCGTGTTCTTTAATGTGCACAGGGTATGGCTCTCCCGCACACGGGGCGACGGCTTAACGTCCCATCCGACGGGCGGCGGCCTTTCCAAGCCCATCGGTGTCCCCTACTGACCGTGGGCAGGGCAGGGAAATTTTGCGGAGATAAATCTCAACGCTGACCCAGCTGGGACTCGAACCTGGGAACTACAGATTACGAGCCTGGCGCGCTACCGACTGAACCACCCCCGCCTCCATCCTATCATGGCAACGGTATACCCCTCTAATAGTGCCTTCTTTCAGCAAGTAATGCATCGTGCCATACAGCCCGGATTGTTCGAGAATGGTTTACAGAACACGAGGAACACTTCCAGGTGTTGCCCTGGTCTCCAAATTCCCCAAACGTCAATCCAATCGAGTATCTATGGTTTGTGTTGGAACAACATATTCGATCTGTGACGGTTCAACCATGTAGCTTACAAGAGTTAACCCTTTCACGACTAAGGGAAACATTTTTCCCATTTTAAAATTGGTGATTGTCGTATTTAATTATAACCTTATCTACATTTTTTATACAGAATGTCAAAATAGAACGTATGCCGAACGCAATTACGTAAACGTCCATGTCCATCTTTGCAATAATGTTGCATCGGTGCAATGTCCATCTTTGCTTCAAAACCAAAAGAAATTGCTTCGCAGAATATCATAATTAGCACATCATTTTGTAAAGTAATTTTATTTCATAATTTTGTATTATTTTAGTTAACATTTTGTTCTAACAAACCAATAAATAAAAGACATTGCATAATAAGACTAACTATAATTTGTGTTACCTTTATAGTCCATTGGGAAAAATATTTCCCATAAAATTCCAAAAAAACTACACATTGTTATGTATTTTTCTTATGATTTTTATTTATTTTACGTCTAAACAAACTAAAATAAACAGTTACATATTAATATTTACTCTTAGAAACCTTATGGTCCTGAAAGGTTAAAGGATCTGCTGGTAACGTTTTGGTACCAGACACCACAAGACACTTTTAGAAATCTTCTGGCATACATGCATCTCCAGGAGGAGAGTCCAGTTTTGGCGGCACATGGAGGGCCAACAGACAGTCGGTCAGTCTTTTATTAAATTATTTACAAATGAGTGAAAACACTCGTTTTATTCAGATCAAACGATGCATTGGAAAACATCATGCAGATTAGACCTCTGAGCGGCACTATTTTGCACACGATGGCTAAATGGCCAGGTCACATGGACCCCGAAGGCACAGAGAAGGTTGGGGGATGGGACCCACTGGAACAGCTGTTGGGAGACAGATGGTAGCCTCCCGTCAAGGCCATCCAGCGTGTTCTTTAACGTTGGGTTGTTTTACCTCTGAGCGGCACTTTTTTGCACACCATGGGCTAAATGGCCAGGTCACATGGACCCCGAAGGCTCAGAGAAGGTTGGGGGAGGGGACCCACTGGAACAGCTGTTGGGAGACAGATGATAGCCTCCCGTCAAGGCCATCCAGCGTGTTCTTTAACGTTGGGTTGTTTTACCTCTGAGCGGCACTTTTTTGCACACCATGGGCTAAATGGCCAGGTCACATGGACCCCGAAGGCACAGAGAAGGTGGGGGGAGGGGACCCACTGGAACAGCTGTTGGGAGACAGATGGTAGCCTCCCGTCAAGGCCATCCAGCGTGTTCTTTAACGTTGGGTTGTTTTACCTCTGAGCGGCACTTTTTTGCACACCATGGGCTAAATGGCCAGGTCACATGGACCCCGAAGGCTCATAGAAGGTTGGGGGAGGGGACCCACTGGAACAGCTGTTGGGAGACAGATGGTAGCCTCCCGTCAAGGCCATCCAGCGTGTTCTTTAACGTGCACAGGGTGTGGCTCTCCCGCACACGGGGCTACGGCTTAACGTCACATCCGACGGACGGCGGCCTTTCCAAGCCCATCGGTGTCCCCTACTGACCGTGGGCAGGGTGGGGAATTTTGCGGAAATAAATCTCAACGCTGAGCCAGCTGGGACTCGAACCTGGGAACTGCAGATTACGAGCCTAACGCGCTACCGACTGAGCCACCCCCGCCCCTCTCACCGAGGGCAGGCGAAGCTTGAAGAGTTGAGAGTTGAACGAGGAAATTACATATTTCGAACCTCGCTCACTGTTCAATGAGCTAGTCTCGGCCCCTCCAAACAAAAAGAGTTCCGACGCCTAAAAGTAAATCCTGAAACCACTGGATTAGAGAACGTGCGATCCAAAAGAGATTTAGAAACGGAACCTAACATGTTAAGCAGACATTATTGAAATATTTTCATTCGGATAAACTCAGAAGTGTACTCTCTCTAATGACAGAAAAATCGAAAATCATCTGACGATTCTGACCAGAATTACAACGTCAAGATGATCTTTCTCTCAAGTGGTCGGCATGGTAACCATCCAACAGATACGAAACTAAAAGAAAAAAAAAATCCTTCTATCGAAATGTAGACGTCATTATGATTATTGAGTTGGGAGGAACCCATCCATAATTCAGAATTTCTTCCCATATAGAGAAGGTTATAAGACATGGAACAAGATTTAAGGCATAATTGCAACGTCCGCCAGCACTTTCTACAAAATCTATTCTGAGGAGTGCTGTGGAGTGAAGTCGTCTTCACTGCACGCGACGAAAGGGCGTTTTTTTGCTGCTGCTCTGGGGGGAGGGGGGAGGATTGTTAATAAGAAGTGCTGTTGGTGTAAGATCAAGGCCAATGTCACTGAATCCGTTGCAATGGGGGAGATAGGAAAAAATGACACACCCGACATGCAGTGGCAATGGGTCAAGGACCAATGGGAGAGATCTGGCTCGAGGTGCCGTTGACACATCCGACAAGGTTAAAACATTTCCCAGATTGCAGAAACAAAGGAAACGTGATTGTTTTTTGAAATTTGTTGGAAACAATGAAACATCTTTCTTAATTCGGTGGAGAAGAGAAAATGGGATAAGAATGTGTTACGTGAAAGTTTGCATCTGATTAGGGAACAGTAATGATATTTGAACAATTTTTCTTGCAGTGATGGAAAGCACCCTGTTTCAATAAAATAAGGTACAACACTATGATATGAGAATAGGAAGCTAACGTCAAAGCTCTGTAATTCTTAAAATAAGTTTTTTTTTTGTTTTGAAAAATGTGATAGCAGATGAATATATCAATCAAATATATCAACATTCGATTTTCGGGGGCGGGGGTGGCTCAGTCGGTAGCGCGCCAGGCTCGTAATCTGTAGTTCCCAGGTTCGAGTCCCAGCTGGGTCAGCGTTGAGATTTATCTCCGCAAAATTCCCCGCCCTGCCCACGGTCAGTAGGGGACACCGATGGGCTTGGAAAGGCCGCCGTCCGTCGGATGGGACATTAAGCCGTGGTCCCGTGTGCGGGAGAGCCATACCCTGTGCACGTTAAAGAACACGCTGGATGGCCTTGACGGTAGACTACCATCTGTCTCCCAACAGCTGTTCCAATGGGTCCCCTCCCCCAACCTTCTCTGAGCCTTCGGGGTCCATGTGACCTGGCCATTTAGCCCATGGTGTGCAAAAAAGTGCCGCTCAGAGGTAAAACAACCCAACGTTAAAGAACACGCTGGATGGCCTTGACGGGAGGCTACCATCTGTCTCCCAACAGCTGTTCCAGTGGGTCCCCTCCCCCAACCTTCTCTGAGCCTTCGGGGTCCTTGTGACCTTGCCATTTAGCCCATGGTGTGCAAAAAAGTGCCGCTCAGAGGTAAAACAACCCAACGTTAAAGAACACGCTGGATGGCCTTGACGGGAGGCTACCATCTGTCTCCCAACAGCTGTTCCAGTGGGTCCCCTCCCCCAACCTTCTCTGAGCCTTCGGGGTCCATGTGACCTGGCCATTTAGCCCATGGTGTGCAAAAAAGTGCCGCTCAGAGGTAAAACAACCCAACGTTAAAGAACACGCTGGATGGCCTTGACGGGAGGCTACCATCTGTCTCCCAACAGCTGTTCCAGTGGGTCCCCTCCCCCAACCTTCTCTGAGCCTTCGGGGTCCATGTGACCTGGCCATTTAGCCCATGGTGTGCAAAAAAGTGCCGCTCAGAGGTAAAACAACCCAACGTTAAAGAACACGCTGGATGGCCTTGACGGGAGGCTACCATCTGTCTCCCAACAGCTGTTCCAGTGGGTCCCCTCCCCCAACCTTCTCTGAGCCTTCGGGGTCCATGTGACCTGGCCATTTAGCCCATGGTGTACAAAAAAGTGCCGCTCAGAGGTAAAACAACCCAACAACTCGATTTTCGACAATATTCGTTCAATATTTAATGAGTTACCCACGTTTGAATATTTAACAACAGCAATGCCAGTTATAAGAAAGATATAAAAAAATTGTTGAATAGTGAAACGATTCTTTACACAAATTTCTTAAATGCACACTTATTTTATTAAACACTTCGACAGAATATATGTTACTAAGTTTTTATCAAATTCTGAAGTGTTTGAGTGACAAGGCACTGGAGCTTATTTTGGGAAGATAGAACTGCAGAAATGTGTAAAGGATCAGTTAACAGCTGATAAGAATCTTTGGCTTAATGGATTGGCTGACAAATCCGAGGAAGCAGTTAGACAGCACCAACAGCAGAGAGCTATACCAGATAGTTAATGTTCTGTGTGGTAAAAAACGGACAGGTATACAGGGATTGAAGGATAAACAAGGTAAGGTTATAGAAGGTGAGGATTCTGTCATGGCTAGGTGGGCTGAGCATTTCAGTGATGTTCTAAGCAATGCGGTTAGTTCTACTCCCATTGTTTGTAATGATGATAGATGCATTGGTGGCTTTAATGTTGGCCCTATAACACAATCTGAAGTTATTTTGGTTATTTCCAAACTTAAACTACTAAATCCCCAGGAGTAGAAGAAATTACTACTGAAATGCTCAGAGCTGGGAATGCTTCTGTTATCACATGGCTGACCAGAAATTTTAATATCTTTTATGATAAAGGCATGGTTCCTAAGGATTTTACCAGAGCTATTATTATCCCTATTTTCAAAAAAGGTGATCGCAGTTCTTGTGATAACTATAGGGGTATCAGCCTACTCTCTGTTCCAGGTAAAGTACTTTCCATGATTGTGCTTAATAGAATTAAGAATCTGGTTGACAGGCAATTGCGTGATGAGCAATGTGGATTCAGAAGTGGTAGGGTATGTGTGGATCAGATATTTTCCCTGTGGATTCAGAAGTGATAGGGGATGTGTAGATCAGATATTTTCACTTAGGCAGATTCTTGAGAGATGTTTAGAGTTTCATAAACCTGTGGTTGATAGCTTTGTTGATTTCAAAAAGGCTTTCGACTCTGTTGATCGTCATAATTTGTGGTTGATTGTGTGATCATATGGTATACCTGACAAGTTAGTTAACATAATGAAAGCTCTCTATAATAACACTGAGTCATGTGTTACTTCTGGTGTTCGATAAGGGTGCATTTTGTCTCCTTTTCTCTTTAGCTTGGTTATTGATTATGTTATGCGAAATTCACTTCAAGGGAAAGATTTTGGCCTTAAATGGATAGGAAAATTTCTGATTTAGATTATGCTGATGATTTAGCCCTTTTGGCAAATGATGTTGATGAGATGAACTCTTTCATTCGAGCTGTTGATGAGACTGGTAGTAGAGTAGGTTTGGTTATAAACAGAGAGAAAACTAAAGTGATGAAAATTGGTCAGGCAGGCTGTGATTCAGTTAATCTGAATGGTTGCAGTCTTGAGCAGGTGTCACAGTTTAATTATCTTGGGAGCTATGTAACAGATAATGGTGATGTGCGGCATGAGATTAACAGACGGATAGGGATTGCTGCCGGAACTTTTAAGAACCTATGGAGAATGTGGAGAAATAGGCGTATACACCTAAAGATTAAAATTAGACTGTATAATAGTTTGGTTCTTTCTAGGGTTAGTTATGGTAGTGAAACTTGGAGACTTTGTAAACAAGATAACAGGAAACCAAATGCTTTTAATTCTAGATGCTTACGCAGTATCTTGCGCATTAGGGTTGGGTTGTTTCACCTCTGAGCGGCACTTTTTTGCACACCATGGGCTAAATGGCCAGGTCACATGGACCCCGAATGCTCAGAGAAGGTTGGGGGAGGGGACGCACTGGAACAGCTGTTGGGAGACAGATGGTAGCCTCCCGTCAAGGCCATCCAGCGTGTTCTTTAACGTGCACAGGGTATGGCTCTCCCGCACACGGGGCCACGGTTTAACGTCCCATCCGACGGACGGTGGCCTTTCCAAGCCCATCGGTGTCCCCTACTGACCGTGGGCAGGGCTGGGAATTTTGCGGAGATAAATCTCAACGCTGACCCAGCTGGAACTCGAACCTGGGAACTACAGATTACGAGCCTGGCGCGCTACCGACTGAGCCACCCCCGCCCCTGAAGAAGTGGGAGGGGGAGTGCTGAGAATAAGATTTCAGTACGGTTTCCCAATTACTAAAATATTCCACCGGAGAAGAAAGGTTAAAATGTTATTCTATATGGAATAACATTTTGTAGTTTTTTTTTTAATCTACCCTTAGTATCGGACATAAAATGTGGGGCTGAAATGAAATTATGGAAAAACAACCGTTTTGGATTTAAAGGCAGATGAATAAGTTTGAGGTTCGCATAAGACGACCGGATTTTTGAGGGAGGGTTTTCCCCCATGGAGGTTCCTGGCTGGGAACACCTGGAACATCCTCCCTGTATTTCTGGCACCTCCTGTATTATATTTTGGCATTTACGGATCTTTAAAATACGCTATTAAAATAAGCTATTAAAAGAGGATGTTGAAATCAGACGAAAAGGTACAGAGCATTATCACATACTCCCTCAGGCAAAAGCCAAAATGGCTGTAGGAAAGAGGATGTACAGTCGCTCAAAAAAATATCCGAACACTGTAATTGATTACAGAATTCAGAAAAAAATATCTGGCAACGATTTATTTTAGAAATTAGTGATCTGGCAACCTTCGTGTACACGAAGGTTGCCAGATCACTAATCATTAACTTCTAAATAAAATCGTTGCCAGATATTTTTTCTGAATTCAGTAATCGACCATAGTGTTCGGATACTCTTCTTAATATATATAATGCGTATGAATATCTAATGCAATGAATATGGAGCGTGTGCAGTTACCGTTCACCGCAAACTGGAGCGGTTGCGGTTAATGTTCACAGCACATTGGATCGTGTAGGTCCACTCACAGAAATATTGAGCGTGTGCAGTTACCGTTCACAGCAAACTGGAGCGGTTGCGGTTAATGTTCAAAGCACATTGGATCGTGTGAGCTCACAAAAACCTGGATCGTGTGGGCCCACTCACAGAAATATTGAGCGTGTGCAGTTACCGTTCACAGCAAACTGGAGCGGTTGCGGTTAATGTTCAAAGCACATTGGATCGTGTGAGCTCACAAAAACCTGGATCGTGTGGGCCCACTCACAGAAATATTGAGCGTGTGCAGTTACCGTTCACAGCAAACTGGAGCGGTTGCGGTTAATGTTCACAGCACATTGGATCGTGTGAGCTCACAAAAACCTGGATCGTGTGGGCCCACTCACAGAAATATTGAGCGTGTGCAGTTACCGTTCACAGCAAACTGGAGCGGTTGCGGTTAATGTTCAAAGCACATTGGATCGTGTGAGCTCACAAAAACCTGGATCGTGTGGGCCCACTCACAGAAATATTGAGCGTGTGCAGTTACCGTTCACAGCAAACTGGAGCGGTTGCGGTTAATGTTCACATTAAAGCTAACAACGTAAACAGAAATTTTGATGATAAACCAATTTATCTGAATGAACTTTTGACACAACGAAATAAAAAATTGCTCTATTTGGCAAAGCAATTCAAATTAGAGCATAACTATAAATTTTTATGGGTTAAGGACGGTAAAATTTTTTTAAGAAAGGAAGAAAACTCCAAGGTTAGAAGAATAAGAAATGAAAGAGATATAACGGATTATACTGAACAAAATGGATGACTTAGTCTGTGATGTTCAGTCCGAACTGGATTCTTGTGCTTTGTTAACAGATATTGATGAAGTTAATAAATTCCTTTTGTTTGTCATTGTTTTTTAAATTATGCCCTTTTGCATGTGAATATCAGAAGTTTGCGATTGCATTTCAATGATTTACTTGTATTAATGTGTCAATTTCGAAATCTCATTGATATTATAATCTTAAGTGAAATTTGGGTAAAGGATGATGAAGTTGTAAATTATAAAATTGATGGTTATCAGCAATTTTTTAGGAGTAGGCAATGTAATAAATCAGGATGAATTGTAGTTTATGCAAATGTTACGAAGTTTAGTTTTTATGATTGTAATGTAAATATGAAAACTGCAGAGAATATTAATCTATTTGACTGTAACACAGGTATATATTTATGTGCTATATATCGTTCTCATGAATACTCCGTCAAAGAATACATAACTGAATTTAGTAGTACTTTGCAAAATATTAAAAATAATAAGCTAATAATAATTGGGGATATAAATCTTAATCTATTAAGCAACAGCTCGGAGGTGTCAGATTATCTTGATGTAATGTCTTTAAATGGTTTAAAGTCATTTGTGAATATTGCTACGAGTTCTACTTTTTCCTCTCATACTTGTATAGATCATGTATTTATACGAGGTAAGAATAATGATTATACGTACAATACAGCTGTCTTCCAAAATGATATTACAGATCATTATCCAATACTTGTAAGCGTAAGTGGGAAAGAAATGTTTTCTAACCCTAAACCTTTAGTGAAAAGCTGTATAGATTATAATTTATTCGAGAAATATATTAAAGAATATAAATGGAACAATGAAGATGATAAAACTGATGATGTAAATGCATTATATGATAAATTCATATACATGATAAATGAGGCCAAAACAGTAAGTACTGAAGTTACTAAAAACAATAATGTTTTGGGTCCTACTCAGAGGAGCAAAAACAAATGGATAACAAATGAAATTATAATTTTAGCAAAAGAAAAGCAAAAATTATACAACAAATATAAAAAACGCCCTTTTGATAAATCGCTTGAAAAGCAATATAAATCATTAAGAACTCAACTAACAAATAAAACTAGGTATGCAAAAAAAACTTCATTATTTAAAAGAGTTCCAAAATTGTAATAGTGATGCGAAAAAGCAATGGGCAACAATAAATAGTATTTTAGGGATCGAAAAAAAACCTGAGATATATCCTTCAAAAAATGTTGATGAAGATCTAACAAATAAATTTAATGCACATTTCATAGAAGTTAACCAGGGGTATCAATATACTACAAATAATTTTAATATTGAAATTGACAAATATGTAAACCATAATGATAACTCAATGGTTCTGTTTGAAGCAGATCAAACGGAACTAAAAAATATAATATTACAATTGAATAATAAGAAATCATGTGGTTATGATGAAATAAATGCCAATATGTTAAAAATTGTTTTTAAATATAAACCTCATATTTTTGTAAAAATTGTAAATTTATCTTTTTCTACTGGAATGTTCATAGATGCTTTAAAAATTGCTGAAGTAAAGCCAATTTACAAAAAAGGTAAAAATACGGATTTTAATAATTATAGACCAATTTCCATACTCCCTATCTTTTCAAAAATAATTGAAAAACTCATGAAAGAGAGATTAATGAAATTTCTATCGAAATATAATTTCTTATCAAATAAACAGTTTGGATTTAGAGATAAATTGGGTACAGAACCAATGTTACAATATAATGAACATAATGTTACAACTTACCGGCAACATCTATAACAGTGTAAATGAACACAGAAAAACTTTAGCCTTATTTATTGACATAAAAAAAGCTTTCGACACAATATATCATGAAATTTTAATGCAAAAATTAAGTATAATAGGAATAAGGGGACTTGCTTTCAATTGGTTTAAATCATATTTGGAAAACAGGAAACAATATGTGGCTATACATAAACTGGAAAGTAATATGCTTGTTTTGAATGGTGGTGTACCGCAAGGTTCTATTCTTGGACCAGTATTGTTTCTAATATATATTAATGATTTTTGCAATTAAAATTTATTTGGCAAAATCACAGCTTATGCGGATGACACAGCGATAGTGTATTCAACTGAAACTAATAATGAGTTAGTGTTCAAGATAAACAATGACTTAAAAAGCATAAGAAACTGGTTTAGTAGTAATAAACTGCAAATAAATGTGGAAAAAACTAATTTTATCTATTTCGGCTTATTGAATACAAGTAAAGAGGTTGTCATAAAATACCATAATTCTGGTTGTAATTTGATAAATGGTTGTGTATGTAAAACTATCGAACAAGTTGAATGTGTTAAATATCTAGGCATTTATGTTGAACAAAATCTAAAATGGAAGAAACAAGTAGATACAGTGAGTAAAAAATTAAGATTTATTTTGTACAAGTTATATTATCTTAAATCATGTTCTCATAAGAAGTTCTTAATTTTAGTTTATTTCGCTTGGGTTCACTCAATTTTAAGCTATGGAATCACATGTTGGCGGGGGGGGGGATTACATATCAAACCTACTCCCTCTAGTGAAATTGCAAAATAAAATTGTAAAACTAGTTTCAAATAGCAATATTAGCAATGTAAATTATCATTGCATAAGCAATAATATTTTACTCTTGAGAAAGTTATATTTATATAGAAGTCTTTTGTTTCTACATAAAAACAACAATTGGATCGAAAAACGGTTCATCCCATACGATACCAGATGTTCAACAAACATGTTTCATTTGTGAAATCAAAAAAAGAAATCATGCATAAACATTTCAATTTTATTACACCAAAATTATATAATTCTTTACCAAATAGTATAAAAGAAGGAAAAAGTGATTGTAATTTTAAGAAAAAAAACAAACTTTTTTTGGTAAATACTGAAGATATTGAAGACGCTTTTAATGTACTTTCTTAGTTTTTTTTATCCATTGCCAAAGATTTTCGTTTACAGCAGAATTTTGCTTTTGTAATCTGTAAGAGTTGTTTTGTAACTCCTAGATTACACAGAAATACTTGTAAAATGTATGTTTGTGTGTTTTTTATTTTTAATCGTTTTTTTTAATTTTATTTTATATTATTTTCTTTTGCTATTTTCCATCCAAATTTGATGGTAAATTTTTGTGTGTAATGTTTCTGTAAATGAGAATGGAAATAAATATTATTACATTGGATCGTGTGAGCTCACAAAAACCTGGATCGTGTGGGCCCACTCACAGAAATATTGAGCGTGTGCAGTTACCGTTCACAGCAAATTGGAGCGGTTACGGTTAATGTTCACAGCACATTGGATCGTGTGAGCTCACAAAACCTGGATCGTGTGGGCCCACTCACAGAAATATTGAGCGTGTGCAGTTACCGTTCACAGCAAACTGGAGCGTGTGCAGTAACTGCACACGCTCCAGTTTGCTGTGAACGGTAACTGGGGCGTGTACAGTTGCTGTACACGCTCCAGATATTTTTTCAGAATTCTGTCATCAACCATAGTGTTCGGATATTTTTTGAGCGAACTGTATTCATCTTTTCATTCATGTTTTAGTAAATTTGAATGCTAATAGAGCTCAAACTGCTTTCTAAGTGTCAGTTCCCTTATTTAACGTTTAGCAACTTGTTCGGTCCCTTATCGACCTGCATACCGACTGCGCATGCACACCATCATCCCACCCAGAGAAGCGCGATCTGCAGCAGCGCGTGGTAAGAGGAAAGTCTTGATAAGTTTCTCATCACGGAAGATGTCTGGGCGTGACGTGACGGAAGCTCGAGCCTTGGGAGGAATTGCGGCTGCTCTGCGATTGGCGTCGACGATTTCTCCCGACTGACCGAGTGGCCACCGCATGCACGAGTCACGAGTCAGTCGTGTGGTATGTGAAATGCGAACTCTTTTCACTTAAGGGCGTGGCCAACCCTTGACAGGAAACTTCGAAAAGTCTCAAATTATTTTCAGTTCATCATCGATCCCGCGTGTTTCGCTGACGAATCCGGTTCCGTTACGTCAAGGTAACTGAAAAACACAGAAGTTCTGTTAAGTATGGTGCCACGAATTGGCATGAGTTGGGTTGGGTTGTTTTACCTCTGAGCGGCACTTTTTTGCACACCTTGGGCTACATGGCCAGGTCACATGGACCCCGAAGGCTCAGAGAAGGTTGGGGTAGAGGACCCACTGGAACAGCTGTTGGGAGACAGATGGTAGCCTCCCATCAAGGCCATCCAGCGTGTTCTTTAACGTTGGGTTGTTTTACCTGTGAGCTGCACTTTTTTGCACACCATTGGCTAAATGGCCATGTCACATGGACCCTGAAGGCTTAGAGAAGGTTGGGGAAGGGGACCCACTGGAACAGCTGTTGGGCGACAGATGGTAGCCTCCCGTCAAGGCCATACAACGTGTTCTTTAACGTGCGCAGGGTATGGCTCTCCCGCACACGGGGCCACGGCTTAACGTCCCATCCTACGGACGGCGGCCTTTCCAAGTCCATCGGTGTCCCCTACTGACCGTGGGCAAGGCGGGGAATTTTGCGGAGATAAATCTCAACGCTGACCCAGCTGGGACTCGAACCTGGGAACTACAGATTACGAGCCTGGCGCGCTACCGACTGAGCCACCCCCGCCTCTTGTAACGCATGCAGATCACAAATAACCGAGAGGGAAATGGAATTTGATGAAGAGCTGTTTTCACAGAAGAAAATGATTGACAAGGGTGGTGTTACTTACCCGACGAATGAGCCATTTATGACAACTAATGTAAGTTACTTAGTGTTCTTAGAAATGGTATAACAGGTTGGGTTGTTTTACCTTTGAGCGGCACTATGGGCTAAATGGCCAGGTCACATAGACCCCGAATGCTCAGAGAAGTTTGGGGGAGGGGACCCACTGGAACAGCTGTTGGGAGACATATGGTAGCCTCCCATCAAGGCCATCCAATGTGTTCTTTAACGTGCACAGGTATGGCTCTCCCGCACACGGGCCACGGCTTAACGTCCCATCCGATGGACGGCAGCCTTTCCAAGCCCATCAGTGTCCCCTACTGACCGTGGACAGGGCGGAGAATTTTGTGGAGGGTCTCAACGCTGACCCAGCTGGGACTCGAACCTGGGAACTACAGATTACGAGCCTGGCGCGATACCGACTGAGCCACCTCCGCCTCAGGTATAACAGGTAAATGAGGAGCAGTTTTTTAAAATAAAACACAAGTTTTTATGTTATTTGTCATGGATTTACTTGAATTTGAAGGGGGGAAAATCTGCATTGCCGAAAGTACATTGACAATAAACTGCTAAAGAATTTTTCGCAAAAAAAAAGAATAAAAAATAAATAAAAAACCTGGGCCCATTTAAGAAAAAATGCAGAAATCACGCAAAATCCTAAAACAACTGACAACTTGAAACTTGATATAATACAATATATCTTAAATAAAAGTAGATATTGTTAAACTAGTGCTTCGGCTTTATAAATGACATTGTATCTCGTTTTTTCTTATATTTGCTCTTGCAATTCTGTTTCTATTAATTATTATCGATATTAAATACTAAAAGCCTGTCAGATGTGCATTAGACGTTGATGTTTATGTTAGAAATAGATAGATATATACATAGATAGAATAGGTAGATAGGTAGGAAATTATATGTATTTTATATGTTTTATAATCCGATTACATTTATTGAACAGATTATTGTAATCGGATTACATTAATAAATCAGATTACATTTGTAATCAGATTGCAGAAATGTAATCAGATTAGATTTATAATCATTATCATAAATGTAATCTGCAAAAATGACCATTTATCAAGGAATTAAATATCCCGTGATAAATCCACGCCACAGCTTAACGTTACTTGCAAATAATGAGAGGCCGCCGTCCTTCGGATATGACGTTAAGCCGTGGCGCCATGTGCTGGAGAGCCTACCTTGTGCACGCTCTCTTTACAGGAGCCATCATCTGTTTCCTAACAGTTGTTCAGTGAGTTCTTGTATGGCTGATTAGCAGTCATTAGGGCCAAGCTGGGCAGTTCTCTATATGCTCGGGATCAGAGCATCTTGTAGAATAGCATGGGTGCGAGTTCATCCACGAGGAGCGGCAGGGAGGTACGAAGATTAATACATGAGACTGAGTGTTGCCGATAAACAGAGAGATTGTTTTAGCACATCGAAGTGACGTAGCTCTTTCTCGGGAATCTTAAAGGAGCAGGATTCGATTCCGTGTGAACCAGGATACGGTTCTGTGTGAACCAGGGTTCAGTTCTTTGTGAACCAGGATATGGTTATGTGTGAAGCAGGGTTCAGTTCTGTGTGAACCAGGATATGGTTCTGTGTGAATCAGGGTTCAGTTCTGTGTGAACCACGATATGGTTCTGTGTGAATCAGGATATGGTTCTGTGTGAATCAGGGTTCGGTTCTGTGTGAACAGGGTTCAGTTCTCTGCGAACCAGGATATGGTTATGTGTAAAGCAGGGTTCAGTTCTGTGTGAATCAGGACACGGTTCTGTGTGAACCAGGATATGGTTCTATGTGAACCAGGGTTCAGTTTTGTGTGAACCAGGATATGGTTTTATGTGAACCAGGGTTCAGTTTTGTGTGAACCAGGATATGGTTCTATGTGAACCAGGGTTCAGTTTTGTGTGAACCGGGATATGGTTCTATGTGAACCAGGGTTCAATTTTGTGTGAACCAGGATATGGTTCTATGTGAACCAGGGTTCAGCTTTGTGTGAACCAGGATATGGTTCTATGTGAACCAGGGTTCAGTTCTGTGTGAACCAGGATATGGTTCCATGTGAACCAGGGTTCAATTTTGTGTGAACCAGGATATGGTTCTATGTGAACCAGGGTTCAGTTCTGTGTGAACCAGGGTTCAGTTTTGTGTGAACCAGGATATGGTTCTATGTGAACCAGGGTTCAGTTTTGTGTGAACCAGGGTTCAGTTTTGTGTGAATCGGGATATGGTTCTATGTGAACCAGGGTTCAATTTCGTGTGAATCAGGATATGGTTCTATGTGAACCAGGGTTCAGCTTTGTGTGAACCAGGGTTCAGTTTTGTGTGAACCAGGATATGGTTCCATGTGAATCTGGGTCATCCATCCTCAATTTTGTGTGAACCAGGGTTCAGTTTTGTGTGAACCAGGGTTCAGTTTTGTGTGAACCAGGGTTCGTTCCTGTGTGAACCAGGTGGTGTAGAAAGTGTTTAGGATATCCTATCTCCGAGTTTTCAGGTCGATAAAAAGATTTCTGTACAGATTTTCACCTCATGAAATGAATGCCTGAAAGAGTACAGCAGCATTCAGGTTAAATTAAGCTCATTGCAGAAAGTCTTGTTTTTGAAGAAGTGCAGCTAAAGAGAATGCAGCTATGGTCCACAGAATCGAGCACATTCCCATATGCACATGTACGTGTGAATAACAGTCTGTCGTCATCTGCTTTGGTGCATTCGTTTATTTCACCTTCCTACGTGACATTTGGTAGAGCACGTCTGAACCAGATCTATGCACGGGTGTAAAAACCCGTGAATCTGTGGTTTCAACTAGAATAACGGGTGAAGACTAATTAATTCTCCTCTTCTAAAGTGCATCGGAAAAGTTTACTTCTTTCATCCTCTACATACACGGCAGTCATCTTCCACCAACCTCTGAGATCTCGGGGTCCTTCTGACCTGGCCATTTAGCCCATTTTGCGCAAAAAAAAGTACCTCTCAGACGTAAAACAAACAAACAAAGCATTCGTTTATTTCACCTTCCTATGTGACATTTGATAGAGCACGTCTGAACCAGATCTATGCACGGGCGTAAAAACCCGTGAATCTGTGGTTTCAACTAGAGTAACGGGTGAAGACTGATTAATTCTCCTCTAGTAGAGTGCATCGGAAAAGTTTACTTCTTTCATCCTCTACATACACGGCAGTCATCTTCCAACAACCTCTGAGCCTTCAGGGTCCTTGTGACCCGGCAATTTAGCCCATTTTGCGCAAAAAAAGTACCGCTCAGTGATAAAACAACCCAAATGCAATATTGCTGTTTATTTACATCCCAATATATATCGCTAAAAAGAATAATAAATACCCCCTCAAGCAACTGCTTGCCACAGAGTTCTGGACAGGAGCCTGTCAGTTTATATGCCATAGTAGAAGGTCTGAGAGGATGGCAGGACCTCAGCAGAAACACAACCGTCCATGCCTTACCCGGGGCTCGAACCCAGGTCCCGTAGATCAGTAGTCAGCGCGCTAACCACTCTATCACAGTTAGAAAACAAAAAAAAAATCATAAAAAAAAATAGTGCAAAAAATTTTTTTATTCGAAATATATTTGACATTCTGATACAGAAACATTTTCAAAAAAAAAAAAGCGCATTATTTACCTCTTCTATATTAATGAAAAAGAGTGCCATTAGTGACAAATTAAAACTTACCAAAGAACTAAGTTCCAACATTTCTCGAAAGATTTTGTTTCTTCCCAGTTTGCATGCCAAGGTCAAAGGGGTCAAACCATATCTATTGTACAGACGATCAGACGCAGGCCGAGTTGGATGACGTAATGCGTAGCCGTACATTTTCTGAAAGGGGAAAAAAAAAATGTTAGGTAGAACTCATGTCGTTTTTTTTTAACTCGTTTTGAAAAAACGAACGAACTATTCTTTTCACTTTGTTATCTATCCATCTATTTTATTTATTTTAAGAGAAAAGTGAAAAATTCGTTTTGAGTTGGCTTCAGGCTTGTCAGATTTCTGCGGGACTGTCCTGTTTAGTATAGCCGAAAATCACGCAAACTGAACGGCAGGGGTTGGGCAGTCGGTAGCGGTCCAGGCTGGAAATCTGCAGGTCCCAGGTTCGAGTCCACCTGTGTCAGCATTAACATGGATAAGGCAAGGGGGGGGGGGGGGACCTTGCTCTAGGTGAGAAAGGAGACGCTGATGGGGGCTTGGATAAGGCAAGGGGGGGGAACCTTGCTCTAGGTGAGAAAGGAGACGCTGATGGGGGCTTGGATAAGGCAGGGGGGACCTTGCTCTAGGTGAGAAAGGAGACGCTGATGGGGGCTTGGATAAGGCAGGGGAGACCTTGCTCTAGGTGAGAAAGGAGACGCTGATGGGGACTTGGATAAGGCAGGGGGGACCTTGCTCTAGGTGAGAAAGGAGACGCTGATGGGGACTTGGATAAGGCAGGGGGACCTTGCTCTAGGTGAGAAAGGAGACGCTGATGGGGGCTTGGATAAGGCAGGGGGACCTTGCTCTAGGTGAGAAAGGAGACGCTGATGGGGACTTGGATAAGGCAGGGGGACCTTGCTCTAGGTGAGAAAGGAGACGCTGATGGGGACTTGGATAAGGCAGGGGGGACCTTGCTCTAGGTGAGAAAGGAGACGCTGATGGGGACTTGGATAAGGCAGGGGGGACCTTGCTCTAGGTGAGAAAGGAGACGCTATGGGGACTTGGATAAGGCAGGGGGGACCTTGCTCTAGGCGAGAAAGGAGACGCTGATGGGGGCTTGGATAAGGCAGGGGGTACCTTGCTCTAGGTGAGAAAGGAGACGCTGATGGGGGCTTGGATAAGGCAGGGGGGACCTTGCTCTAGGCGAGAAAGGAGACGCTGATGGGGGCTTGGATAAGGCAGGGGGTACCTTGCTCTAGGTGAGAAAGGAGACGCTGATGGGGGCTTGGATAAGGAAGGGGAGACCTTGCTCTAGGTGAGAAAGGAGACGCTGATGGGGACTTGGATAAGGCAGGGGGGACCTTGCTCTTGGTGAGAAAGGAGACGCTGATGGGGACTTGGATAAGGCAGGGGGGACCTTGCTCTAGGTGAGAAAGGAGACGCTGATGGGGGCTTGGATAAGGCAGGGGAGACCTTGCTCTAGGTGAGAAAGGAGACGCTGATGGGGGCTTGGATAAGGCAGGGGGGACCTTGCTCTAGGTGAGAAAGGAGACGCTGATGGGGACTTGGATAAGGCAGGGGGGAACTTGCTCTAGGTGAGAAAGGAGACGCTGATGGGGGCTTGGATAAGGCAGGGGGACCTTGCTCTAGGTGAGAAAGGAGACGCTGATGGGGGCTTGGATAAGGCAGGGGGACCTTGCTCTAGGTGAGAAAGGAGACGCTGATGGGGGCTTGGATAAGGCAGGGGAGACCTTGCTCTAGGTGAGAAAGGAGACGCTGATGGGGGCTTGGATAAGGCAGGGGGGACCTTGCTCTAGGCGAGAAAGGAGACGCTGATGGGGGCTTGGATAAGGCAGGGGGTACCTTGCTCTAGGTGAGAAAGGAGACGCTGATGGGGCTTGGATAAGGAAGGGGAGACCTTGCTCTAGGTGAGAAAGGAGACGCTGATGGGGACTTGGATAAGGCAGGGGGGACCTTGCTCTAGGTGAGAAAGGAGACGCTGATGGGGGCTTGGATAAGGCAGGGGGACCTTGCTCTAGGTGAGAAAGGAGACGCTGATGGGGACTTGGATAAGGCAGGGGGGACCTTGCTCTAGGTGAGAAAGGAGACGCTGATGGGGGCTTGGATAAGGCAGGGGAGACCTTGCTCTAGGTGAGAAAGGAGACGCTGATGGGGGCTTGGATAAGGCAGGGGGGACCTTGCTCTAGGCGAGAAAGGAGACGCTGATGGGGGCTTGGATAAGGCAGGGGGTACCTTGCTCTAGGTGAGAAAGGAGACGCTGATGGGGCTTGGATAAGGAAGGGGAGACCTTGCTCTAGGTGAGAAAGGAGACGCTGATGGTGGCTTGGATAAGGCAGAGGGGACCTTGCTCTAGGTGAGAAAGGAGACGCTGATGGGGACTTGGATAAGGCAGGGGGGACCTTGCTCTAGGTGAGAAAGGAGACGCTGATGGGGACTTGGATAAGGCAGGGGGGACCTTGCTCTAGGTGAGAAAGGAGACGCTGATGGGGGCTTGGATAAGGCAGGGGGGACCTTGCTCTAGGTGAGAAAGGAGACGCTGATGGGGGCTTGGATAAGGCAGGGGGGACCTTGCTCTAGGTGAGAAAGGAGACGCTGATGGGGGCTTGGATAAGGCAGGGGAGACCTTGCTCTAGGTGAGAAAGGAGACGCTGATGGGGGCTTGGATAAGGCAGGGCGGACCTTGCTCTAGGCGAGAAAGGAGACGCTGATGGGGGCTTGGATAAGGCAGGGGGTACCTTGCTCTAGGTGAGAAAGGAGACGCTGATGGGGGCTTGGATAAGGCAGGGGGGTACCTTGCTCTAGGTGAGAAAGGAGACGCTGATGGGGCTTGGATAAGGAAGGGGAGACCTTGCTCTAGGTGAGAAAGGAGACGCTGATGGTGGCTTGGATAAGGCAGGGGGACCTTGCTCTAGGCGAGAAAGGAGACGCTGATGGGGGCTTGGATAAGGCAGGGGGTACCTTGCTCTATGTGAGAAAGGAGACGCTGATGGGGCTTGGATAAGGCAGGGGAGACCTTGCTCTAGGCGAGAAAGGAGACGCTGATGGGGGCTTGGATAAGGCAGGGGGGTACCTTGCTCTAGGTGAGAAAGGAGACGCTGATGGGGCTTGGATAAGGCAGGGGAGACCTTGCTCTAGGTGAGAAAGGAGACGCTGATGGGGGCTTGGATAAGACAAGGGGGGGGGACCTTGCTCTAGGTGAGAAAGGAGACACTGATGGGGGCTTGGATAAGGCAGGAGGTACCTTGCTCTAGGTGAGAAAGGAGACGCTGATGGGGGCTTGGATAAGGCAGGGGGTACCTTGCTCTAGGTGAGAAAGGAGACGCTGATGGGGGCTTGGATAAGGCAGGGGAGACCTTGCTCTAGGTGAGAAAGGAGACGCTGATGGGGGCTTGGATAAGGCAGGGGGTACCTTGCTCTAGGTGAGAAAGGAGACGCTGATGGGGGCTTGGATAAGGCAGGGGGTACCTTGCTCTAGGTGAGAAAGGAGACGCTGATGGGGGCTTGGATAAGGCAGGGGAGACCTTGCTCTAGGCGAGAAAGGAGACGCTGATGGGGCTTGGATAAGGCAGCGTTCTTCGGATAGGACATTAAGGCGTGGCTCTGTCTAAGGGAGATATATACCCTATGCACATTAAATGGGATAGTCTTAACTGGAGGCTACCATCTGTCTCATAACAGCAGTCCAGTGGGTCCCCTCCCTCAAACTTCTCGAGGTCCTTGTGACCTTGTCATTTAGCCACTTTGCGTGCAAAAAAATCAGAGGTAAAACAATCAGCTCAGAGGTAAAACAATCAGCAAACTAGGGAGCAAAAGCAATTAAAATTTCATTATTTTAAATTTCTGAGTAAACTTTTTTAAACATCTAAAGCTAGTTTGTTTTTTTGTTTGGATACCACGAATGCAAAACCCTGGGATTCAGTAAGTAAGAAATCTGAAATCCCTAAATCCAGTCCCGGATCTAAAAATAAATAAAAAAAATAAAATAAATAAGGGTGGGGGGGCATACCCATCCACCCCAGATCCTGCCAATCCTACACCTAAGTATCTATGAATCCAATTACCTGATAAAAGTGTTTTACAGAATGCCAATCAAATCGGAAACATTATAATTCAGTTCATTTTAACGCATTTCTTTACTGTAATCATATAACGTTTGAGTTTTGTTTCATATGACGTGTATAAATATATCAGAAGCATAAATTTTATTATTTCGTGCTAATGCATATAGGGAGGATATAATTTTCTCCTCGATTTGAGTTCGCAGAAATGTCCAGACTTCATATTTCAAAAATGTGGAAAGGTCGCGATTTGCGATTTCAAAAAACTGGCAACCCTGGCTGGATTGGTAGAAACAAAATACACTGCTTTCATTAGAGGGGGTTGGGTTGCTTTATCTAGGAGCGGCACTTTTGATCACACCAAATGGCAAAATGGCCAGGTCACAAGGACCCCAAAGGCTCAGAGGAGGTTGGGGGAGGGGACCCACTGGAACAGCTGTTGGGAGACAGATGGTAGCCTCCCGTCAAGGCCATCCAGCGTGTTCTTTAACGTGCACAGGGTATGGCTCTCCCGCACACGGTGCCACGGCTTAACGTCCCATCCGACGGACGGCGGCCTTTCCAAGCCCATCATTGTCCCCTACTGACCGTGGGCAGTGCAGGGAATTTTGCGGAGATAAATCTCAAAGCTGACCCAGCTGGGACTCGAACCTTGAAACTACAGATTACGAGCCTGGCGCGCTACCGACTGAGCCCCCCCCCCGCCCCCCAGGTCACAAGGACCCCAAGCTCTCAGAGAAGGTTGCAGTATCAGGGTTCCACTGGACAACTGTCATGGCTATCCAGAGTGCTCTTTAATCTGCATAGGGTAGGACTCACCTGCACACGGTGCCATGGCTTAACATCCCATCTGACGGACGGTGGCCTTTCCAAGCCCATCGGTGTCCCCTTCCTAGCCGAGGGGACTTAGGGAAGATAAATCTCAGTGCAGGCACTGTTGGGAATCGAACCTGAGAGCTGCAGATTACGAGTCTGTCGCCATGGTGGATGAGTCAAGCTCCTCCCAAGTATAGGGGCGGGGGTGGCTCAATCGGTAGCGCGCCAGGCTCGTAATCTGTAGTTCCCAGGTTCGAGTCCCAGCTGGGTCAGCGTTGAGATTTATCTCCGCAAAATTCCCCGCCCTGCCCACGGTCAGTAGGGGACACCGATGGGCTTGGAAAGGCCGCCGTCCGTCGGATGGGACGTTAAGCCGTGGCCTCGTGTGAGGGAGAGTCATACCCTGTGGACGTTAAAGAACACGCTGGATGGCCTTGACAGGAGGCTACCATCTGTCTCGCAACAGCTGTTCCAGTGGGTCCCCTCCCCCAACTTTCTCTGAGCCTTCGGGGTCCATGTGACCTGGCCATTTAGCCCATGGTGTGTAAAAAAGTGCCGCTCAGAGGTAAAACAACCCAACCCAAGTAACTGAGGAATTATGGAGATCGAAATTGGTTGACAAGGAAACTTCTACAAGCCTACCTTCTAAAAAGGAACTTCTTCGTGGAGTAACTAATTTTTAGCCAACGATGAATGTAGTGGCGTGATGACCAAAGTTGTGTCAGCATGTCGACAAAGAAAGACATGCGCTGTCGGGGGGGGGGGGGGGGGGCAGCAATGGGTCGATCCCCCATGAAGACCGCTATCATTAAAAATAGAGTCTTTGACCGCAACACTCTATCATCAAGCTTTTGAGCTTTTAGCGTGAATATTGCAAATAGTTTACAATAGTCGTTTAAAGTTTTTGCCATTTTCCAAATTTTAAAGATTTTTAAACGAAGAAAAATCAAGATAATTGAAGATAGAAAAAAAGAGCATAATATCTTATTGATACCTATACGTCAGAGGAAAAAAAACTCCTTATTTATCTCGTGGGTTGGGTTAACCCACGAGATAAATAAGGAGCTTTTTTTCTGAGTTCTACCTCTGAGCGGCACTTTTTTGCACACCATGGGCTAAATGGCCAGGTCACATGGACCCCGAAGGCTCAGAGAAGGTTGGGGGAGGAGACCCACTGGAACACCTGTTGGGAGACAGATGGTAGCCTCTCGTCAAGGGGGCGGGGGGTGGCTCAGTCGGTAGCGCGCCAGGCTCGTAATCTGTAATTCCCAGGTTCGAGTCCCAGCTTTGTCAGCGTTGAGATTTATCTCCGCAAAATTCCCCGCCCTGCCCACGGTCAGTAGGGGACACCGATGGGCTTGGAAAGGCCGCCGTCCGTCGGATGGGACGTTAAGCCGTGGCCCCGTGTGCGGGAGAGCCATACCCTGTGCACGTTAAAGAACACGCTGGATGGCCTTGACGGGAGACTACCATCTGTTTCCCAACAGCTGTTCCAGTGGGTCCCCTCCCCCAACCTTCTCTGAGCCTTCGGGGTTCATGTGACCTGGCCATTTAGCCCTTGGTGTGCAAAAAAGTGCCGCTCAGAGGTAAAACAACCCAACCCTCTCGTCAAGGCCATCCAGCGTGTTCTTTAACGTGCACAGGGTATGGTGCACGTTAAACTCTCCTGCACACACGTTAAACTCTCCTGCACGACTTAACGTCCCATCCGATGGACGGCGGTCTTTCCAAGCCCATCGGTGTCCCCTACTGACTGTGGGCAGGGCCGGGAATTTTGCGGAGATAAATCTCAACGCTGACCTAGCTGGGACTCGAACCTGGGAACTACAGATTACGAGCCTGGCGCGCTACCGACCCCCCCCCCCCCGAAGGCTCAGAGAAGGTTGGGGAAGGGGATCCACTGGAACAGCTGTTGGGAGAAAGATGGTAGCCTCCCGTCAAGGCCATTCAGCGTGTTCTTTAAAGTTGGGTTGTTTCACCTATAAGCGGCACTTTTTTGCACAATATGGGCTAAATGTCCAGATCACATGGACCCCGAAGGCTCAGAAGGTTGGGGAAGGGGACCTACTAGAACAGTTGTTGGGAGAAAGATGGTAGCCTCCCGTCAAGGCCATCCAGCGTGTTGTTTAACGTTGGGTTGTTTTACCTCTGAGCGGCACTTTTTTGCACAACATAGGCTAAATGGCCAGATCACATGGACCCTGAAGGCTCAGAAGGTTGGGGAAGGGGACCCACTGTAACAGCTGTTGGGAGACAGATGGTAGCCTCCCGTCAAGGCCATCAAGCGTGTTCTTTAACGTTGGGTTGTTTCACCTGTGAGCGGCACTTTTTTTCACAACATGGGCTAAATGGCCAGATCACATGGACCCCGAAGGCTCAGAAGGTTGGGGAAGGGGACCCACTGGAACAGCTGTTGGGAGAAAGATGGTAGCCTCCCGTCAAGGCCATCCAGCGTGTTGTTTAACGTTGGGTTGTTTTACCTCTGAGTGGCAATTTTTTGCACACCAAGTGCTAAATGGCCAGATCACATGGACCCCGAACGCTCAGAGAATGTTGGGGGAGGGGACCCACTGGAACAACTGTTGGGAGACAGATGGTAGCCTCCCGTCAAGGCCATCCAGCGTGTTCTGTAACGTGCACAGAGAATGGCTCTCCTGCACACAGAACCACGACTTAACGTCGTATCCGAGGGACCGTGGCTTTTCCAAGCCCATCTGTGTACTGACCGTGGGCAGGGCGGGGAATTTTGCGGAGATAAATCTCAACGCTGACCCAACTGGGACTGGAACCTGGGAACTGCAGATTACGAGCCTGGCACGCCCATTGTGTGCAAAAAAAAAAAGTGCCTCTCAGAGGTAAAACAACCCAAGAAGCTCCCTTCGATCGCCCGTCCGGAATACGGCTATTATACAAAACGATGATTTTATGGTAAACGAAGGAAATTTAAATATCAGTAAGAGATAGAACTTTACCAACTTATCCCGGATGACGACAACGTGCAAGATGCTGTTGCCAAAGGAGTCTTGCATGTTGGGATCGGCTCCGTACTTGAGGAGGAGATTGTAAGATGCCTCATCCTCACAGCAGGCAGCCCATGCCAGAGGATATTCGCCCAAGTAGCTCAGCCCTAAAGAGAAAAAAACAACATTTGGGTTAATCATCAATGAAGAATGAGACTAAAGGTTAGGTTAAAATATGTTATTAGCATTCTCTTGTAGACCAAATGTTCAACACATTTTGATATCTAATGTTCTTAAATTCTTCAAACATAGGAATCGTTCCTTGGCAAAAAAGGGGCGTGGGTGGCTCAGTCGGTAGCGCGCCAGGCTCGTAATCTGTAATTCCCAGGTTCGAGTCCTAGCTGGGTCAGCGTTGAGATTTATCTCCGCAAAATTCCCCGCCCTGCCCACGGTCAGTATCGGACACCGATGGGCTTGGAAAGGACATCTCCCGTCGGATGTGACGTTAAGCAGTGGCCCCGTGTGCGGGAGAGCCATACCCTGTGCACGTTAAAGAACATACTGGATGGCCTTGACGCGAGGCTACCATCAGTGTTCCAACAGCTGTTCCAGTGGGTCCCCAACCTTCTCACAGCCTTCGTACGTGACACGAAGGTTGCCAGACCACTAATTTGTAAAAAAATCGTTGCCAGATATTTTTTCTGGATTCTGTAATCAACCATACTGTTCGGATACTTTTTTGAGCGACTATAGGTGGTCATATTATTTTGATACTAGATCATGTGAGCTCACTCACGGAAATATTGAGCGTGTGCAGTTACCGTTCACAGCAAACTAGAGCGTGTACAGTAACTGCACACGCTCCAGTTTGCTGTGAACGGTAACTGGAGCGTGTACAGTTGCTGTACACGCTCCAGATATTTTTCCTGAATTCTGTAATCACGTGACACGAAGGTTGCCAGATAACTAATTTCTAAAAAAATCGTTGCCAGATATTTTTTCTGAATTCTGTAATCAAACATAATGTTCGGATACTTTTTTGAGCGACTGTACAGTAGTATTTTATTAGTTCTTATACAACAGGAAAGAGTATTTGCTTTTTATTTCTTAGATTTAAAAAAAAGGTGTTTTTCTTACACCTGAGGGGGGGCGGGGGCGGCTCAGTCGGTAGCGCGCCAGGCTCGTAATCTGTAGTTCCCAGGTTCGAATCCCAGCTGGGTCAGCGTTGAGATTTATCTCCGCAAAAATTCCCCGTCCTGTCCACGGTCAGTAGGGGACACCGATGGGGTGGAAAGGCCGCCGTCCGTCGGATGGGACGTTAAGCCGTGGCGCAGTGTGCGGGAGAGCCATACCCTGTGCACGTTAAAGAACACGCTGGATGGCCTTGACGGGAGGCTACCATCTGTCTCCCAACAGCTATTCCAGTGGGTCCCCTCCCCCAACCTTCTCTGAGCCTTCGGGGTCCTTGTGGCCTGGCCATTTAGCCCATGGTGTGCAAAAAAGTGCCACTCAGAGGAAAAACAACCCGACCCGTGTGCACGTTAAAGAACACGCTGAATGGCCTTGACGGTAGGCTACCATCTGTCTCCCAACAGTTGTTCCAGTGGGTCCCCTCCCCCAACCTTCTCTGAGCCTTCGGGGTCCATGTGACCTGGCCATTTAGCCCATGGTGTGCAAAAAAAGTGCTGCTCAGAGGTAAAACAACCCAACGTTAAAGAACACACTGGATGGCCTTGACGGGTGGCTACCATCTGTCTCCCAACAGCTGTTCCAGTGGGTCCCCTCCCCCAACCTTCTCGGAGCCTTCGGGGTCCATGTGACCTGCCCATTTAGCCCATGGTGTGCAAAAAAAGTGCAGCTCAGAGGTAAAACAATCCAAACCAAACTTACACCTGAGAAAAAGGGAGAAATTATTGTTGACAGTGGAAAATCTCCTGACACCCTATCACCGAAATTTAAACTTTCTACCATAAACAGATCACTTGCAACATTCGTTAAGCATAAATATTTCTGTTTCTACATTCAGTGACCTATAACGAAGCAAATTAAAACTAATTAATGATTTAAAAAATGCAAATTGTAATAATGCATTAGTATCAATCCAATTAAAAAGAGACTTTTCCAGTTACTTCTTAAAACAAAGCAGTTGCATTTCCCTCCCATCCTGGCCGTAAGGGGTCACCTCATTGTTACTAATTGGAACCTCATAGCTGTCACATTCCACTACTAAACAGGGCGGGGGTGGCTCAGTCGGTAGCGCGCCAGGCTCGTAATCTGTAGTTCCCAGGTTCGAGTCCCAGCTGGGTCAGCGTTGAGATTTATCTCCGCAAAATTCCCCGCCCTGCCCACGGTCAGTATACAGATGGGCTTGGAAAAGCCACGGTCATTCGGATGCGACGTTAAGTCGTGGTTCTGTGTGCAGGAGAGCCATACCCTGTTCACGTTAAAGAACACACTGGATGGCCTTGACGGGAGGCTACCATCTGTCTCCCAACAGCTGTTCCAGTGGGTCCCCTCCCCCAACCTTCTCTGAGCCTTCGGGATCCTTGTGGCCTGGCTGTTTAGTCCATGGTGTGCAAAAAAGTGCCACTCAGAGGTAAAACAACCCAACGTTAAAGAACACCCTGGATGGCCTTGAGAGGAGACTACCATCTTTCTCCCAACAGCTGTTCCAGTGGGTCCTCTCCTCCAACCTTCTCTGAGCCTTTGTGTTCCTTGTGACCTGGCCATTTAGTCCATGATGTGCAAAAAGTGCCGCTCAGAGGTAAAACAACCCAACGTTAAAGATTATGCTGGATGGCCTTGACAGGAGGCTACCATTTTTCTCCCAACAGCTGTTCCAGTTGGTCCCCTCCCCAATCTTCTCTGAGTCTTCGGGGTCCTTGTGACCTGGCCACTTAGCCTATGGTGTGCAAAAAAGTGCCGCTCAGAGGTAAAACAACCCAACGTTAAAGAACACGCTGGATGGCCTTGACGGGAGGCTACCATCTGTCTCCTAACAGCTGTTCCAGTGGGTCCCCTCCCCCAACCTTCTCTGAGCCTTCGGGGTCCTTGTGACCTGGCCATTTAGCCCATGTTGTGCAAAAAAGTGCCACTCAGAGGTAAAACAACCCAACCCACTACTAAATTTTCAAAGTTCTAGCAAACATCGTTTGCAATATTCATTTAAAAATTCGCTTTGACGTCTGTCTGTAGACATCGAACTTTTTTTGTTTACAGAGATAGTTTAAAAATTCTTTTTGTGTTGGATAGGTATTGATGAAATATTACGATATGCAATTTCCGAATCTCTCTAAAGCTATAATTACGCCCTCTAGCGGTGGAAATAATGGAAAATTCCAAAATTTCAAACGAATATTGCAAGCGATGTATTTATCGTAGAAATTTGAAATTTTTGGTGGTGGAATGTTGGGTTGGATTGTTTTATCTCTGAGCGGCACTTTTTTTGCACACTATATGGCTAAATGGCCAGGTCACAAGGACCCCGAAGGCTCAGAGAAGGTTGGGAGAGGGGACCCACTGGAACGGCTGTTGAGAGACAGATGGTAGTCTCCCGTCAAGGCCATCCAGCGTGTTCTTTAACGTGCACAGTGTATGGCTCTCTCGCACACGGGCCATAGCTTAACGTCCCATCCGACGGACGGCGGCCTTTCCAAGCCCATCGGTGTCCCCTACTGACCGTGGGCAGGGCGGGGAATTTTTGTGGAGATAAATCTCAACATTGACCCAGCTGGGACTCGAACCTGGGAACTACAGATTACGAGCCTGGCGCGCTACCGATTGAGCCAACCCTCCCCCCGCCCCATTTTTTTTGTTAGAGATAAATGAAAAATTCTTTTCGGGTTAGATAAGAATTGATGAAATATTATGATTCATACTTTTTAAATCTTCCGAAAACTTAATTGCGCTCTCTAACGGTGGAAAAATTTGCAATTTCCAAAATTTCAAACAACAATTGCAAACGACGTATTTAAGCTAGAAATTTAAAATTTTGGTGGTAACACGATAATTAGAAAACGCTTTTTTAATTTGATTGGTACTAATGAAATATTATAATTCGCATTTTTCAAATGCTTAGTAAAATAATAATAAAAATTAATAAATAAATACCTCCTCAAGCAGCTGCTTGCCACAGAGGTCTGACAGGAGCCTGTCAGTTCATATGCCAGAGTAGAAGGTCTGAGAGGATGGCAGGACCTCAGCAGAAAAACAACACGAACATCCATGCCTTAACCCGGGGCTCGAACCCAGGTTCCGTAGATCAGTAGCCAAGCGCGCTAACCACTCGGCCACGGGTAGTTTTAATATATATATCTTTACAGATCACTGAAATGATGAAACGGCAAATCTGTTATCGAGTTTTACAAATAATATATGTAAATATAAATGAAAAATTAGTGGTAGTTTTTAAGAAATATTCCA
Source organism: Ryuthela nishihirai (assembly GCA_038380435.1). Lineage (NCBI taxonomy): Eukaryota > Metazoa > Arthropoda > Arachnida > Araneae > Heptathelidae > Ryuthela > Ryuthela nishihirai. The sequence goes on from JAWZYU010000023.1 coordinate 32,936,085, forward strand.
CTGACAACAATAATCTACCCATATTTCTGAGAAAGGTGTGGGAAATGCAACCTTTTAGATTTCAGAATTAAAAGACGAATACTTTTATGTTGTATAATTACTAATGAAATACTATTTGCATTTTTTCCATCATCCGCTAACTCAAATAAAAACTTTTAAGGCTATAAACGAAAAACTGCATTCTCTTCAAAAATGAGATTCTCATATGCGCCAGAGGCGATATGAGTCCTCCCTAGTTTATGATATTGTTACTGAAAAATTTTCACTGCCTACGAATTATGAAATATTATAATTATCGAATATTATAATTTATTCTCAGTATTCAAGGAAAGTCATTTACAAATCCTTGACATGAAATATTCACAGAGCGTTCAATATTTTCCTTAAATATCTAGAGAAGAAATCCAAACAGAAAGGGGCGGGGGTGGCTCAGTCGGTAGCGCGCCAGGCTCGTAATCTGTCGTTCCCAGGTTCGAGTCCCAGCTGGGTCAGCGTTGAGATTTTTCTCCGCAAAATTCCCCGCCCTGCCCACGGTCAGTAGGGGACACCGATGGGCTTGGAAAGGCCGCCGTCCGTCGGATGGGACGTTAAGCCGTGGCCCCTTGTGGGGGAGAGCCATACCCTGTGCACGTTAAAGAACACACTGGATGGCCTTGACGGGAGGCTATCATCTGTCTCCCAACAGCTGTTCCAGTGGGTCCCCTGTCCCAACCTTCTCTGAGCCTTCGGGGTAAATGTGACCTGGCCATTTAGCCCATGGTGAGCAAAAAAGTGACGCTCAGAGGTAAAACAACCCAAATCCAAACAGAAATAATTAAAGAGGGAAAAAGTAATCTATAATTTTTTTACATCATCAACATAATTACAACATTAAGGGGCAAATTCATTGCTCTTCCAGGTATCAGAAAAAAAAATTTACTGTAGTTTTTACTAC